>OX016541.1:49545500-49879265 GCA_943590905.1 Sphaerophoria taeniata | reverse complement strand
TTCTTCTTCTTCTTCTTCTTCTTCTTCTTCTTCTTCTTCTTCTTCTTCTTCTTCTTCTTCTTCTTCTTCTTCTTCTTCTTCTTCTTCTTCTTCTTCTTCTTCTTCTTCTTCTTCTTCTTCTTCTTCTTCTTCTTCTTCTTCTTCTTCTTCTTCTTCTTCTTCTTCTTCTTCTTCTTCTTCTTCTTCTTCTTCTTCTTCTTCTTCTTCTTCTTCTTCTTCTTCTTCTTCTTCTTCTTCTTCTTCTTCTTCTTCTTCTTCTTCTTCTTCTTCTTCTTCTTCTTCTTCTTCTTCTTCTTCTTCTTCTTCTTCTTCTTCTTCTTCTTCTTCTTCTTCTTCTTCTTCTTCTTCTTCTTCTTCTTCTTCTTCTTCTTCTTCTTCTTCTTCTTCTTCTTCTTCTTCTTCTTCTTCTTCTTCTCTTCTTCTTCTTCTTCTTCTTCTTCTTCTTCTTCTTCTTCTTCTTCTTCTTCTTCTTCTTCTTCTTCTTCTTCTTCTTGTTCTTCTTCTTTTTCTCCATCTTCATTCAGGGTGTAAGTAAATTGCGTCAAAAGCGATGTATCGTATTGTAATATTCGGCTTGGTCCGACAATTAAAACTTATTCACTTTTTAAATAAAACACAAATTCACTTTATTCCAATCACTCACATACTTATTTATTCAAAACTTTCAATATAACTTTGCAAACACAGTATCTTTACTTTATCTCAGTTCACAATCAATTAACTCTTCGCCGCCAAACGGGCTATTTATATAACAAAAATACTTGGTTCTAGAAACTACTATATTGGTTCTTGGAGAAGCTTGAATGTTCCAGAAGCTTACACTTACAAACGAAAATACTGGGATTACTTTTTGTAGGGGCTAACGTTCTTAATGCTAAACAAAAAGTTTCTCTTAATCACTAGGTATTGCCCCTCACAAGTGTTTACTACTACAATTAAACGATATTAGAAATTAGAGTAATAGAGATAAGGAGTAAGTAAAGAGAGTAAAAGTACATTAAATATAGAAAGAGATACAGAGCGTAAGAGAAATAAAGTATACACATTACAATAGAAAGAGATACAGAGCATAAAAGATAAATAAAGTGTATACACATTACAATAGAAGGAGATACAGAGCGACGAGCGTATGAGATAAATAAAGTGTATACACATTACATTGCCCCTCCTTAGGATTGATCGTCCCGAACAAATCCATCATTCTCATCGTCATCACCACTGTAGCGATGTAGTCGGTCGCGATGTACGACTTTAAGTTTACCTCTGACTCCTTTTTGTATCCGGTATACGACGTCGTTGATTTTGCTAATCACTGTATATGGACCTTCCCAGTCCCGTTGAAGTTTCGGTGACAACCCTTTTTGTCGATGGGGATTGTAAAGCCACACTCGATCTCCTGCTTCGAACTCTGTTGTTGTCGCTCGTAAATCGTAGCGTGTCTTCATTCGGTCACTGAACATCTTTATTTTTTACCTGGTATCGTCGTGGATCTGAAGGAGTCTTTCTCTGAGGTCATCCATGTAGTCATCCTCCGCTTGCGGTTCCGACGTGGGACATCCAAATTTTATTTCGCTCGGCAGTCTGATGTTCCTTCCCATCAAAATCTCAGACGGTGTATGGCCAGTTGAGCTATGTCCTGCACTTCGATACGCCATCAAATACAGTGGAATTTGTCGATCCCAATCTCGCTGGTTGTCGTCCACGACTTTGCAAAGATGTTCCTTAAGGGTTCGGTTGAACCGTTCGACCATGCCATCAGATTGTGGGCGGAGTGGTGTTGTTCTTGTCTTCTTGATGTGAAGAAGCCCACAAACTTCCTGGAATATGTTTGATTCAAAGTTCCTTCCCTGGTCGGAATGCAGTTCTAATGGAACACCGAATCTGCTCACCCAGTTGAACACAATTTGGTCTGCGACTGTTTTGGCTTCTTGATTCGGTATGGCGTATGCTTCAGGCCACTTGCTGAAGTAATCCATGACGACCAGAATATAACGATTTCCATTATTTGTTTCCGGAAATGGACCCGCCACGTCTACTGCAATCCTTTCAAAAGGTGATCCGACATTATACTGCTGCATTTGGCTGTGATTCTTTTTGTTCGGGCCTTTGGTGGCAGCACAGGTATCACATTTTCGGCACTTTGCATGTAGCCAATAGAATCGTTGTCGAACCTTTTCTAGCGTCTTGTTTACTCCTAGATGGCCTCCCCGAAACTCCATCATGCATCTCTCGCAGAACGTCCATAATCTTCGATCTCGGTAAGACTAGCTGCATTACATAGGACTTTCCATCTGCTGATTCCCACTTACGTCGAAGGACACCTTCTTGGACATGCAACGAGTCCCACTGTGCCCAATAGGCCTTCAGAGCCGGACTTCTGTCGGAGATATCAGCCCATTCTGGTTTTTCCTGGTGTTCCTTGCATGCGAGGATGGGTTCAATATCTGGGTCCTCTTGTTGAGCCTTCATCAACTCGTCGTTGCTCCAGCCATAAATGGGATCGGTTCTGGTTCGTAGGACAGTGACCACTTTTTTTTCTTCTTGGCGTCTGCAATGCTTACAGTCTTGCTTACATGGTCTCCGAGACAGTGCATCAGCATTTGAGTGAAGCTTCCCCTTCCGATGTTGAATTTCATAATCGTACGTCTGCAGCCTCTCAATCCATCTCGCCACTTGACCCTCTGGATTCTTGAAATTCAAAAGCCAGTTTAGTGCTCCATGGTCGGTTCGGAGAAGAAACTTCTGTCCATAGAGATACTTATGGAAGTGCTTTGTTGCCAAAATCAGCGCAAAAAGTTCTCTTCTGGTCACACAATACTTTCTTTCCGACTTCGAGAGTACCTTGCTGTAATAGGCAACCACCTTTTCTTCGCCATCATGTACCTGTGACAATACAGCACCAATCCCGACATTGCTGGCATCAGCATCAATGATGAACGATTTTCCTGGAGTCGGGTAGGTCAGCACTGGTGCATTACACAAGCGTTGCTTGAGCTCTTGAAAGCTGCGCTCGCACTCACCTGACCATTTAAACTGCTTTCCCTTTTCCGTTAGCTGATGTAGACTCTTGGCGATCTCAGCAAAGTTCTTTACAAAGCGGCTATAGTAGAGGTGGCTAGACCCAGAAAGCTTCGGAGTTGATGTTTGTCCTGTGGTGTTGGCCAATTCTTCACGGTGTCAACCTTATCAGGATCCGTCTTAACTCCTTGGGATGAGATGATATGTCCCAGGTATTTCACTTCGGTTTTGAAGAGTGAACACTTTTCTGGATTGAGCTTGAGGTGGACTTCTCGAAGTCTTTGAGACACGGCTCTCAGATTTGTACAATGTTCGTCAAATGTTTTCCCGTATACGATGACGTCATCCAAATAGACCAGGCAAGATTTCCAAGTGAGTCCTTGCAGGACGCATTCCATAAGGCGCTCAAAAGTCGCTGGAGCATTGCACAGTCCAAAAGGCATCACTTTGAACTGCCACAATCCGTTTCCTGTCGAGAACGCTGTCTTCTCTTTGTCTTCAGGATGGATTTCTACTTGCCAGTATCCACTTTTCAGGTCCAACGTTGAGAACCATTGTGCTCCTTCCATTGCGTCCAGAGTATCACTGATCCTAGGCAGAGGGTAGCTATCCTTCTTGGTCACATCATTCAACCTTCGATAGTCTACGCAAAAGCGGGTTGATCCGTCTTTCTTCTTTACCAGGACCACTGGAGACGCCCAAGGGCTTTTAGAGTTTTCGATCAGACCCTCTTCTTTCATGGTGGTTATCAGTTCTTCAACCTCACCTTGTTTGGCTAGTGGAAGGCGTCTTGCAGGTTGACGGATCGGCTTTGCATCCCCGGTGTTGATTCGATGTTGAACCAGTTGTGTTCTGCCATATTTCCCTTGCGATGACGAAAAGATGTCTGCAAATTCTTCGAGGAGACCTTCTGCAGTTCTTCGTTGTTGGTGGCCAAGATTAGAGGACTTGAGAATGTTCGTCTTTATGGAGTTCAGCTCTTTGGACTTCAATGTTTGCCTGGGCTCTTCTTCGCTGATCCTTGTTATCGCTGATACAGATTCGCATTGTCCGACAATCTCACCTTTTCTAAGCTTAACTTCGTACGGCTTGATGTTCAGTATTCGTACGGGAACCATGTTCTTTACAGGTCTAACAAGAGTCTTCCCAATGGTGACGTTTTGGGGGGACTTTACAGATGCTGGTTCGACCATGAGATATCGATGGCTTCCAGGCTTACCCTTCAATTTCGTCCACACGAATACTTCTGAAGAAGCAGGCAAAGTCAGATCTTCTTTGATGACGGTTTTCACAGATAGCGAGGTCTCATATAAGTGAATCCCATAGATCATCGGAATCTCGATGTTTCGATATTTCAGGACTTGGTTCCCGATGTCCAATATCACTCCGTGATCTTTCATGAAATCGACGCCGACAATGCACTCGTCGCATATATCTGCTACCAGGAACAGGTGAGAGAATTCCAGCTCTGCCATCCGGATCTTAAGACGTACCTCACCATAGACTTTTGCGGCTTCTCCAGTTGCAGTCCTTAGACGATAGCTATTGGTGTTGTGGAGCCATGTCTTCTTAACGAGGTCCTGCCGTACAATGGACGCCGTGGCACCGGTGTCGATGGTAGCCACACATTTGTTGCCGTTTATACTTGCTTCCACGGTCAGGCTCTTGTTGTCACGTTTCGTTTGAGAAACCTGGATTGTGTTTCTGTAGCTATCGGTGCTTGAAGCTAGCTTCTGTCCCTCGAAGTTGGTGGGGTGGGAAACAACTTGGGAAGCAACATTGTTGTAGGTGTAACTTTGACCAGTTGACATATTTCTGTGTTCACAGTGTTGGCATGCGGTTCCTCTTCGCGGTAATCTGCACTGTCGTTGAAGATGCCCGGTCTTGTTGCAGTTCCAGCATCGTGCTCGTCCGTCTCGCTGACTCCTTTCCAGAGTAACCTTCTGACAAGAGCATTCTTGGACTTCCAATTCTCTCACGCGATGCACGTTTTGGGAAGCTTGTTCTGCGGCTTCCATTGTTAGAGCGAAAGCCAATGCTTCTGGTAGTGTATGCTTTCCGGCAGTGCAAATAGCCTTTTGGAGATTTATATCGCCCACAGCTCTCACAAAGGCTTCAACAGCAAGTTGATTTATTATCTCGTTGCCAGCTGTTGGGTATGCCAGGTGAACCAATCGCTCGATATCTGCCTGAAGCTGCTGCAGAGTTTCACCTCTTTTCTGTGCCTTGTTGTTTAGTTGAACTCGGAAGACTTCTGCCATGTGGCTATCCCCAAACCGCTGTTCAATGGCGTTTACCAGAACTTTGAGGTCACCACTCTTCTCTGCTGGGATGGTTTGTAGCAGTTCAGCAGCTGCTCCTCTTAAGGCAAGCGTAAGAGCAATGTATTTTTCGTCATCGTCCCAGCCGTTTGTTAATGCTGCTGCTTCAAACTGTTTCTTGTAGATCGACCACGGTATCTGACCATCAAAGCTTGGAGGATTCACTTCTCTCTTTCTTGAGCACTCACCAGAAGGTTCTCGAGCTTTCATCTTTCGCACTTTTTCTAGTTCATTTGTGATGGTTTCGATTTGTTCGTCCATTTTCTCGAAACGTGCATTTTGTTTTTCAACGCGCTCGTCGAGAGTATTGATTTTCTCTTCGAAGTCCGTAAACCTGCCTTCTAAAAGGTTTCTCTGTTCGTCAAACCGCTCTAGAATATTCTGCTGTTCTTGCTTTTGGTCACTTCTTTGGGCTTCTAGTTGTTTCAAGACATCATTTCTTTGAGCCTCTAGTTGCTTGAGGACATTTCCTTCTAGTTGTTTGAGAACATTCTCTTGCTCGTTCTTCTGCTCGTTTCTTTGAGTTTGTAGTTGTTCAACAACATCATTCTTTTGTGTTTGTAGTTGCTCCAAAACGTTCTTCTCGAATTTGGCTAGAAGAAGTGACATCATGTTAGATAAGTCGGCAGTTGCATTTACCTCTTCCGATTTTGCTTCCACTTCGAAAGCAAATGTATCTGGGTTTTCATTTTGTTGTTCCAGATATTCCTGTAGCCGTTTTACGAATTCGTTTTTAATTCCTGCCCCACTTAAGCCACGTTTGCTTAATTCGGCCTTAAGCTTAGCGACAGTTAAGTCTTTCAAAACTTTACTCATTTTTTTTTTGTTTAACTTCACTATTTCACACAAAATAGTTTAATCACTGTTCACTGTTTTATTCTCAATAAGTTTTAATCCCACTTCTGACACCAATGTAATATTCGGCTTGGTCCGACAATTAAAACTTATTCACTTTTTAAATATTAAATAAAACACAAATTCACTTTATTCCAATCACTCACAAACTTATTTATTCAACACTTTCAATTATAACTTTGCAAACACAGTATCTTTACTTTATCTCAGTTCACAATCAATTAACTCTTCGCCGCCAAACGGGCTATTTATACAACAAAAATACTTGGTTCTAGAAACTACTATATTGGTTCTTGGAGAAGCTTGAATGTTCCAGAAGCTTACACTTACAAACAAAAATACTGGGATTACTTTTTGTAGGGGCTAACGTTCTTAATGCTAAACAAAAAGTTTCTCTTAATCACTAGGTATTGCCCCTAACAAGTGTTTACTACTACAATTAAACGATATTAGAGTAATAGAGATAAGGAGTAAGTAAAGAGAGTAAAAGTACATTAAAAGTTCCAAAAAATTGTGATCATGAGTTTTTCCGGCGCAGGTGGGAGTAAAGTCGGAACTGGTTCTAGTTTATCGTTGACCAACTTCCAAACCCAATCTGTTGGGTCTAGCTGAGAACCAATGCACACTGGAACTTAGTAATATACCCGAAAAAGATGTTGAAGAGCAGCAACTAAGGTTGGAGGAAGACAAGCTAATTGAACTTGTTATTATTTCGAGTATTTTTAAAGAAACAAGCATATCGAAACTTAAATCGTTATCAGCCCTATTATGAGTATCAATTTGATAGTCGATAGCTTCTATCAAATAGTTGATAGTTTCGTATTATGAGTATCAACTTGATATTTTTGAACGATTGTGAATATTTATCAAAATTTCCTTGTATACGAGTTGTTTATTTCAATGTTTATCTTTTCAAAATTGAAATAATTTTTTTTCCAAAAAGGACTTGGAAACTTTTTTCTTAAATAAGACGGAAACCATTTAAGATATTACAAAAATTGTATTGCAGACTTGAAGTGCAATAAAAACAGTTATGAGTGGAACTCGAAATCTTGTTTCTTTTTGACTATTTCGCCCTTAAAAATACCAAAACTATTTGTATTTTTGTGTTTCAATCAGGAATTTCTAGTTGATAGAAAAGTTGATGTGTATCAAATTTTGTGATATTCGTAATACCGTTTCTATCAAAAAAATCATTCAAAATAGTTATTAAATCTAATAAAACTCAAAAGTCGATATAAAATGTTGACAGTTGATAGTCATAATACGAATTCATTAAATTTGTTGATATATATAAACTATCAAGTCGATAGTTGCTAGTCATAATAGGGCTGTATATCTAAGAAACGGTAGGTCTTAGGAAAAAAGTGTTGGTACATATTCTATAGATAATTTTATGATCTACAATTTTTGTTTCGATTATTTTATGATAAAACGTATGGTTTTGCTGAAAATCGCGAAAGAACTCATATTTTTGACATTTGACCTTGAATAAATTATTTTCTATACAGGGGAATGATGGGGAACTTTCAAATTTTACTTATAATCATGTTTTCAACAATTTTACCAACTTTCACCTTGTTTTGAATTTATGTACTTTCACCATTGTTTCTTAGTCTAAACTGACCGGACTATATTCTTCAAACATTTGGTTTTCTTCTTTGTGGTTTGAGAGTATCTATTTCTATAGGAAGTAATTTTTCCAAAATGGTTTTCTCAAAAATTAGTTGAAAATTTCAACATGAAATATGATGAAAACTTTACTACTCGGCACAGATCCAAGACAAGAACGCAATAATGAATATCAAACCTATTAAGATGCTAGATGCTCTGCTCATTCTTCTTATATATCAGATGCAGTTAAAATTAACTCTTACTAAAACTTTAAACTCTCTATTCTTTTTTACGCTTCTGCATGTCGAGATTACAACTTCTATACTGATAACTTCGTGAATTTAAGACGAACTGAGTATACAAACCTACGTAATTATAAATTTGAGTTTATTATTATTTATTTATTAAAAAAGGAATTTTTTTTGGACGAACTTGTTTATCTTTAAATATTAATTTGAATAACTACCATTGTAACGGTCGGTCGTCTGAATTAAAATCCGAAACTTTAAATTGAGCTACAAAAGCTATTGATATGATGGTTTATGTCTTCGCTAAACTATTTAGTTCTTGTATTGGCTAATGTGTTTTTTTGCGGTTCTTCAATGAACTAAAAAAATTGTATAACAGTATTTTGTATTTCCTAGCCACGAAATTTGAATCAAATAAAAAAAAAAACAGAAAATTCAACACGAAGTGTGCATTGAAATTTAAGAATGTCAAAAAAGTTGTTTCCACCGTGCTGCTTGTCAATGCTTAAATCACTATCTTGTCATATATTCCACTTTAAATTGACGATTTAAGCTTTTATTTTACTTTAAATCGAAGATTTTCATACTTGTTAGTATCAAAAACGTCCTATTTGGACTACATATAGAGTTACTGGCAGGTGCCATTTTGGATGTAGCAAAATTTTGTTTGCATTAAAAAAGATTGGATTAAACAACAAGACATTCCAGAAATCACATACATATAAGTGTTTCTTTAAAGAAGATAACGAACAACTGCTGCTGCACTGTGCAACTGTGTCATCGCGGGTCAGAAAAAAACGCAAACCAATTGTTTACTTCAATGGATTTACTATTTGCAAACTTTTAAGTCGAGGTGAGTTTGAAGCCACAGGATCACCTAAGAAGGCGTAGATTCGATGAATGGGCCCATGAAAAGATTTTTGTTGATCCGAATTTTTATATTTCATATTTTTTTTAGCGATGAAGCTTACTTCAGCAAATAAAACTGCCGTTTTTGGAGCTATGATAAAGTACAAGTGTATTTTGCTACAACGTTACTTCAACAACACGTATAAAACGGTACGTCTCCGTGTTTTTTTTTTGTTTTTTTTTTTGACTACCTACGTATATATCGCCCAAATAATATTTTGTGTTCAAAAAAATTTAAAATTTTGCTCAGAATTATTAAAATTTATTTTTAAATTTTTATTTCAAAAGTTTTCTTAAAAATGGAACAATATTAAAAATTGAAATACAAATATAACAGTCATATTTAGGACATTTTTGAAAAATTTCATACATTAATTAATTAAAAAAAAGTTTTTTTTTATTTAAAACCAACAATTTCTTTAGAAATT
Source organism: Sphaerophoria taeniata (assembly GCA_943590905.1). Lineage (NCBI taxonomy): Eukaryota > Metazoa > Arthropoda > Insecta > Diptera > Syrphidae > Sphaerophoria > Sphaerophoria taeniata. The sequence continues at coordinate 49,869,872 of OX016541.1, read as the reverse complement.
TTATGGCATCAATTTTGTTCAGATAAAATGTCTTTTTAGATGTTTCAATTAATTTTTTTTTTTTTGTGAATTTCATTTACATGTTTTTTTTTTCTTAATGTGTCTTGTGAGTTAAATTTTGGATTACAGGAGCAAGTTCGTGTGATCCAGTTTTGTATATTTTTTTTTTCTTGCCTTCTTCTCTTACATAAATATTGTCAAGTAAACATTAGAGGTCCCCTCAAATCTATAGGTACAATCCCACCAGAGATGGGTGAAGAATTTAAATTACTTGAGCTTGTCGTTCCAAATCTTTTATTGCATCTTTTCTTAAACATAATAACTAGCCAACTTCAAACTGGAAACAATATTTTTGGCTATTAAAATTTATTGTTTTACTCAGAAAACATAAGACGTTTTGTAATATTTTATATGCTTTCCACTTAATAAATATAAATGACCACGCCAACATAAATTCCAAATTAAATGAGCAATTATTGCGATAAAAAGAACCATCTTTCAAAATTCGCATTACAGACGTAATATTGCAAACGCCTAATGCACCTAGTTGTTGAGTGAACTCATTTTAAAGAAATTAACTAAAAACTATACTATAAAAATGAAATTGGAATTAAACCCGGTTAGAGCTGTTTATTTTTGTAGTTAATACTTCCTGTATCCCATACATCAAGTGGTTTTTGCGCGAAGCTAGTGCGTTAAATGCCCGACTTAAGTTACATTCATACGCACCGGACAATCGCAATAATCCAAACCGCAGCTTAAGGCGCAATTTGTTTGAGTTACATTTCTACTGTAACGGCATTCGTCGGCGTCTTCGACTAAGTCGTGCGAATCGAAATTACAGACCAGACCACTGCCGCCATACTTAAGATCTCTTCGAGTCATTTTAAAAATGAGCGATGGACACATGCACAGTCTTCCTGTAAAACAAGTGCGGATTTGTTCCGTGAGATATAGGAAGTGATGCGAGACTGCAAGAAACTCACTCAAACCACTTTTGTGGTGTCATTTTTTGAGCTGGCAAGCGACATGTTATATATGTTCGGCGGAGTGCTTACTTCAAATCAACTGTCAAAAGTGTTGGCGAATGTGTTTCTTCCAAATGTCCGTGTCGGTGTCAGCCATGTGCCAGTAGTACCACAAAATATATTGATACTACTAATCGGATAATGTCTTCTCCAACAGACAGAACCTGTGAGGCTCGTAACATGATAAGCAGTGCAGTGTCTGTTTACATAATGGACAGCATCTATCAAAATTTTGACCACACATGAAACTCGTTTAGTGGATCAGTGATCAGCGATCACGTTGCGTAGATTTTTAAGATATCTGTTATAGATTGGTCCGAATTCATAAGATTAAGTGACTAAATGCACGCATGACTGCACCTAATCGAATCGTTGCTAATTAAGTTGTTTTGAGCATATTAACGGTGTGGGATAATAAGCGTCAATAGGTAATTGCCATCTTCCCGATGCTAGCGAAAAGCAATGGGTCTATTAGTGTGGATAAGTGGCTTTTGAATGAAGACATTTAGTATCGATGAATTAATTTAAGTCGACTGATCAAAGATTTTGCACCGCTTAGTTCAGCAGGTAGCCGCAGTGCGGTTTAAATTGACAAAATTTACACCAAAAAATTGGGTGTTTAATTTTGTTTCTGGTCGAAAATTATGATTTATTACTGGTTGAAACGAAAAATTATTCAAAAATAGATGGCGAGGTGACTTAAGTGTGGTATTAAGAGATTTACGAAATGAAAATTAATTAAATAATCTCCCAATTTGTCACATATTAATATTTTATGTTAACAAGGTGACACACGGAAAACAAAAAGTAAACAAAAATATGAATTAGAGCTTTTTTAATATTCTAATCAAAAGAAAGATGAGAGTAAGCCGCTTAGCCCTTGGCTCTTCAAGAGCTGTCGCGCCACTCTATTTATTTTATTTATTTATTTTATAATCAAGAGAATCATTAATACGGACGGACAATATATTTTTTTCATTATATAAGGTTCGTCATATTTTCTTTCCCCATTGAGATTGTGTAAAGTTCATCTCGTTCACCTTTAAAAGGGAAACGATCACCATCACCAGAAGTTCAAACATGTTTTCGTTAAACAATGTCTTCCAGCTCAGCTAGCTAAACACTTTTTTCTTGCGATTTTGAAATTTTATTCTTATATCTCTTTAATGTTTTAGATTTTAAATTGAAAATCAGAATCACCACACTTTTTGGCGGCAGACATGAATCTTTCGGTTTAAGAATCTTTTACAGGACAATGCTTAGCAGGGAAGCTAGTAATCTAAATACTGAATCTTAGCTTTCTTATAATGCATTTAAAAATTTGTAAGTTTTGTCAAAATCTATTAAAAACTTAAGAGAAGCTGATGCTTTCCTTTGCGATAACGCCCATCGGTCGGACCCGCTAGTATTAATCTAAGCCATCCCCCAAATCAATTTTCTTACTTTAATACAACACCTGTGGGGTTCACTTGTTATCTGAACTGTAGGCATCAATCATTTATTAAAACATTCGAACTTAGATTTAAAAAATTTAATTAAAATCAGTTGAGTTGTTAAGAGTGAGCGTAACAATTCCAGCCTTCTTTTTACAGTTTTCCTCAAAAATGTCTGGATTGTGAATTTAAACGATTCTTGAATCCACTGACAACCCTAAATACACGCTCAAGTTCAACGCTGTTTAAAGGGATAGTATTTTTACTAAAGAAAAAGTTTGATCCTTAGCAGAGAAAATTATCTTAATACGTGTCAGGGTACACAACCAAAGTAAGCCTTTTTTAAATAGTCGAAAAGTGATGTTAAAGTTCAAAATCAGACTTACTGAAGAACAATTTTTTTCTAAGAATATGACCCAAAGTATAGTTTTTTCTTCTTACGTTATTGGGGTCACAACTCGTTAACCATCAGAGCTTACAGATTTTTGAATATTGCTGAAATTGCTTGAATTGTTTATAAAAACTTTTATTGTTATGGTATTTTTAGTTTCGGTAAGCCTTGGGATTTTTAAGTTTTTCTTTTATTTTTTTAACTCCGACAATTTTTGTCTTGCTGATAAAAAACTTCGTATCTACAAACGACATCTTGGAAAATTAAATGAAGTTCTGCCCTTAAAGAATGTTGAAATTACAAACTCAACGCATACTGAAATGTTTTTTGTTGGTACTTTTATGAAGTTGCAATGCAAACCGTTAAAACTTTTCAATTTTCATCAAACAAGAAACTAACATCCTTATCAGGAGATACCAAATGGCTTGCAGTCTAGGAGCGCGGCACATATTTCCACACATTTTCGAATCCATTTTTTTTTTTGAATTCATTTCAAAAATATGTCTGTAGTTTTACTTTAAGCTGAAAATCAAAAACTAATTGCACCTAAGTCACTAAGTGTCGGGTGTTAACAAAATGGTCCAAGCAATGTCTACCCCTTATCAAACTTATACAAGACAAACTCTCTAGCTATCGGACCACAACAACATAAAATAAATAAACCTCATTCAATTTCTCTAGTCTTCTTATAATAATTGTATGGGAACACTCGGGCGTATACTTATTTTTTTTTCATATAATTCTTTTTTAGTCCACCTCAACCGTTGAAATTTTGACCCTTTAGTATTAAATGAATTGTTATTTTTCTTTTTTTTTGACAAACTTACACAATGTTAATGAAGCAAATGCATAACAGCGATCATCGAAAAAAATCATTACGAGCATGTTGAAACTTTCATTTTTCATGTAAATTTTAATTTTCGTTGATTAACTAGCTGCAAAGAAGTTAAATTTCCACCCAAAAATAAAAAGAGCCATCACAAAAGACTGCATGCAATATTACAGTAATATCTTTCTATCGAACAGTTCATTAATCATTATTTCGAGCGTCAGTTTGGTCGATCGATAAAATCTTGACAAATGAGAATGGATTAATCGTTGCAGGTATTACATTGGTTCGGCCAAAGCCTACCACTTTACCAGACACATTGCAGCGTAATGTGAATTAATCCCAAAATCGGATTTAAAAGTTAAGATCGTGAAATTTTTGCAATCAGCTCTCAGCATAAGTGAACAACAATAGAGCAATTAATCGATTTTTTCATTCCCTGTTGTAAGGCAAATAATACTCTATGAAGGTATGCTCAGAGATGTTGGTGCCTAATTTTTTTTTTCAGCGGCATTTTGATTTATCTTGGTGTCTTACATTGACCTCGATTATTTTTTATCCTAACATTTTCTTAATATGGTAATTTTATAATTTCAAACGGCGTGTAACTGAACTTATGTGATGAAATCCATATTAAATGGCAATTAAGAGCTGATAAAGTATTTTTTCCCTTGGCATTGGATTGAGGTGTTAGGAGAAAATCGATTATTTGGTTTAAAGCGTAATCAAATTGTAATTATTACTATTTATTATTATTTTTGTCGATGAAATTTCTGATTTACAAAAAAAAAGCTTATTGGTTATTCATTGTCTTCTATAAACGGACCTTATTTCCATATTAACTAACTGGCTTACAGAATGAAAATTTGTGCATACATAAATCGTGCACATATTGTACGACTATACGTTCTTGATTGTTGCATTTACTTTCACATTTTCCTTCAAAAGCGACAATTATTTACTTGTTCGATATGGCTCATTTTGATTTTCAAGAATGCTTCTGTTCTTGGTCATGTGCACAGATGAACCAAAATCAACAAACCATGACTCTCCAGAGTCATGTCCTTGCAAAATGTCTTCTTCGAACAATTCTTTGCAAAATGTCCAGCTTTCCCATAGTTATGGCAACGTAATCTGATCCTCTTTGGTTTTATTCAAAACAATATTGCCTTTTGAGCAGAAGAAACTTCTCCCTAGTCATTACAAGAGGTTTGTGATCGACAGTATATCCAGCCAAAATTAAAAATTCAACGATCTCATCATCAATTTTAAGATCAGCTTTCTTCACTTTTTGTATTAATGTTATAACTTATAAGTTATAACCATTCTTTGACATAATCTTCCTCAGAAGTCCTTTGTTCTTTCAGAAGTCCTTCGTTCTCTCAGCAGCAATAGCAGCACCAACAGCAGCGTTTGGAAGTTATTTCTCCATACAGATCCATACAGAAATTGTCAGCGCAAAAAGTCAGACTAAGTTTCTTTGTTCGTTTTTTTTTCGAAGTCAGGTCATCTAAAGAGTGTTGCAAGGCATAATATACGGAAAAGGGGAGCGGGTCATAATTCTGGTTTCAAAATTCTGCTTTTCAAAATTTTGCTTTTTAATCGAAAAATTCTGATTTTCAAAATTCTGCTTTTTATTGCTTTCTGGTCACCAAAATTCTGTTTTTTCAAATACTGCTTTTCAAAATTCTGGCTGTTTTAAATCAAAACATTCTGCTTTTGTTATGTCTGTTTATTCATAAACACAAACAAATTTCGGGTTGGGGTCGAAATTCGATTTAGTCACTATTCGTCCCTTGCACTTGTCTCTAAGTCGATTAGCAAGTTTTACATTTGTGGAACTTTTCAAGATATAAGATATATCCATCAACACAAAGTTTATCTTTTCCCTTAATGGATCTTACAATCGAAATATTCATGGTAAAATTTGAACACTAACTCGAAGGCGTAACAAACAGTGTTACCACATGGACTCAATAGAGTCAAAATGGACTCGTTTTTTCTTTCTTGACTCGAGGACTCGTTTTTATCACGTTTGACTCGTTCTTTTGCAGAATACAAATAGGTACAATTACTAAGAATTTAATATTTTGAAAAAAAAAATTATGTGTTTGAATCGTTATTTCTTGTCCTAAACACTTGTATTTCGAATATTCAAACCATACAATTAATTTCTTGTATGCTAAAATAAAAAAAAAATGATTTATGAAAAAATTAAAATTTTTTGTTTACGTGGACTCGTTTTTTTTTAAATGACTCGCTTCTTGGACTCGAAAATATTTTTCCCTGCGGTAACACTGGTAACAAATTAGATTAACCTTACAGCCTACAGGAGATAAAGTAGGTACACTTTATACATACTGATGTAACTATGTACCTATGCAAACACAAAATAATCTTCTGCTTATCTCTAATGGTAGAAGTTATTCTGCGAATAATATAGAAAAGAGAGTTTTGAAAATATTTAAAAGCGCGCGCTTTTTAATATTTTCAAACCTCTCTTTTCTATATTATTCGCAGAATTTTGGTAAGCAGAATTTTGAAAAGCAGAATTTAAGAATTTAGAATTTTGAGCAGCAGAAATTCGAAAAGTAGAATTTTAGAAGCAGAATTTTGAAAAGCAGAATTTTGAAAGCAGAATTTTGACAAAATAATTTTGACCCCGGCAGAATTTTGACCCCAACCCAGGGAAAAGTCCTGGGGAATTACACAAGAATATTTTTGTCTGGCAGCTTTTTGGTGTGACAAACATGGATTAATACTACACGAATGTGTGACAAAAATATGAGAAATCTTATATTTATTCAATAGACAGTGTGATTCAGGAGAAATATGCCAAAAAGCTAGAGCGTATATGAAATATATGAAAAAAAAATGGCTTGGAGGGACAATTCTTACCGTTAAGACAGGAGGGGCAATTTTCTAAAAAAAATTACTTAATTTGGGAAAAATGGTCAAAATCAGCGTTTTCACCTACAATAACGAGTTGTACCTTAATTTAAGGCCAAGAACCGTCTCTTTTATTTTGTTTTTCAATGAAGCTTTGTTATGAATTATTTTTTGAAAAATTTATTTTCAGTAAGAATTTTGAAAAACAAAAATTTGAACTATTTTTATTTTTCAAAATTTTATGTAATTAAGTAGGGGAGAGGGGGGCACCTTAGGACAGTTTTTGCTAAAAGCGGCCTACTTTTCTTTAAACACGTTGTATTACTTTGAATCCTGAAAATTATCGTTGTTAATGGTTTTACCTGTCAATATGATATCCTATGCATTTTCTTTAATTCATATTTGTGTATATATAAATATTTTAAAAAATTTCTTTAAGTGTCCTCCCACATTTGGACAGGCATGGTGCAGTTTTGGACTTGTCTTGAAAAAAGACACTACAGTTGTTTATATGTTTTTATTTTAAAAAAATATTAATTCCTAACATATAATCAAATAAAAAATAAATTCTGTAAATGACTCTGAATTTTTAATATTCATTAATCAGTCTCAAAATTATAGAAGGAGAAAAACAGACACAAATCATTATAATCTCATAAAATTCATTCAAATAAAAATAAATTGTTATAAATGTGAAAACTTAATAAAATAAATTCTAATCACCCAAGTTTGAAGGCCGAAGAGTCATAGAAAAATGTGAACATACCAGCTGATGTGGGAGAAGTACATGTCTAAAACTGCCCTTCGTTCATTGACCAAAAAATGTGCCCCGAGAGGGAGAAAAAACTAAAACCTTCAAATTTTCTAATAACATTGGGGCATATTCATAGATATTTTTAAACTGCTATTAAGCTGCGACTAACTAAAACTGGAGTTTAAGCTATTCATAAACACATTTGGTCCTAGGATTAAGAGCTTAACTGGGGTCTAACTTTAAACATGGGTGATGCTATGTTTAAGTTGTTAACCTACTTTTCTTTTTAATGTCAAAATATCATTCACTTTATTAACAAAAGTCGTCTTTTGTGGGGACAAAAATACATGGGTGCGCCTTTAACCGGAAATTCGGTATAATTTTACTGAATTTATGTCCTCTATTTTCTGTGGATTTCTCCTGGAACTAAAGATATGGTGTTCATTTGGGTATGCTATTCAAGACATCTATAAACATGTTGATCGAATTTGTCGTGATAATACAGATATTCAGTGTAATCATATTCATCATCAGAAACCTCCAATTCGAAGAAACGAAACACAGCAACAAAATTACACTACACAAACAATTTCATAAAAACGAAAAAGTGTCCAAACTTCTCTTGCCGCAAACGTTATCATAGAAATAAATAAGTTTCATGATTAAAAATTAAAAATTTTAATTTTTAAAATTTTAATTTGTTTGACATTATTGCTGTTTGGTGTTCATTTGAAGGAAAGTTGTAGTAGATTTCTTCAATAAACTCTAGTTTAGTTAAACACAGCTAGAAAATCGTCTATGAATAGAAACTGTGTTTTCCTAAACTGTTTAGCTTAAACTATGGACTAGAAAGTTACGACTTTAGTAATTCTCTATGAATATGGCCCATTGTAAATTGTTAATTATCTTTGTCGGATCTCATCACAGAACAAATAAACATAACTTTAAAGCACTTTTTACTTCAAATGTGAGCGAAATTTATGATTTAAATACTTACATCCTGGAGCAAACAAAAATACATCTGCCACTTTTATTTTTTAATTTTTTGTGTATTGGTACCGTTCCAATATTAAGCAGATGGTTGTTTGTAATGGTACTGCCACTATAATATAATTTTTTGGGTAGTAAAAAGTTTTTGTTTAAGTACTTTTTTTGAAGTTGTCCTAAACTGCCCCCCTCTCCCCCTACTAACTTGGCCAGGGTACACCAAAGTTAGCCTTTTTTTAATCGCCAAAAAGAGATGCCAAATTTCAAAATTGGAGTTTACTATAGAACAATTTTTGTCTTAGAATTTTACCAAGAATCAAATCCGAAAGTATGACCGACGAATTACCGAACAAACTGTACCTATAAAAAAGCTTGCATTAATATTTTTTTTTTAAATCATGCTTAAAAGTTCAATTTTTTTTTGAGTATCACATCGGTCACAGTAGTTAAAAAATCTATATCCATAACCTTCCTAAACTAAGTTTAGTAACAAAACTGAGAACTTAATCAAGACCACTCATTCCAGATCAAGTCTATAACTAACAAATGACTATGTGTATGAAACCATGAACCCACAGACAACATCCACATCCACACACCATTGTAACCAAACAAAAATTTGCACTCGATTACACTGCATTCAAACGTATCAAAACAATGTTTACCCACACGTCATTATAACCATATAAGAAGCAAATTGACCACACACTTTTTTTTTTTTTTGTTGGTGGAGTTGGTATAAGTATCTTGTTTTCGAGTAACGCCAAAACAAACAAAACAACAGCTCAATGCTTATGACTTGTCTTGGTTTAAAATTAAATCTGAGCCCAGAGACTGACCACGTGCACTCCGATCGATAAATTCTCACCCATATCAAAATAAAACAAACCAAACAGAAATCAAAATAGATAAATAGATACAAAATACAAAGAGTACAGTTAGGTGCTTACGATGAACACCGCGCCGATACCGGTTCGCCGGCCAGCTGATTTGTAATTCGGTTTCATTCATATCGACACTCTACACTAAGATATAGATAATAAAAAAACCGGCTCTCTCACTTAAACATGCTTTCAGAGCCAAGAGACTAGATTTTCAAGCTTGAGATCGAGAGAAGCTCTAACTCCCTCCTTAATGCATTTTATTGCTGGGAAAAAGAGTTCATCCGCTCTCACAATGCAAAAGATTCATTTTTGAACTGGCAGAGTACCACCTCGCACAGTCAAAACTAGTGTCAGAAGTGAGCTGTCGAGTTAGACGACTTAGACATTCGAACGGTACGGACGTGTCTTCAAAACGGTGCTAGGAGTAGATGTTAACTTTTCCGTATCCACGTCGTTGAATTGGTAGTCGTGAATCTGAATTTTTATTATTTTTTGTTTTGTTTTTGTCAATCTATCTGAAAGAACTTTGTTTGGGCTTTTCAAAAACGAAAATTAAAGCCAAACGGAAGTACGCGTCCGTTTTTATTTTATCGAGATCTAAAGGTAAAACTTTTTTGGTTTTATTTGAGTTTGGCACTTTTGGTGTTAACTTTTCATGGTGCACACGATTTCCCATTGAGTTTCACGCACTAATAGTTTTGACCGTTGGGTAATTCGTTCGAGTGCTTTATTAATCTGCTTTTAACAGAAAAAAAGCAGCAAATTAAAAACAAAAAATAGCGAATTTATATAAACAACAACATAAGCCGAATGTGTATTGAATAGATACAAATAATAATTATCCATCTATTGTTACGTTTTTGATTGCCATAAAAAAGTGAAATTCGAAATTTGTCTTCCCCATTTGTGTTGGTTACTTATGTGCTGAAAGGAAAAATAATATTCCAGTTGATTCAATAGATTGATGCTCAGAGATTTGCATAAACTGCCTTAAAAGAAAGAAACATATCGAAAGTGAAGACATACAAAATATATCAATATTTTCCGGATGTTAATGCTCGAATCGGATTTGTGAAAGTTAATATATTTTTTTGTTCCTTGGTCTATAAAAGGGATTATTGTGATTTGTGGTTGATTTTTTGTTTGTTGTCTTTCCGATAGATACGAGTTCTATAAAAATGATATCCAAACTTGGATTAGCTGGTTTCATGTTGGTGGCGGTTTGGAGCATATATGGGTGTGATGCCAAACCTGCAACAGAGTCTAGTGCAGTGCATGAGTCAAAAAATGGTAAGTTATTTGGATATGTTTATATCATTTTTTAAAGTGAAAACATTGGTAAAAAATGCTGTCAATGGCTGTCTATAAACGTTCAATCAGTTTTTTTGTTTTTTTGTTTTTTTGGTTTCCTCTATCCTGAGATAAATTGAAGTTTGTTTTTCAATCGATCGACAGAAAAGAGGTGTTCTGGTGTGTTCATAGTTGTGAAATATTATAGGTACTTTATGGAAAATTTTGTCCTTGATTTTGATCATCAGTTTTGCCTCGAAGACTCATGTTATCATCCTTAACCAATGGGTCGATACACTTGTAATTATAGGTTTTTTAAGACCAAAACTAAGAGTCAATACATAAGAATAAAAATTGTAGTTTAGTGATGAAAAAGGAGTTACTATTATCTTTAAAAAACATTTGCACATATTGGCGCCTTTCTTCTTGTGATATATTATTGTAGGTATACTTTTGGATTTCTCTAAAATGACTTTTCACGAGTCATAGGTTTTGAGAAAGTTGTCTATATGCAGAAATTTTGGACGGTTTAATTTTAATTTTCGTTCAAAAAATCTAAAAACTTTCAATAATTTTGTCTTCAAGCAACTTAAACTTTTGAGAAAAATAACAATAACTTTTTTGGTCAGGAACATAAAAGAAATGGTCAAAACGAAAATATTAAATCAGATAAGGTATTATTCAACATCCGTTGTGAAAAAATAGAAATAATTGGCTGCAAGGAATTAGCTATTAGCAACTTTCAAACCACATTGTCCTGCTATTGTTACAATTTTTTTGCCAAATATATTTCACCGTGCAATAATAAAAGCATGTAAATATTTAGATTTGAGACACTCTATTTAATATCGTATATTTAATATTCTAACAAAATTAAAATGTTTTTTTTTTTAATACTTTAACGACTGAGTCGGCTGAACTGTCTCTTTGACGTACAATTCTTCTAAGCTAAAATACAATAAAATAAGCAAATTAAAATACAGGAATGCCTACATTTTTTGAATGGCACATGTAGGTTCAAAGTAAATTCATATTTTTCTCTTAAAAATTAATTTTTAATTTTTTTTTGCAATTCTTGCCGTGGTATTTGAAAGTCTTTTGTAGCATTTTTACTTGCGACATATAGAATATGCATATGGAAGGTATTGAATTCCTTAAAAAAAAGTTGAGATTTTGATCAAATATGACATTACGATGATAGAGAAGTCGAATAAAAGTGGGTCCGGCGATTCCGTCCGTCTGTCTGTCTGTCTGTCTGTCTTTCGGTCCTTAAACGAACCTACAGCCTTTACCACTGCTCCGATTGACTTCAAACTTGAAAATTAGAGGTTTGAGCGAATTCGTGTGGTTCATTTTTTTTTTTTAAGAAAAAATTTTTGGGTAGCCACCATAAATTTTTTTTGGCCAAAAACCAAATTTTTCAATTTTCTCAAAAAGGGCTCATACGATTTTTTTCAAACTTCCTCGAATTTTTTTTTTCAAAACACTAATGTATTTTATGTAAAAAAAATATTATGTTTGTATTGCTCCAAAACGGAACCTCTCAGAGAACTGTTTTTTTGTGATAAGATTTTCTCGAAAAATAAAAGTCTGATCAGCGTACTTTTTTTATTATAAAATAAATGTTTACATATTCTTGAATACTGCATACCCAAATTAATTTCAAGAAATTTTCGAAAAATTTTATAAATAAAAAATTAATTAAAAAAAAAAAAAACAATTTCTTTTGAAATGTTATGACATCAATTTTTTTTAGATAAAAATACATAACAGAGCTACATATTTCAATTTCAATTTTTATTTATGAATTTTAATGGCATGTTTTTATTTTTAACGTTTTTTGTGAGTAATAATTTGGAATACAGTAGTGTCCATGGCTTTGTGGTTAGGTGCGTAGTGCGTTGGCAGCTAAGCAGAACGAGTAGGCCTCGATACTCGTGTCCATAGTTTTTATTTCATCTTTCACTGGGTCTGCTTCTTGCGAAGAACTGACAAAGCGTCCAAGAGTATCAATCTGTCATAAAAAAGTGCTTCTATACTTTGCTGTTCGAAATCGGCATTAAATTATAGGTCCTCTCAATTCTTCACACGCACCCAGAGAATTGTTGATGAGAGTAAGCCACTTAGGCATTACCCTCATTCAAGAGCTGTCGCGCCATTCTATTTATTAATTTTTTTAATTTGTAATACAGGAGCAAGTTCGTACGACCCAGTCATGCACATAGTTTTTTTTTTAGTTTTTTAAGAGAACTGTTCCTGAGATAGTAAATTTAACATTCAATATTTTAAGTTAAATTATTCTAGTTAAATAAATTTGTTTATAATTTGAACAAAATTATTCTTTCGTGAGGGTCATATTGAAGCAATACAAAAATATGATTTCTGCATTGGAAGAAGCTTTTTGTTGAAAGAAATATGTAGGCGTAATAAAGTTCTACAAAAAACACATTATATACGTTGTTCCTTTTATTTTGGTCTTTGAAATACATGAAATACATGAATCACATATGTAACTCTTTAAACTTTCAAATTTACACCTACATTTGAGTAAATGTTCAAAGAAGCAAACACATTTTTTAGCTCTCATTTGAATTTTTTGACAAACATTGGAAGAAATTGAAAACGTATTTTTTTATAAAAAACGGCCCCTGAGGAAAAAAAATCCTAATACTGTTTTAAAAAGAAATTTACATACCCCATACAACAAATTTGTATTTTATGTATTAATTTTTTCAGAAACTGATATGTTGAATACATAGACAAATATCTAAGATAAGTGCATGAATGAAAAATAGATCAGAACAACACAAGTACTCAAATGAAAATTGTCAGAATAATTTAGAACAAAGCTGAGCCACATGTTTTTCTTTTTTGTCAGTTTCCAATCCGCCGATATTTATAAGAATAGTGCAATCTTGACATTTGATAGTTTTCACAAAGTAAAAATGTGTACGACTGGGTCGCACGAGCTTGCTCCCATGTTCCAAAACCTTACTCCCAAAAAACATAATGAATAAAAACATGTACATAATTAAAATTCAAAAATCAAATTGAAATTGAAATACATATCTACCTCAAAAACACATTTAAAAAAAAAAAAAAATGATGCCTGAAGAATTCATAAAAGTTTTGGATTTTTTAAATTTAAAAACAAAATCCTTTTAGCGTTTTTTTATTTGACTAATTTTTAATTTATTAAATTTTTCAAAAATGTCCTTAAACATTAATTTTATTTTTACTGGGTATACAGTACTTAAGAACGTGTTAATATACATATTATATTTGAATGTTTAATATTGAGCCGTTTTCGAGACACAGACATTTGAAAAAACATTACATATTTTTATCATTTAGAATCAAATTATCTCTAAATGAAGCTGTCATTTATCTATAGACAATAGTATGGTTAATAAACGTACAAAGAATAATCGGTAAAAATATATAAAAGTACAATTCGATCTTTACATTTATTTCCTTCTTAAAATGACATTATGTAGTTGTTCGCTTATCCGGAATGTATAAAAGCATGAACACTAAAGTTTTTGGTTTCTCTCACTGTCTCAACACTTAGATAACTGCCTTATGTCACCAAAAGGAACAAAAAAAGTCTCAATCTTTTGATTTAATTTGTTCCCACATTCTGTTTCCTCTATAACGTAAGCAAAAATTAACCCACAAACTCGGTGCGATTCCATGTCATCCTCTCTCTACAGCCCTTTAAAAAGTCTTTTCCAGTAATGAATTTCTTCATTACCTTCCTCATTCTGAAAAAGAAGTCTTAAAAAAATTTAAAAATTAATTATGCTCCATTGAAGCTACTTTCGCCCCCATGGTGTATAACAATTTCCCAACGGCCACGGCAATTGTATTCAAATTAAGCACCCACTTTTTTCAGCAAACGACTCTCTTGCGCTCGCAGATACAACAATTTATTCTCTGTAATCAAAAACTAAGCCGCAACATAATGAAAAATTGCAGATAGCTGTCTCCCCTGAGACTAAATCCCATAGTTTTTATTTTAAGTCTTAACTATGTTAAGAAAGTAGATAGTGCTAACAGTTGTCTTCACTTACCTACCATGCGCATGCGTGTACAGCAACAATTGCCCAAGTGACTTAATGACTGAGTGAACGAATTTACACGTTATGACATCATAATGACACCCGCGCACTACATACCATTCAATGCATTGTTCGTTGCGCATGCGCAAGCTCAAGCAACTGAATAAAGAGGTGGAAATCCCATTAATTCTTCAAACACAAGAGATGGTGTCAATTAAAATCATAGCGGGAAGCCAAACCCTATCTTGTTTTCCCAGGTCTATTGTCTTCGAGCTGAGCAAGTCAAGTGTGGAGAAATATTGTTTGTGGGTACAACCCAGAAAGCTGCATTCACAAAAGATAAGCTCACACTTTGACATGGCGAAGAACAAAACAATCAGTCTCTGATTCTAGTGTGTAATTAAAGCTCACGCAGTCAACTCGTCAGCTCATCTCACACCTCGCACTAAACGATTTCCGTGCTTGGCAACACACAATGCAACAAATAGTGTGGTAATACTTGGACTATTATCATTTGGACTTCTTGATAAAACAAGCTTTTGATGGTCGTTTAAATGGTTGGTTGCATTTCGGTGGAAGATATTGAATGATTTGTTGAGGCCACGCGCTTATTTAGAGGCAACTCAAAGAAATGGAATATTTACCTTCACCTTGCGTCAACGTGATGCGAATTTGGAAAAATGATCACACGTGCGTCCCAACGTGACCAGCAAACGTGCAGATACCAGTAAGTACCATAATGCGACCATTGCGGCTTGAAAATGAAAATATCAGTTTTGATTGCTGTTTAAATGTGTGACGCTAGGACTGGAGGTGTGCTTGCACCCAAGACTGAAATGAGCCATGTAGCCATGGGTAGGGCTTGATAAAAAAACAGCTAAACAGGTCTTTGCTTGTTTTGTAGACATTTAATTTCAGTTGCAATTGCAAGATAGGATCATTTCGATGGATGATTTGAAAAGGAAATTTAAATCTTTAATGATGTCTACATCTACATGTAACAAGTAGAACTACAATTTAAGCTTTCGAAATAAGTATATTGCTATTTATATAGCTAGCAGTTTTGCACTCGTAAACAATTCCAACCTCAAGTTTTAATTAAACATGACATTACAATGGTGGAAAATTCAGAATGGAAAAAAACGGATACTTTAGAATTACGGTAGATCCGATTTAGAATGTACGTCAAAAATTAACATAAAAGCGGGTGTAAAGAGCAGTTTGGAACAGTGAAACCTGTAATTAAAAGTGCTAAGCTTAAAAAAAACGCCTTTGAATGAAACAGAAAGAAAAATCGTCTCGAATTTTGCAATTAATACCTGTCGTGTAGATCGTAGTTAAGAGTAAGAGTAAGTAAGAGTAAATTAATTGAGAGGGTCCTGATGGCTACCAAGTATTATTTTCATGACCTCCGTAAAGATGAGCTACATTTAAAATTCAAGCTGACTTCGTAGCTGTGAAGGTAGTATCTTGGTGTGGGGAGCAATTTCATTCTACGGAACCTTTGAATTCCAATTTCTGACCTGAAGAATGAATGCAGATACTTTTAAAGGTGTGTACTCGACCACACGGTTTTAGAAATAGGTTTCTCTATTCTCTTCAAGAATTTCCTATGAACACATAGTATAGAGTTTTCACTGCAAGAAAAAATATAATGATTAACCTCATAAAATTGGATTTTATTGTGCAAAAATTATAGTTTTTTTTTGGTAGAATCTACTTGATTTTTCTGTTGTGCACGAATTAATTGGAGTATAACGCTTGTACGTGATTGATTAAATATCACCTATGATATACTTTTTATTTCGTGTGGCTGTGTGGCACGTATTAGAGTTGGAATTGAAGAGAACAAATCTCGGAAATGGAAATAGAAATTTCATGAAAGATGGAATCAAGTTTGGTAGATCAGCTGTGTGTGAACTTTGCTGCTGATACGGAATTCCGTGTTTAGGGTAAGGTTACACTGCATTAACTTTTGATGAATATCCAATGATCGATCGAGTTTGGCAAAAGATGTTAACAATTGCTATAATATAAATTGTTCCTCGAACTGCACAATACATATACCAAGGATAGAAAGCATCCAACAAAGATTCCTTCGTTTTTCGCTTAAATTCTTTCCGTGGGAAAATCCGATGATCTTATCCTTTTATAGTGACTACCTCCAACTGCTAAACCTTAATTAGTTACAGAAACGAAGAGAAATTGCTGACATACTTTTCATACATCAGCTTCACTCTGGCTCAGTTGACTGCTCCTCTCTTTATAATTCGATTTCTTTCAACACTAATACCCCTTACCTAAGAAACTCTTCTATTTACCAACATACCATATCTCATACGGCCCTCATCAACTTCTTCAATATGAATGAAAAATTCGTTCTATTTCGATATCAGCTCAGCACCTGTAACCTCAAACTCCTTTTAACCCACACTACTAATTATACGTTAAGATTTAAGTTAGTTTTTAACTAAGCGTAATAAATGGTGGTGAAGCCCCCACTAAAATTTATAATTTTCAAAATTCGTAGGAATGTAGTTTTTTGAGTTTATTCTTATTTCAAAAAATCGCAACCATTTTCGATGACATTTTGCACCATACTATTCGTAACATGTTAACTATTTCTAGAAGATCTGCATGGGGTGATCTTTTATCCTGCAAATCTACTTTTCCACGGTTCCTATTACTATTTTGTAAGTAAAAATTTTGTATGCTAGTCGTTGTGGTAATAAGCACTGTTCGTAGAGCGGAAGTGATTTTTCTCTGTAGTTGTGAAATAAATATTGCTTTTTATTAAATGTGGACTACAAGAACCAAAACCAAACAGAAAATGATGTTGGAAATTTTTTAAATAAACGGTGGGTTGAATCTTTTTAAAACTGAACATCACAAGTTAATATGATCTAATGATGCAAATTATAATGTTTGTCTGAGTGCGAATGTTAAATGTAGGATGACAATCAATTTCGGCTTCATGCACAACGATTTTGCTCGTATTATTTGTTTATGGAAAAAGAAAAGTGATCACAAAATAATAAAAACTGTTTCAAAGTCATATAATCACAAAAATACAATATACGTACTTAGCGTAACAAACACATCTGTTTAAATGTTTGTAAACTTATTGTTAACCTTTGAATTAATTCTTCTTTTAAATTTTTTTTAAATTATTAAAATAGGTAGGTATTGTCTCGTTTGAATATTCATATATCTCAGCTTCCGCACAAAATTAAATCAATAAATTAATATGTTCAAGATGGAATACACATTTTCTATACAAAATTAATAGCATTCAACAATATGTGTTAATATTTTGAGCTTTAATTGTATAACCGAAACTTTTTGAGTTTTGTTCATTCCGAAAAACAAAAGACCGCCAAAAAGACTATAAACATTTATTTGCTAATAACAACCAATGACAATTAACTGAAAGCAAATGAGCAAAACAAAAACAATGTCTGCCAAATTACGAAGGTGTTCAGAAGCTTGCCTGACATTATCTGACACCTGATTAGACAGGAGTTTGCATATTCATCATCTGTTAGTTTTTTTATTGCGAAATCTTCAGAGGTCAATTAAATCATTTATGCCGTCAATTAGTTGCTATTCAAACTTTCACTTCTAATCGATGTGAAAGATACACATATTTTGCAACAAATAACAGGTAGGAATAACATAAAAAAAAAGATACAAATGTGAACGGTCAACAATATCATTTTCAGGGTTCAAAAAATGTTAAAATGTAAAACAAATTTCTTTTAAAAATCCAACAACATTGTTTTTCAATAATACAGACATCAACTTTTTTTTTGAACAATGACAATGATTGATCGCAGAACGAATACACTGTCCGCAGTCATTAGTTGCTTGTTTATTCAAATATTTAAGTCAGAAAGTGATTAATACAGATTGTGGTGAAAACGTTTCTTTTACCCTTGTTCTGATATTAATTAAAATTAAGAGTGCGAAAAATTGAACAACCGCTGAAAGGTGGATTCGTAACAAGGTTAAGCAAAAAATTTGCAAACATCAATTCGATATGTGAACTTGCAGGCGAAAATACCTCGAGACAGTAAAAGGTGAAGAAACGAAACACAAGTTCTCCATTGGAGGTACACATTTTGGGACAAAAGAGGGCAGTTGTGTTACCAATGATGATGAATGATGGACTGTCTGTAAAGATAATACTTTCTCAAGTGAAATAATTTGTTTCTTGAGTTTTTAAAAGTGAAAAGTTTAAGCAAGGTCATTGTCGCTTTGAATATGTGTAGGTGGTTAAAATTGTGTATACCTCAATCTGATATGACATTTTGTGTTGATCGATAGTGAAAAACGTCAAATTATTTTCTGCTAATAAAAATTGTTGAAAATGCTGTTTCAACACAACGCACTTTTTACCTTACACACTCAGGGCCGTTCAGATCAGACCAGGGCCTCATCCAACAAGCGTTTCCAGTCAGTTTGGTCACTAGCTAGCTGTATCCAGTTTCGCACGCCAACTACCACCTGTGCGCTCTACCTGAGTTGTGGTCTTCATATTCTGCGACGTCCTTACCGGGTTGCATTTGAAGACTCTACGGGCCGGAGCATTATTTTTAATTCGCTCTACATGACGCAATCTAAGTCGTTGAACCATAACTTTCTAGCTAGGTCAGTGTCGTTGAAAAGCTCGTTCAGGTCTTGATGCTTCGTCTCCATTCTCTATTTATGCAGAGTGGACCAAACATCACTCGAAGCATTTTTTCCTCGAAGCAGCCCAAAGCGTTTTTATCGGATGTTGTCACGGTGAATATCTATGCAGCATACCTACATTAGGACCGGGATGATAAGGGTTCTGTACCGTGACATTTTAGTTGCTCAAGAAGACTTGACGACTTCTAAGTCCAAAGAAGCAGCGATTGGCAAGAGTGAGTCGATGTTGTGTATCCTTTGTTGTTGACAGCATAAACTTGGTCTTGCCCTCAAATATCATTAGACCCATCTTCCTGGCCTCCGTCTCAAGTCTGACGAACGCTTCACTGACATCACACTGTGTTTTTCCCATTATGTTATTGTCATCTGCGTATTCTATTAGCTGGGCGGACTTTTGAAAGACTGTGCCTCTGGTATTGACGTTGGAGTTTTGCACAATCTTTTCACGAATGATGACAGGCGCATCGCCTTGTTTTAAACCGTTTTTGACATCAGAAGCATACGTTAAGTTTCGTCTGACCATGATGGAACAGCGTGAGTTTTCTATTGTCATCTTACACAGACAGTCTAGACGGACGGTTTTTTTTTCTAGGATGCCAAAACTAGACATTGCTTTATATATTTTTTCTCTACAGACACTGTTATACGCGGCCTTGAAATCGATGAAAAGCTGGTAGGTATCGCTTTGAGGAGTATATAATATTTGATCGACGCGACGGTGGACTTTCCAGGTCTGAAGTGGCTTCACTGATAAGGAAACGACCTATATCAGTTTGTTGACGAACGGCTTCAACGTTGTTCACACAGCACGGCAGACAAGATCTTGTATAGGTATAGGCGATGTTAAGGGGACTTATTTATACCGCTGTAGCTGCTGCAGTTTAGGGTATCTCCTTTCATGAGGATCGGGCATACTGTGCTGAGGTTCCATTCGTCGGACATGCTTTCCTCCGACCAAATCTTGCAGATGAGCTGGTGCATATTCCAAATCATCTCCAGCTGCTTTGTACAGTTTGGCGGCTAGGCCGTCTGCTCCAGCGCAGCGGAGTCCTGTACCCGTTACCGGAGGAGGTGTTGTGTAGGCTATGTCGTTCGATTATCCCACTAAAGGTTTGTTCTCTGCCCAGCTTAAAATCTCCAAGGAACCTGTCTTTGGTGTCGTCATCCGTTTCCTCAGTCGAGGCGTGAGCACAAATGAGGCTTACATAGGTGAATTTAGCCTTGCTGCGGATTGTCTTGATGCGCCCATTCACGGAGTCGAAACTCAAGACCTTCCTCTTGAGTAGACTCCCAACTACAAATCCACATTCAAACAGACGCTGAGTTTGTTCACGGTAGCAGTTTCCGTAGTAGATTTCATAGTTCTTCATAAGCCCGGACCATCTCATCGCATTTCATGAATGGCGGTTATATCTGCTTTATAGCAGTCAAGGGACTCCGCCAATTGTTTGGGAGCACGTGATCTGTTAAGGGACCTAACGTTTCAACTGCGAAACCGAAATTCGTTGTCCTTAAATCGTTTGCGTGGGTCGTCATCATTAATTTCGTCCGTACCCGAGGCTTGTTGGTGGTTCGGCACAATTCTTTCTTTATGTGGCCGGGAAGTCACCTGACGCACGACCATCAGCATGGAGAGCCAGTTCTTTAGTTGAACTTCAAAGACAGGGAGCCGGCCAAACCGCTCTTTATAGGCCTGGACTGCTTATATGTCATAATAGACTTATAAAGTGTTTCTAACTGACCCCTCTCTCTCTTTGCTTGCACCAACAAAACAAATTCCCACTGTGGTTTGAACCCAATCTTCGGTTGATGCACAAGGCAACTGATGTTGATGTGAAGAGTAGATAGACAGAAGTTGCTGTAGACGCTTTTAATCTCATGAATGCACTGTGTCGAACTTCAGTCAGGACATAATACTCTTTTAATAACAACTTTTAGACATAAATGAAAACTCAATTACTCTCGCAATCGATATCTCCAATGTTAGGTTCTCCAATGTTTCAGAACCAAAAATTCAAGCTAAGAATATTATTCACATTAAGATTACAGCAGAAAATTTAATATTGTTTTCAACAAATATTTGGAAGAAAACTCTCGAATCCTACACGTGTTCTTAATGTTTTTATTTCTACCTACTACCTCTATAACGAAGTACTGACAAAGCTTCCAAGAGTATCATTTGTCACGGAAAAGTGCTTCTCAACTCAGCAGTTCGGAATCTTCATAAGACTGTAGGTCCTCACAAGTCAATGTGTTGAAATTCTGCTTATAAAGTTCACAAAACGGTCAATAGAGAGCAAAATGATCTTTGAGCTTACAAAAATAAATGAAAAGGAATACTTAAAAGCTTTGTCAATATTCTCACGCTTAAGACATTTTTATATCTTCGAGATAGACTTTCACCGTCAACATCTCACGTCATCTAATACACGGAAATCAGATATTTGATTCCACCTTAAAGTCAACATATCAACAATAAGGAAGAAAACATTGGTAACATCCGCTAATTTTCTAAAAGCCCTTGATTTGCTTCAACACACACTTAAAACAAATCCATAAGCAAATTGTTTATATATCAAAACAGCATGCAGAAATTAGATAGGTACAATTTTAAACGACTCCAGATACTAATACCTACCAGAAACCTACACAAAACCACACTATCTATTCCGATACCTTCTATTACCACATTTTGTTTTGTTTTCTTGCACCAAATGCGACCGAAACAAAGCATTTAGCTTTGATCTGAAGTCGAAGTCGAACTCGATGTTGATACGTTTAATAATCTGCGGAAAGATCTTTCTGCAAAATCATATTCCACAAAGGTTTGAAATTGAGATACAATAATTTTTCGTATTGCACACTCTTGCCCCTTGCTCCATAACGACCGACTTAATCGACAGACCGCCCGATTGTCTGTAAAAAGAATAAAAAACACGACAGACTTTAAGCTTAAACTTAGAGGCAACCTTATTTACACGCTCATGGATCATTGCAGAATCGGTACAATTATGGTTGAGTTTCGAAACGGTCGGTGCCGACGACGCCAGCGGTATACTAAAGGCAGCGGTGCAGTGTGGTGAGGCTAACCCTTGGCACATGAACCATCGCAGCGTTCGTCAGAGTAGTCGCAATTGATATGCGTGTTGGATGGAGTGTGACATGATTAAAGTTGTTACATGAGCGCTCAACTACTCGAATATCTGCGAAATTGATATAAATTATTCAAACGTGCTACATGGCTCAGTGTCGGAGTTTGATGCTAATTAAAGCTAATAAGGCTCTTCAAAGCCATAATAATAATTTTTACTTTTTTTCTACCATTTTTGTTTCGTTTGCCAACTTAAAGCTTGGTGTCATGAGAAAGATGCTGCAGTTGCAACAACTCTTAAATGGGTCAGATGCCAAGGAACATCACGATTCTAAAGAACCATTCACAAGAATAACAAAAATACAAAAACAAAAAGAGATTCTCCCAGCCCAACCTCCCCCTCCCATTGTGATCGTCATGATGGCAGATTTAAAATTGTACGTCTCATCACACCTTAAGGCAATCGGAAAAAAGGTTTTGCAAACAGCATCAATTGCCAACAATAACTCTTTGGCAAGCCGTTCCCACACCACATCGACTTTGGCTTGGCATCTTCTAACTAAGCTTGCTTCGACACGGCAAAAAAAAAACAAAAAATTTGCTGATATTTTGTTTTTCTTCGAATACAAAATGAATGAGCTCGCATTGAGCATGCAACACGATATCATCTCCAATTACTGAGCTGACTCCATATAAGTCGGATTCGACATTGACATTATCGCAAAAAAGTTTGTTAAGTGTTTTTTTGTCGGTTTATGGCATGATGCAGGAACAGCAGAACATGTTCCGATATTTCGCTGGATGATGACGAGACATTCAAATCTGGCACATGTCTGAACACCGAGGTGAGTCCGACATCCATGAATTCTGAGGCTTGACATTATCTCGTGGTCAAATAGATGAGCTACCCGATGCCATGGACTCTTCACGCAAGTTCAAGAAGGTTAGGCAGTTTGTTCAAATATTATAATGTAAGTTGTTGGTCAAGTCGTTTGATTTTTGTAAATGAGGAGAATTTCACAAACTGTGGAGATGGCACTTAGCACACCTCTTTGCCAACAAAGCTGTTGCAACTCTAAGAATTAAATAAATAGTCTTTAATTGCTTTTAAGTTTTTGTTAGGTAGAGAAGTCAGAAAAATTCGGCAATCCCTTCCGCCAGTCTGTCTCTGCGGCAGCCTCAGACTATCCTTGACACTAGTGCTGAAATGAAAAGATGAATAACTATAATAACCAATCGCTGCTTCTTTCACAATTGCAAAGCAATTAAGCAGTAAAATACTCTCTCGAGCAACTTAAATGTCGTTTTATATATATAAGACGATCATCTTCATCATCATCCCGGTCATCATGTATGGTTCAGAGACATGGACATGGCGAACAATTCTTCGGGCGATTTTTGGTCCCATCTGCATGCCTGAAAGAAAGGAAAAGAATAACTTAGATGGCTGAGCCATTTAGAACGCATCAAAACTACTCCTCCAGCTTTAACGCCAAGGACATCGTAGAAGAGGAAGGCCGCGACTCAGGTGGTCGACAAATGTATAGGAGAGAAGAAGACAGCACTAAGGGGCCTCTGACGGCAACGTATGTAATTAGACTTACTTACTTACTTAAAGTGGAGCTACAGTCCAATGTGAACTTGACCCTTAACCAACATTCTCCGCCAGCCAGCTTAAACTGACGTCTCCAGTCTTGCACTCCAAGTTCATTATGGTCATCTTCCACTTGCGTGCGTCACCTGTATTCGTGGTCTTCCTCTGCTTTTTCGTCAACCTGTGTTCCTTCATTGAATCAATATCATCGGCGTTCACTAAGTTTAACAGAATTTTGGAAGATAGTGCCTCTGGTGGAGTTTTGCACTACCCTCTCAAGCACAATGTTAAAGAAATCACATGAAAGTGCATGAAATCGAATGATTCTATATGTAGATGCTGTCATACACGGTCTTAAAATCGATAAAAAGGTGGTGGGTGTCGATTAAGTTTTTGCCAATGGACCAATCAGATTGTTGACGACAGCCTTCAGACGTTCATATATTACGGCGGAGAGGATCTTATAAGCGATGGAGGCTAATTCCTCTGCAGTTGGTGCAGTTTAGGAGATCTCCCTTCTTCAGGATAGAGTCAACAATGTTGAGATTCCATTCATCGGGTATGCATTCTAACGACCATATCTTACAGATTATTTGGTGCATGCTCCTATCTAGATCGTCGCCTACTGCTTTAAACAGCTCGACAGCTAGACCATCTCTATCAGCGGCTTTTTTGGATTTTAGCCGTGACAGCCGCTTTCACGGTTGACTGTTATTGTGTTCAACTAATGGCTCCTGCAGTCAACAGAAATGGTCTTTCCAAATCCTTAGCATCAACTGCCATTCTTCTATGATGTTCACTTGCTCATCTTTACAGGCATCGATTTTTGCTCGATGACCTTGAGCCAGCAGTTATACCTTCTCCTAAAACATCCGAACTTCATTCCTGCTGTTGGCTCTCTAAACATACTCGATCTGAAGCTTTTTATGCTCCCTATTTTACGTCTGAGAAGCCGGTGTTCCTCTAACCTCTTTTGCTCGTAGAGCACACGAGCTACTCTTGTCCTTACTCCTTCGCCGCTTTGTATGCCCCCTGGCTGTATGAGCCTGTCTACATTCTTCGGCAAACCAGGGATTTCGCTTTGGTTGCTGTGTGAATTCTAGCACAGCAGAGGCGGCATCCTTAACCTGCTTTCTGGCATGTTGCCACTGGTTCTTGATACTTGACGTCATTATGGCGGAATAGGATCTGGCAATATCTTGCAGTTGTAGCATTTCCTTGTTTTAGTCGTTGTCGGGTAGTGGCTCGAACATCTATAATACTTGACATGGGCCTTCCGTCGATTGCCATGTGATCAATCTGGTTGATCTATGTTAAGATGTGGGAACTACGTGCTGGCTACCACAACATTTCGCCCAGCTGCAAAATCCTCTCGTCGTGAGAACGAATAATAATACCCATTTTCATACTATCCTAGAATGGTATTTTTATTATCGAAACTGATTTATCAAGAAATTGTCTGTAAATCTGCCAACCACAAATATTTTTTGGTTTCTTTCCATAACTGGGCAGGTGCTATTTAAACTTTTTTAAGTATCTGTTTTGGGTGGTATATTCAATGGGGAACACTCAACATTATTTATGGAACGAGACATTAAAACGGCTAAACATTTTATGGCTTACTCGCTTTCATCGTTTTTGACATTCACAATGCTCTGGAGTCTTGAGAAGTAGAGAGATGAATTTCACCCTCAAGCCAAGTTTTGTTCGTTTTGCCAAATACAGGGCACCAGTTATAGTATCGATTGACCCATGTTACCATTTTGTGAGTCAAAAATGGTTTTAAATCTGACTAAATTACATTTTTTGACTTTATTCTGACCCTTAAAAGGCTGCATAGAAACCCGGCATATAGTGTTAGAAGAACAGAAAGAAAGATTGGTATTTTCAGTAGCTTACCAGTCAACCAAAGAATTGTAGATCGGCGAATGCGGAAGATGTAGCAGGTATTCTTCAGGAGTGCTGTTTGGAAATGTCCAAAGTGGTAGGTTGAAGTAAAAGAAACATTTTTGATGAATTCAAGTATAGGTAGTATAGTAGTTGGTGTGAGGTTTATTTTTCTTAGCCTTAAGGCCTACGTTTATGTGGAGTAGGAATGGAGTCATAAAAGTAAAATCATGACAAAAAAAAGGAAATATATAACTTTATAGTAGGGTGACGTGGTCATCGATGCACCACCCTATTTTCAAATGACCATAACTTTTTCCAATGAACTCTTTTCGTTATGTATTTTTGTATTTCATTCTTTAGATATGTTATGAAAATACGTACGAACTTATATTTTCGATATGATCTGAATTCTTTGTGTAAAAAGTACTTCTTCCCAAAAAACCAAATGGTGCATGGTGCACCATGGTATGTACTAAATGCACCAGTCGTATGTACACGATGCACCACAAATTTATTTAAAGAATTAAAACAATTTTTTAACGTCATAGACAGATTTATTTACTCAAACAAAAATATACCAGAACTTAAATATAAAAAAAATCGGTCAAAAGACCATATCACTTAAGGGAACTTTAAAAAAAAAATAGAGGAACTCCACTAAAGCAAAGTTATTATAGGATTTAAGTTCATCAAATGGACGGTCAAGAAGTTTAGAATTCAAAGCAACTGATGAATTTGCGGTATCTTCTTGATCAGATAGATTTTAGCTGCTGCAGTCGTTCCTTTATTTCATCTTTGTCTTTTTACACAGTAAACCACGGTGCATTCAGCACCATGCTTATGTGGTGCATTATGCACCACCCTGACATTTTTTAAACAAATTGAAATAGTTTATAACAAAAGGAACAAAACTATTCACTCCTTATTTTAAAATGTTAGCAAATGTTCAAAAAACTGTTTAATTGATTTGTTATAAAGAAACTCTTTAATTTCACTCAGATATTAAAAAAATAAGCTAACCTTATTTTTTCACTTTATCACTGTAAATTTATAAAACACTCCGCACAAGTGAGCCACCAAAGAGAAACACTTTCAAACTTAAGTCTATCGGAGTTTCTGAAAGCAACGGTTACATTTGAAAGAGGTATACACTAATCCAGCGTCCGGTTTGGCGTGTATAGCCGTGGTGCATTCTGCACCACTGGTGCATTGATGACCACGTCACCCTACGTTGTTAAAAATTCAACAAGAAAGGGTGTTTAAGTTTAAAAATAAAAATATTCAAAAATAAAAATATTGTCATTAGCAAGTTTGCTGTCTGCAAAAATTTACCTATGATTAGCTTTGACAAACGCGAATTGTATTCATACCTTGAACTGGTGTGAAGAACCTTAATCCACCTTGTCGCCTCACCAAGTACTCACTCAATTGTTCAATTCCTCATTATTTTGCATGTTCATTCGCTATGGTAGCCACTTAACTTCAGAGTAAATGATTTTTTTGACGAACATAATTTGTCAAAACATCAATTAGCGATGTTTGTTAAGCTCAATGTCGCACAGTGTCTTGGATAATTACCCAACATTATCTTCCCGCCTTTGTTCTTTCAAATTATTCATTCGACTGGATAGACTGCAAGAACATAAGTAATCACGAGCGAGCGTTCTTTGTTTCGTTTTGGAGATATTCTTTAAATGATTAGTCTCCACGCAGTTGACCCTAAGGCCAAGCTTCATAGATTAAAGATGATTATTCTTTTCGTCTGTTGGCTGAGGTATCTATTCTATAAACTTACAAAACAAGGCGGCCTTTAGTTGTTTTGGATGTGGAGGAGGTGCAGCAGTGATTTTTTTCGTATTGTTGGTAATGACACGACTCCTATTGTGGAAAGAATCTCATGTTAAAAGTCGTGAATGTTATTATTTGAGGCATATTATGGGAAAAATCATTTGGATGACATTGACAATATGTTTATGGCACTGACACACACACTTAAATTATTATTTAACCAAACGGATCTGTGTGTCTAGTTTCTGTATTTATCAATACCTTTATAGATAGAGACGAGAACAACGGCCTTTTGTGCTTTAAAGTTCAAGCTATTGTTGATCTTTGGGGCCATATGGAAAGAAGCACAAGTTAGACGTGAGTTAAGTTATTATATTGTAAATAGAAGATTAATAGTTGGTTAGACTAGGTTAGGACTTATTGAGGAGAACTCAGTAAAAAAAAACGTAAGTAACATCGTTAAGTCGATGTTAAATGAGTGACTTATGACTGAATGGATATTGGCATAATGAACACCCATTTGTTGCAGATTTGTGTAAGGCCTTTAAGTGTTTGATGTGATGGAACGTGATCTTAGTTTAAAGTGTTTGTCATTTGTTAGGAACTGTGCAACTTTAAAGTGATGGGTAATTTTGTAACACTTTTATTATTGAACGGTTTTCGGTCGTGTACTAATGAGTTCTATTGTTTGGTTGCTATTATTGCTTAAGATTGAAAGAGGATGTAGACAAACGTTTTACTGTGCTTAGAGCCTATAGTATAGTTCCATTCGATCGAAATAAACTTTTATGACAAAAAATGTTTTCCGAATAGTAAAGCTACTTGAACGATCGAACTTGAAAGCCTATACCTACACGATGATGTTCTACGAGTGTGATGAAAACATTTTAGCCATATTCGTCATTGTTAAAAGCCTTTTTATTGAGTTTTGGATCAGAAGTCTTCATCGTTTGAAATTTAATTGACTACCTTGGTTAACACATATACGAAGATCACTGTTTTAGTGAACTCAATTCTATATTGAAAGTCATGTCAATACTTCTTAATAAGGTGAGCATTTGGGACATTGAAGAGTTTCCAACTTTTTTATTCTTGTTTTTATTAACCATGGTGTAGTCATTATCCGGTTCGCACTTCAAATGTTTTATTTCATCTCTTCTACGGCTTAGAACTGAGTGAAACGAGTGGTAGGTATTCAACTTAGCCGGTCAGGGTTAGCATAAAAATTATAGGATTAAAGCGGAAACAATAGCTCCTAGCCATGGTGATTTGGTTTAACAGACTGAATAAATGGTAGCCAATTTGAGCTATTTTGCTTCAACTAGATTGTAGCTTTCAACCATTGAAGTTCGGAAGTATTAATTGGGGAATCTTTTCTAATTGAAGAGACCGTGTTCACCTAAAAATCTTGTCGATATATCTGCAGTTGCTGTAGTTTTTCATCCTCGTCATATTCCATGAGTCTATAGGAGTTTTCGAACGTATAGGACCAATTAAAACATTGTTTTTTTTAGGTATAATGTAAAACACGATCTCAATTCCAGGAGTAACAAAATTTCTCAGATACCTTATAATAAAAACCAATTTTTTTAAATACACTAATAAAGGTGCAAAATTTCTTATTAATTTATCAAAGACAACGTGCCTGCCTCCACACTCCGCTGGTTTAAAAGTAGTGCATTCTGTCACTTTTCTTTCTCAAAGCGTTGTTGATAGTTTTAAGGGCTCACTGATCGATATACGATGATATTAGCCTTAAGGTTTTGAATCGTGCTCAAATTGCAGCCCTGCGGGGAACAATTCCTATAATAAACACTGCTGATAATACGATTTCGAAATACCTATACCTAACTGAAAATTGTGTCGTCAAAATTTATGTCTTCAATTTCAACCAAAAATATATGAGTGCGAACCCTGTGGTTGTGGTCCAAACGACTAGGAGTAGAAAAATAGTATATCCGCTTAAATTCATTTTCAATTGCTTATAATAACGTATTGAAAAACAAAATATTTTCTAACATTGAGAAATAAGATTTTTCGAGTTGTATTTTATGCTGGAATCACCATAATTTTCATGCAAGATAGTCGAGCAGAAAAAACGTTAAGGACGTCACACATTCGTATATACCATATACGCACATTACAACATACGTATCTACATGCACATACACAGACATTGTGATAAAAAGGGTTAATTCGGATTCTGGTGACCTTGAAACGTGGAGATATGCAAAAACTGGAGATTCCCAAGATCGGTCCCATCACAATAACTTCCTCTGGGAATTTAAAAAGTTTATTAACATTCACCATTGACCGAAGAGTTTCATCCAGTCTAATTCTTTAGGACAAAAACGATCTTAAACATTTCTCACCAAACTGTTAGTGTCTGTGGATTTATTGACTTCCCGATAGTAACGTGGTGGGTCTTACGAATTGCAGATTTGTCAAATTTGTTTATTAACAAAGCCGCCAAAAATAGAATGCGCCTGATAAAGAAAAGATGATTTTCCGCTCAAGCTCGTTCTCATATCCCAGCTGCTCTATGACCCAAGTTACTAATCTTTAGTTTCCTAAAATAGTCGTGTTTAATTGTTCAGTCCATTGGTCCTTGGAACCAAAAAATCCTAGATCTTTGTTCATGCAAGTGTCAGATATGCTGAGCTCTCATGGGTGTCGATGGCGAGTTGACCTTCAAGTAATAACTCTCACACTTCGTCAAACACAAGTTATATACAAGGATTAACTACTAACGTACGGATCTGAAAATATCTAGTCTAGAGTTAGCATTGTTAATGAAGTTGTCAATATGGGAATTAAAATGTAGATGAAAATTACATTTTTCCCCTGAATCGCAAATTGAAGGGGTTATGGCGATGGGTTCATAATTAAAAATTAATATTCTTTGGAGCAAATGTGGACGTTTCCTAGAACAGGTATTTGCTTAAAATTTTATTAACATTAAATTCTAAAAAGTGTTCCTCACACTAAGTGAAGAACTTATTTTGGTCAATTTGAAGCACGTTATCTGTTTGTAGATTTTCAAATCATCTGCGAAAACAAGGATCTTGGACTGTAAAAGATTTCGAGCATTTGTAGCTATATAACAAAAATAATTGTGCGATTATGCCAAAGTGGCTACCCTGAGGCACACCAGAAATAACACACCATCGGAAAAAGACTTTATAGTTACGATTGGTTAGGGAAGATAGGATCCAGGAGATAAAGTAAAGTTCACAGTTTTAATACTCGAGCCTTTAGGCATAAGTTATGCGATATTTTATCCAAGCTTTACTGAAATCAATGGCGATAGCGTCTATTTCCTTACTCTCTTCGAAAAAGCCAACGGTGAAATATGTGAAGTCAATAAGAAAAGAAACCCATTTTGACTAGGTTAAAAGATTAATTAATTAATTATTTGGTGTGAAAAAACATGAATTCTTAAATAATACTTTCAAAGAATATGGGAATACAAGAAAGCATTGCAATAGGCCTATAGTTGTTAAAATTGTTTTTAGAACCTTTTTTTATGAACAGGTATTATAAATGACTCCTTCCAAAACTGGGGAAAAACGCTAGTGGAGATCGAAATTTGGTGTTCGGTAAGAGTTGGACATTCCACAAGCACATTGTGTGTTTAAACACAGCGATTTTTTTTTATTTTCACAACCCAAATTGATTCTCTTTTGGGAAAAATTTTTTCTGCTCGCTTTGCTCCCAATCAAACCAAATCGATTTTGATCATCATCCTCAGACGAATGCTCTAAATGAATCATTGCATTCCAGACCAAAGCGTGCATTACAAAGGTGCGTGGGGGGCGCAGGGAATCTGGTCCCGAAGTCAGAAGTCCCGAAAATGATTTTCGGGACTAATGACTCACTATGGTGGGTCATAAGTGCCGAATTTTAATTTGGGAATACTGACCCACTATGGTGGTTCATTAGTCCAGAAATCAAATTCGGGGTTTCTGACCTTCGCGATTATTTTAAATATTTTGTAAACAATAAAATGAGTGGAAAGTTTTTGCATATTTTCAAGTTTTTTTTGTGCATTACGGTTGAAATACGGGTTGGGGTCGAAATTCTGTATGTTGCGAAATTCTGTATTCAAAATACTGTATCCCAAAATACTGTATGTCAAAATTCTGTATGTGCAAAATACTGTACTAGCAAAATTCTGATAGTCAATATTCTGTACAGCAAAATTCTGCTTGGTCAAAATACTGTATTACAAAATTCTGTACGTCAAAATTCTGTAAAAATGCTGTAAAAAAAATATATATATATATATTTTTTTTACAGCATGCGCGCACTTTTTTACATTATCAAAACCATATTTTTTTTACAGCATTTTTACAGAATCTAATGCTGATTAATATAGGTAATTAATATTAGATTAATATTAGAAGCTGCGTGAAAAGGAGAGAGAAAACAAAACTCTTCACTTACTTAATTCTTTTTCGTTCACTTAATTTTCCCTCTTTCACTATTTATTGAATTCTCTCGTCTTTTTTGTTAAATTTAAATTTGTTTATTGTTTCTAACATTCTCTTTTCAATTTATCTTCTTCTCTTTTATGAAAAGACAATTTGATTTCATTAATGAATTATACTTACACCCTCCGCCAAAAGTTTGGAACCACTTTAAAACAAATTGTTAATGCAAAATCGATTAATTTAATTTGTTTCTTAATTAAGTTGATGATTCTATCTCTATACGCAACTTTAATAAAATAGTTAATTGGATCAAAAAATAAAGAAAATTTCCATTTTGTAACTTGGTTTCAAATTTTTGATGGTGGGTGTACACTGTACAATTGTACATGTCATACATTTGATGCAATGTATATTATTTTAGGCGAGGAAAAAAGAAATGTTTCAAAAAATATGCATCATTTCTCTTCTGCTGTCGCTGTTAAGTTTTTCTTAATTACACGTGTTAAAGTTTCTTGTTATTTAAGTGTTTTTGTTTCAAAATGAATATATCGGTTGTAAAAACGAATAAAGGCAAACAAAAATTATTAATTGACGGCTATTCATTTTTCTTAGAAAGAATTACTAAAAAAGGAACTTTTAATTGGGCATGTGCCCAAAGAATTAAATAAAAGTGCAAATCGCGCGTAGTCACAAGTGGCGATCAAACTATTTTAAAACATACAAGCCTTCATACACATGAACCCACTGCAAATGAAAAAGATATTATTGATGCGAACAATTCATTAAAAGTAAACGCTAGAACAAGTGCCTTAAAACCAAATCAAAAAAGTCAAATTATTCAAAAATCGGTTGTTGAAACACCATAATCTAGCCGGGACTATCTACCTTCGAGGAGCGCACAAAAATGTAAAATACAAAGAATACGGAGATCTGCACCAAACCTTAAAGAACCCGAGACCTTAGAAGAAATAGACATTCCTCTAAATTTATATGTCCTTGAAGGAGAATTGTTTTTGTTGTCGGAGAAAAGTGTTGGCGATGAACAGATCCTCATTTTCGCAACAAAATCATCCCTGCAGTTGTTACATGAGAGCGATTGCTGGATAGTGGACGGAACGTTCGATGTGGTCCCAAAAGTAATGAGGCAGCTTTTTTCCATCCACGGAAGTGTTGAAGGAGAAATTGTTCCCCTGGTATTTTGCCGAATGAGCAAAAAAACCTTAACACTATATGAAGCCTTTTTTATTGAGCTTCTGAAAAAAGCTCTCGACTTTTCTATTCGCTTGAGTCCAAATAGAATTATTTGTGATTTCGAAATCGCAATAATAACCGCAGCAAAAAAGTGCTTTCGTGAAGTGGAAGTTAAAGGTTGTCTCTTTCACTTCGGACAAATAATATGGAGAAGAGTACAAAAAGAAAGGTTTGATTGGATCTTTTTACTCCTCTTATCTAAATTTATTATTAAATTTATTAGATATTTAAATTCTAGCTCTTATCGAACATGTATTATTATTTATTATGTATATTAATTTACTTAAAACTCTAAAATTTACGAATTACCTTTTTTCAGATTAGTACGAAAATATGGGACGGATGAAAACTTCGCACTGCAAGTGCGAATGATAAAGGGTCTGGCTTTTGTCCCGGCCAATGAAGTCTCTCACTACTACAATTCCCTACGTAGTATTTTCAAAGATGAAGACATTTTAAAATTAGCGGACTGGTTTAAAAAAAACTACATTCGTGGCCGTCGGAATCCTCAGTTTTGGTCCGTTTTTGACACAACAAAAACAAACACGGAAATGTTTCCTAGGACACAAAATAGTGTAGAGGCCTGGCATCGTCGGCTAAAAACTTTGATAGTACGAAAGAAAGCCGGTTTATACACATTAATAAGTAGCTTAAAAAGCGAACTTTTATGTGCAAAATCTCAAATTGAACGGGTAAGGAATGGGGAACACATTCAAAAAAAGAAAAAAACGATTAAGAAAAACAAAAAACTGGCACGGATTCTTAAAAAAAAAATGAATTAAACCACGTTGCATACTTAAAACGTATTGCAAAAAATTTAATTTTATATTGATTTCGACACTTTTGTAAAATATATTTTGTAGGTATCTTAAGAAAAATTTGTTTTTTGTTCCAAGAATTTATTTTTACTTTCTTACTTTAATTATAATACTTTAATTATAATTATAATTATAATTATAATTATAATTACGCCTTTATTGTCAATAAAAACATCACAATTATATTTAAAACTAGTGTTATGTGTTTTTTTATCAAAGGAAATTTCTTGAAAAATACAGTATTTTGCCGTACAGAAGTTTACAAAACAGAATTTTGCGTGTCAGTATTTTGTTCATACAGTATTTTGACATACAGAATTTTGTATTTACAGTATAATGACGTACAGCATTAAGTTCTTACAGTGTTTTGACCCCACAGAATTTTGCCGTACAGAATTTTGACAAGCAGAATTATGACCCGCTCCCTTGAAATACACCTCATGATCTATGTCTTTGTGACGTAAAGGAAACTTTTTCAATGCAAACGTTCTTCTGAAATTTGATGGGATGTTAAAGTTCGGTGATAGTAGGGCGTTCTAAAAGCACACTGTAGGTACTTGATTCCATTTTCATCTTATTGCATTTTTTTGTCACCTAAAATAACTGAGCTGTTTTAATTACACTAAGAGCTCCATCAGAAAGACGTTTTTTATTATGAATCCTGCTCATGTCAATAAAGTTTTTATTTCATCTTTCACCCACGGCCTCTTTCGAAGAACTGAAAACGCTTCCAAGAGTATCAATCTGTCATGATAAAAGTGTAAATTCTAAGTCCCCTCAATTCTTCACATGCAGTCAGAGAACTGTTGATGAGTGAAAGCCACTTAATGCTTGGCTCGTCAAGAGCTGTTGCACCACTCTCTTTATTAATTTTTTTTAATAAAGTATTTGTAGCTTGAACCAGAGAACCTAGCAGGTAAAATTCGTAAAGCGAGCGAAGCGCGCTGAAAAATTTTTGCCCAAAAGAGAATTATTAATGTGGGGTGTGAAAATAAAAAAAATCGCGCGGATTGCTTAAAATCAATCATTGAATTGCAGCATCTGCTCTCCAGACACTAGCATGCATTACAATATGTGTGTTGGTTGCTTTACCAAATTAAACGAAACGGCAACAGCTTTGAAAAATTAGTTACTCTGTCCATTGTGTAGACAAATAGTAAATAAAAATGGTTCAATTTATTCATAAGACTTAAATTTTGTAGTTATAGGTGCACGAATTAAAGTTTTTTGTTTTTTCATTAACATTTTTTTTCACATAATATTGACGAGTACAAATAAATTAAGTGATTCTCATAAAACATAAAATAAATTTGGGACTACTGACCCGCCATAGTGGATTAGTAGTCTAAAATCAAATTTGGCACTTATGACCTACCATAGTAGGTCTCGAAACCCATTTTCGGGACTTCTGACTTAGGAACCAATGTCCCTTCGCCGCGTGGTGGTTCCTTTTCCAAATTAAAGAAAATGACAGCAGCTTTGAAAAATGTATTGCTCTGTCAATCTTTTCGACAAATAGTAGATAAAAATGGTCGTATTTATTTATAAGACTTCTTATGGTTGTAGTTATGTGTATACATGTTTTTCTGTTTTATTTTAACGATGAACATTTTTTGTTTCCACATAATATTGACGAGTGCAAGTAAATTTTGTGATTCTCATAAGACACACATAAATTTGGGACTACTGACCCGCCATAGTGGATTAGTAGTCTAAAATCAAATTTGGCACTTATGACCTACCATAGTAGGTCCCGAAACCCATTTTCGGGACTTCTGACTCCTGTAAAAGTTTCCCTACACCAGTTATAACTTCATGTACCTATAAATGGGTGAACTTAGTTCCCATAAGAAAGTGAACTAAGTTCTCACCGTCCATGAGAACTAGATCTACTTTACTAAAGTGGATTTATGTCGATTTCCATTGAACCATATGAAATGGACGGCCCGCTGCTACTAAAAATCAATATTTTTTGGCAAAACGTAGCAATATCTTTTTGTAACTGTATTGGTGTTCCAGCTGTTAGCATAAACAAACAAGATAAACAATTATTCAAAATTTTCAAAATTTTAAATTGAATGCCTTTCGTTCTTGGATAGCAATGCATTATTTGCTTCAACAATCGTAGAATTCATCCAATGATCCAATTGAAAATTTTCAGCATATCTTCGTCCTCGCATGAAGAATGCTTGTTATGATGTCCATGTTTATGTACCTATTCTTGAGAACACAACGATAAACCTTACTTGTTTTCATTATTATTCTTTAGATTAGATCTGGAACGTAGTTAGTTGCAAAGGTCATTGTGAGAGTAAGATCTGAGATATTTTTGCCAAAGTTTTGACAATTTGCATACCAATCATCAGTCAAAAGAAGAATATTTGAGAATGCAAAGCAGTTTTTTCTGTCAGTGTCAGAAACCGAGTCAAGCTTTTGGTTTTGGAAATGTGAAACAAGATTGATCAATTTGCACTTAAGTATGTATGTTTGCATTATCTATGCATATCTATACTATAGGTAACAGTTTAATATGAAATGCTTGAAGAAAAACGTGCACCAAATAATCACCTTAATAACATTCGATATTCATAAAAATGATTTGAACAATAATTTAGCAGCAAAGAAAACTGAAAAGATACCTATGGGCCTGAAAAACACCAATTTAGATTTAAGGTGGTGCTGCTTTCCGGATTGTTTATAAAAATCTGTAATAACCGAAACAAACAACTGATAAAATAGCCTGGAGATGTTAAAGAAAAAGTGTATATACTCACACTTATCATTAAATTATTACAGTAACAATTTTCTGGCTTTTCCATTGTAAAAATATTATTTTCACCAACATATAAATTCTATTTAATAAATTTAAAACATTCGTTTAAGCTGAAAAATTAAATAGCATGCCTTGAGGCTATCAGTTAGGAATTTGAAAATAATATTTAAAAACTATACAACTTCCTTTCATAATTAGATCAGTTGAAGTTAACTCCAAGAATTGGCACCTATCTCAATAAAATTCATAGATCCTATCAAATATGGAAGCTTACGCCCGTTAGACATGTTTATTACTAGATATTATCTTTATCCAAAATTGCAAATTAAAATTTATCTAACTTCGAAGTCTGCTTGTCAGTAAAAATATCAAAATCAAACCAACCGAATATGAGCTGAACACCTACACAAGCACGGTTCTCCTTAAATCTTATACATAACGACTCGACAGTTAGATAAAGTCCACCTAAGGCTCGTCAAGAATCTATAACGGTTTTGAGGCAAACCAGTAGCCACCAAAGTTCTACATTTTTTAATTACACCACATTGACGAAGTTGAAGTTGTTGAGTTTAGAGATTGAATTGGCGGAAACAAGGGAAAAATAATCTCAAGTTTTTTTTCTTCTTACTTTTAGCGATCAAATTGGATCTTTCAATTTGCGGTGGTTTTGAAACAACTTTTCCTATATGCAATGACACACTTGAGTCAACTCCAATTTGCAAGCAACCAAGCCACCACAACCACTATTTACATACTTCGTATATGTGTATTAAAAAAAATCCCATAAGCTGTATTGAATTTGAGATAGTTTTTTTTTCAGAGAGATACCAAAACTATGACAATGTCATTGACAGTAGTCAAACTGGTATTTAACCAAACGCTTTGGATTAAAAAAAAAATTAAAATTTTCGCGGATAAGGTCACCGACTTTATACTTGTTGATTTTTAACGGTAAACATAGCTTAGAGTGTTATTGATTGGATTTGGAAATGAAACAATATTTACCTGGCGACAATTTTGTACTTTTGCTTTTAGTGCTTACAATAAGGATGTCTATGGCTCGGGCTTCTTATTGTTTTTATTTCGATTTTTATTTTTTTAAGAATCTTTTATGGCATTGCAGGACCCTTAACAATTTTAAGAAAATTGAATTTAAATCCTCTTTTGGGATTTATTGATATATCGATGCTTCAAAACTTAAAGCAACTCAAGGCCGAATAGAAAGTATAACAGACCTGCTAATCAGCAAAAATATTACAAACCTAATATTAACTTGTCAAAGAACAACTGATAAGAGTAAAATATACAGATAACCTTCTAACCTCCTAAAAAGATTTTGTTCAAAATTCTTAAATTGTTCAGCTTTCTAAGGAAAGACAAATCAGTTTCGTTCTGAGTGTTAGCACAAAATGAATTGTTATTTCATAAATACCTTTCTTATTCTGTTATTTGTCGGGCTGTTGAGTAGTGCTCATGGTAAGGAATTTATTATACTTTCTTGTTGAAAAATGGAAAAATTTAAATTTTTCGCTATTCTTCCGAATTGTTTTTCAATGAGAAAGAAAAACTTCTGTTTTGTAATAAAAAATCACGGAAGTAATAAAATTTTTGTTTCAGCCTTTAAATGGGTATCGTTAGATTCAGGCGATTCAATACCGAAGAATGCAATTTTAATTGATGCATCATTAAAAACTTATGTCGGACGAGCTAAGAGCTCTGCAGGATATTTTGTACCAGCGGAAGTAAATAATAATGGAGAGGCAACCATTAAGGAACACGATGAGAACAAGTATGTCAACAAAACAAGTTTTGATGTTCTTACCACTTCTGAATTCGACAAATGTGAATGGAAATCATTTCGTCATCAAAAAGCATTTGAAGATATTGATCAAAATGTTGTTAGGGTCGGTGTTGATACGTCAAACGGTGATAGCATTTTTGTTGCAAGAACCTATATTGATTCTTATGATGAAAAGCATATATGCTCAATTTTACTACCAAAAAGTCAAGTTATTATGCGTTGGCCGGAAGAAATGTACTACAACGAAAAACGGGAATATTTAAGTTGTGATCCTAGCATAGTTTGGTTTAATGCTCCGTCAACAATGCATCTTACTCCTATTAAAACGGCAGTCAGTGCTGGTTATTCAAATGATGACAACGAAATTTATGTCGCTCGGGCAATACAACCGAACGGAAACTTGCTCACAGGCTATGCAATACCGATTCATAATGCTGTTGTTTTTGACACTTCTGCATTTATGGTGGATAGCGATTATGATGATAACTTAACTGATAAAGTGAAGGGTACGTATCAGTTTCTTCTTGGCGAACCAAACGATTTCGAGTGGATGGATGTAGAGGACGGAGTCATTCCTGATTATGCTGTAGTCAATGGGAAGCGGAAATTGGACCTTGTCTATGTTGCATTAATAGATAGGACAGTCCGACCTATTACCCAGGTTGAGGCTCTACAGAAGAAATCCGGCTTTGAGATTTTGATCAAGATTGTAGATTAAAAGCAAAAATTGAAGAACGAAATATTAAAGCCACCACTCAAATAAATAGTTTTTAACAAAAAAAAAACTATCTTGTCTTTTTGACGTCGATTTTTTTATCTTATTGTGCAGGTGCAGTGTAAACAACCTTGTCACAAACGAATTTGAACGCCTTCAAACAATTTAGGAGTTCAACACCACCGATCTTTCAAGTATGATCAAAATGAAACGACTTATAACAGCTTTAAAATTTTCTAAACGTTAAAATTTTTTTTCAATTTGAAATCAATATATTAACTTTATACTAATCACTCTGTATATCGGATTGCATATGGTAAGAAGCCAATATTACCCATCCATTGTGTGACAGGCTTGAGATTCAAAAACACACTTTTCCAACAATGCATCAATACAAATTTATGAAAGCAACTTCCCTTTGGGGATTTAATTAGCTATGAGCCTGTCGTTTCAACAACCATGAAGTCGAGCACAAAAATTCAGATACGCTGAAGGCTGAAACTCAATTGACGATGACGTCCCAAACGTGATTCTTCGGAGAGTAAAATGATTTGGTAAAGTGATCTATGGTTATGTAGCACTATTGCAGTTCGTTGGTGTCACAAATCAAAGATTCAGTACACATAGCACGACGACACGCAGCGAAGAGACGACCGACACGATGTTTTACAACGATGATGATGATGGTTGACGACCATTCTGCAATGGCAATATCAAATGTTCTTCTACTTTGCGAGGAAGAAGCCAATTTTAAGTACTCGAAAGGTAATGATGACAATTACTTTTAGTGATGTTTAAGCTGATGGAATTACCGTCATAGTCGTTACAAATCTCTCAATACCTGATGTCAAGAAGTCATTAGGCTGGAATCTTAGTTAAGTTGCAGTTTACTTCTTTTTTTCTTGGGTTAATATTGTTCATGAAAAGTAGTAACCAACAATTCAACGTGTTGCAGCAGTGTGTTAGTGCCAAACTTGGGAAACTGCACAAAAATGATTTATAAGTTAATTACTAAGCTTAATCGGTTATGGGTGATAGATGATTTGAAAAAAAAGGTTGCTCCATAGGGAAATGATTTAATCGACGATGACTGTAATTTACTACCGAGAGTGATGAAACGGATGTTAATATAATTTTTTTTTTGCTTGAGGAATGGCATAGCAATGAGGAAAAGGCAATGACAATTTTTCCTGATTCTTGAGACCTTTCTATTTTAAATCTAAGGGACCGACGATTGAACACTAACACTTAAGAGATCTTTTAAGATGAGATCCGAGTCTGGTATCCTAAGGCAGGCGATAAATAATTTCTAGAATTCGCAATCAAAACATATCATAGGGCCGTTTGTGACAACAGAGCCAGGGTAAAAGGTAGAACAGTAGTATTATGTATCAAGAAAAAGAAGAATTGGATTGAAGGACAACTTGATTTAAACGACATACACTTGTTTACTGTAAAATTTAATATTAGTAATTGAGAACAAAACTGTTTTGAAAATATATGAAATATGAAAAAAATATAATCACCCCTGTTCTGATTTTCGTTTACGAAAACAATACATTCGTTTTTAAAGCTGAGGTGTTCTCAATTTTTCGTTTTGATTTCGTTTCGATTTTGCTGACCGAATTTGAAATCGTAAATTTAAGAATTTAAGTAATTTCAGAGAAATATTTGTCAAAAATTGAAGGCAAATTCGTACGAATTTAGGAACACAGTTTTTTTTAGCTTTGCGAAAATCAATTTCGAAAACGAATTGAATTCGTAACGAAAATCAGAACAGGGGTGATTGTGATGTATTTTTAGTTTTTAAGCTTATCTGTAAGTTTTATAATCGTTAGTATTTAAGGAAATTTAATTTAATAAATGATTATAACGATCGATTGAGGAGAAAAATCTATTGTTTATTTTTGAATTGAAATTCTTCAACATTAAGCCGTTTCTAACATCAGAAGTGGGATCTGACCAAACATTTGGACAATAATAAATCTATAACAATCAATTGAAGAGAAGAAAAAATAGAAGAAGAAGAATATTTTACATTTGTTAACAAGCCTTAAAGAAAAGAAATATTCCGAATTATTAACAAGCCTTAAAGAAAAGAAACATTCCGAAAAGATGTCTCGTAATCGTGGTCAACCAAGAAATACTGCTACTGCTCATGGTACTGAAGACTCTTCTCAAATCCTTAATAATTTGATTCAAGCTCTACAATCACAAAGGTCAGGTGAACATGAAACTAACGATTTAGTTAAATGGGTAAGTGAAGTTGAGATTATTAAAAATTAAATGGGTTGGTCCGATGTACAGGCTTTGGGTAGAGTTGAAAGATATTTATCAAGCGATGTAAAAAGCTGGTTCGTACGATGGAATCCTGACGTGAGAAATTGGGAATCTTTTTGAAGAGAAGCATTTCCACCGAAAAGAAACTTAGGGTATCTCTTAGAAAAGGCATCACATTTTAAGAGTTTATATGTTAATACTTATGCAACTTATGTACATGAATTGGTGTGAAGCGGATTTATTTGAATTGGTAATTCATGGTATTTCTGAATTTGTAGTCCCTAATACAGCTATGATATCTAACTGCAAATCTATTCGTGAGTTATTAGTACTTTTATCATCTTTTACAAAACCATCATGCAGTAAAGACCCGTCAAAATTTTGAAAGGACTCGGTCGA
Organism: Sphaerophoria taeniata; assembly: GCA_943590905.1. Classification (NCBI taxonomy): domain Eukaryota; kingdom Metazoa; phylum Arthropoda; class Insecta; order Diptera; family Syrphidae; genus Sphaerophoria; species Sphaerophoria taeniata. The sequence continues at coordinate 49,827,801 of OX016541.1, read as the reverse complement.
GGGCCATCCCTGAGTTTGGTCTGTCTCGTCCTCAACTGGCGTTGGAAATAGCAATCCGTTGGTCGGAAACATCTGCAAGGTGGACTATAGTTACTAGGTTAATCTTTTAATGTACATACCTAGGTGTTTGAACTTCAAAAATCAACATTTTTCCAACAACTGGTATAATCGATATTTTGCTGAAATATTATTACAATCTGTAGACTTTAAAATGCTTGAATCGACATTTTATTTTTGACATTTCGTACACTTCTCATTGCTGTTAGTCAAGTTATAATTATTTTGGTTTTTATAACGCAAGTTAAACTACTTGGTGTAATCTCCAATTTAACAACATTTATATTTTTATTAAAATCAATTAAAGTTTGCAAATTGCTCAACTTAATCAAAACATCCCACTAAAATTGGTTACATAAGAGAATAAAAGTCCACGGAGAAGATAAATTTGATCATTAATCATTACAATATAAAAATGCGCTTAAAAAGCTTGAAAATTGGCAAAAATTTAATCAAAAGCTTAAATTAATGCTAAAACCCTTTCACTTTTTGAAAATAGACTTCAAAAGCTAAAATAAATTAAAAACCAATTTCTTGCAAAGAATCCATTGTTTTAATGGCCTTTTGACCGTACCTATTAAAGCGTATAAAGTTTCAAAATCAAAAAAATTATCAATAATTATAAACCCTTTCTTTTAGTTCCATTCAACCTCCAACAAATTATTTCTTAATATCAATGTGAACTTAAACAAGTTAACGCTATCTTCTCTGTGATATATGTATTTCGTTAAGTTCCTAAGGGAACCATTAGAAACCATTTAAAAAGTATTTTTATAAATTTATTGAAATTAAAACCTAATTACTCTTCATCATCATGAGATTTTCTATGATTTTCAGGCATACATAATTTTTCGAATTAAATGCGTTATGTTCGTGTTAAACGTCAAGATTGATTTATGTCTTTGAATTTCAAACATTACACTTGAATGATTTGTAATCTGTCAAGCCATGGACCAAGCATCGTCCCTCAAGAAGTAATTATAAATAATTTCACACAATCTTGAAATGCAATAATCCAAAGCAAACAGTCCTTTCCATCAACTTAAAAAATAAAAAAATAATCATCGCATCTGTTTACCTCGTAATCAAATTACATCCATCTAACATTAATGTATCTCTAAATCGAATCTACACACACATCATGACGTAATTTATGCACAATATTTTAATTTGAGTTATAAAATAGAAATCGTATTGCAAACAAAAAACTAAAAACATTAAAAATATTATAATCAAAATTATTATTTAATGAAAAAATAATACTCACTAAAAGCGTGCTTTAGTGAGAAAGTAATACCAATTTAATGACGCGAAGATATACGTTCCGTAAAACTCCGCTTACACAACAAGTTCATTAAGACAAACTTATCTTAACAACGACAGGAAAAAACCGAAATACAAAAACTCCAAACAAATAGAAATCTATACGCGTGGTGCTCGAAGATAAGAAAGTCCATGTTCAAAACAAAATAAAGAAAACAAAAAAACACGCAGCGTCCCATTAAAAACCCAAGCAACATCTTTGTGTCGTCTCGGACAGGTCAGTGGCTATAGCGTCCGGCCAGAAAGTCTCATAACACTCATCGACAAAACAACAAAAGCAACCTGTCCCATCATCAAGCCAAACTCAACTTGTCGACACTTCGCATCGCATCGCCCATTGACATAACCACATTTGTTTGTAACTCTCACTCTCATCTTAAAATCACTTTAACCTGCTGGAGTTGGACTCCTTTTATCTGTGTTTTTGTTTTTTCTGACCGAACAGTGAAGTGTCTTGCCTTTCCGTCATTTCGCACACAACTGGCCTCCCGCAGCCGGAATAGCTAGCCACATCGAGTCGCGCTGCCCCCCGCTGTTCTGGCTGGTTGTTCGGTTGTCGGCCGTTGCCGCCGCAGTTATCACTTTCACTAAAACCGAGTAATCCATTAGTAGATTTTTTTTTGTAAGATGGATGTATCTCCTACAAGCAAAGCAAAGCTCTAACAAATGTAGCCTTATCAATGGTGTCTTGTGCTTTTATTTTTGTTGTTTGATCTGAAATTATATTTATTGTCTCAAGAGTTGATTGTGAATAAATTGTTAATAAATTAACGGACACACTAATCGATGATTATTATGTTTATCTTATTAACGGTAAGCAAGTCATTAGACGCTAGGTGAAGTTATGAGATAGGTTTGAGTATAGGAAGTTACGCAATTTCGGTGATGATGGCATACAGTGGTGCATTTTATAGAAATATTTGGAGAAACGTTTGATGGGAAATAGGGTCAGGAAAGTTTTTTTTTTAATTACTGCTTCTATGAAAGGACAACATTCAGAGCATATATATGCCGCTAACCGTGCTATCAAAACTTTTTACAATAGTGTATTGTATGTATTCGTAAAAAAAGAAAAATTGAGATTTCGATTAAATATGACATTACGAAGATAAAGAAGTCGACAAAAAGTGGGTCCGGCGATTCCGCACGCAGCTACAGCCTTAACCACTGGTTTGATTCAACTTTGGAAATTAGTGGTTTGAGCGAATTCAAACGGGTAGTTTTTATATTATATATTTTAAAGATCAAAATTTAGGGTAGCCACCATAGGTACAATTTTTTCGGCCAAAAACCAAAAGTTTCAATTTCCTCAAAAACGGCTCCTACAATTTTTATATAAAGAAATGTATTAAAGAAACCGCTCCACAGAATAAAAAATAAAAAATAAAAATCAGTTATTTCTCAAGGGGCCGTCCATAAAATACGTTCGCACTTAGGGGGGAGGGAGGGGTCACGCTGAGCGTGACAAGATGTGACAAGGGGGAGGGGGGGGTCTTCGTCAACGTGACGTTCGCCAAAGTTAGAATAAAACACCTAAGTTTATTGCCACTTTATTTATTATATTTATTTAAAAAAAATGGAATTAAAACAAAAAATATAAAACATATTTTATGTTTGGAAATTTGTGTTCTATCAATTAAATTTATTTTTGTTTAAGGGGGGGGGGGGGGGGGGTCTTTGTTTTGTGACGTAATATTTTAGGGGGGTTACAGCAAGTGTGACAAAGCGTGACACCGGGGGAGGGAGGGGGTCAAAACAGCTAAATTCAGCGTGACGTAGTTTATGGACGGCCCCCAAGAAATTTTATGGCATACATTGTTTTTTAGATAAATTGTGATAGCTGTGAAGAACCAAGGTCTAGGTTATTTTTGGGCAGAAGCCCCATTTTGAGCCTATGGCCTTTTTACAAGTAAAAAGCGCTACGGTAGCCTTTTTTACTCTTTCATCAATATTTGACTTCCAATTTAGTTTTTTGTCTAAAATGAGGCCTAAATATTTGGCATGGTCGGAAAAGCTTAATGGTATTCCATTTATCTTGGGTGGGTTAATCTGAGAAATTTTGTACCTTCTCGTAAAGAGTACTAGTTCTGTTTTATGTGGATTGACGTCCAAGCCACACTGCTTAGCCCAATTTGTTAGCCTGTTTAAGGCATTTTGTAGGAGTTCCGAGAGAACTTGGGGATGTTTCCCAGATACAGATATTGCAACGCCGTCAGCATAGGCAACCACCTTGAAACCCTCTGCTTCCATTGATGTTAGTAGGTCGTTTACTACCATGTTCTACCTTGGGGGTACCTCGATTCAACGATCTGGTGGTAGTTAAACTTCTCATGCTGGAAGTTATTGTCCTGCTTTTGAGCATGAGACTTATAAGATCTATGAGTGATTTCTCTAATTTCAGCTTGTCCATTGTTGTTGTGATCGCCTGGTAGCTGACGTTGTTGAAAGCTCCTTCGATATCTTGGAGAGCTACAAGGTTGTATTCTTTGTATTTGAGGGAATATTCAATACTACGTACCAGCGAATGAAGTGCTTTTTCTACTGATTTTCCCTTAGAGTACGCATGTTGAGCTGTGGAAATGAGACATGGTTTTAAGTTATGTCTGATGTGAATTTCAATCAATCTTTCCAAGGTTTTAAGAAGGAAGGATGATAGGCTGATGGGTCGTAGATCTTTAGGGTTAACGTGAGAGGGTTTCCCTGCTTTAGGAAAAAAATGTAATGTAATGTAGGAGAAAAAATTTAACGAAAGTCGAAAATTCAAGGGAAGTAAAAACATTGAATGATACAACGTTAGAATGTATACAGAGTAGAATATCTTAAAATTGATACTCTTTACAAGCAAACCTCCTACACTTAGAAGATTAACTTTTGGGAATATTCACTTGTCATCATCAAACAGTTCCTGTCATTCTTTATTTGTCCAATCATTAGAAGACATGATGAGAACAAAATTACCAATTATAAGTCCAGATGACTCAAATACAAGGACAAGAGTAATTCGAGCTATAGCCAATATTACCAACAAATACCTAGCTGGTTACTGAATTAGTTTTTTTTTCAATAACGTAACGAGGACATAAAAACAGGCCAAACGTTTTCAAGGACAGAATACCTACTAATGGCTGTAACTCTTTGCTTCATTTTTAGTGGGGCACTTCCGTCTTCCGTGCCCTTACAAGTTTTGCATTTTCCAGATAGAAGGCTTGGTTCAAATTCTACTCGTGTCTTAAATGTTTCTACTTCATATTTTATAAACTCAACTCAACCGCTTGGAATCGGTCCCATCTATTACACGAACTCAAGGAATTTGTTGAAGAGTGTATTTCATTCGGTTCTTCGGAGCTGTCGTGCCAAATATTATGTTGCCATCCCCCTGGTTAGTACTCCTGGTTGAAAATTGATTAAGTTAATATCAAAAATTTCGTTTAATATTTAATCAAACAGATCCACTGTATATTGGCGCTACCGAGGCGTCTTATGCATTGCCTCTTCTAAATCATAATTATGCAAACAGTTGTGTTCCATTTAATTATAATGTGCTTGCTTCTTATTTACGGTACACGTTCGTAACACTGCACACGAATTTTAATGAAAATTAAATGTTTAAAAAAGAAGATTAGGGTTTATTCACGCAATAATTTTCTTTTAATTTTTGTCTATTTCGAAGCAAAAGCAGTAACTTGATTCAGAATAAGGCCAAAGGCTACGAAAAAGCCACACAAACACACACACAATAGAATACGATGCATGTAAATTGAAGAGCTTGGGCAAGAGCCCTAGGAAGGGCGTTATAATTGCAGTGAGATAGCTCATAGATGTAGCGTATCATCAATTCATGTAATAAATGCCTTTATATTAACAGAACGACGTGTTGAAGTAAGGCCTTTGTTCAATAAATATGGATAAAAAAATAAACGAAACCAGAAACGTCAACAGAATTTCTAATCAATCATCTGAAAATTGATGGAAAAGAAACCATATGCATAGAAATGAGAATTGCATTGAACTGTAATTTATCTGGTTTGCTAAAGAGCAATATAAGTGATCTATGAATATGAGGCAGTTCGCTGAAGACACATCTCGCTGACCTATTCTTATTGTTTTAAATTTCAGTTGTTATAAATTTAGGCTTTCCTTGGAATATCAAAACCGTACCTACTTATGTCAGAAAGCTATTAAGGAAACATTTTTTTTTTTTTTTTAAATTCAGTATCTCGAAAATGGATTGAAATTACCATTAAATTATTGTTGCCCCAGTCGTTAAGAAATGACTTCTGCAGGTAAATGTAGTATTAAGAACGGCTGCATTTATTAGTTTAATCTCTTTCATTTTAATCAGTTAGATACATTGGCAACTTCTCAAGTTCTAATTTTAAAATTTTGTAAATCGTTGTTTGAAAATTGAAAATGTTTGTTTACCAACGATCCAATTGTGAACAGTCCTATCGCAAGGCAATTTTTTGAATTATTAATTTTTGAAATGGATACTCCTGACAAACCTTGAAAGAGTTGAACGAGTATTGTATTTTATTCGTGACTTTTATAATGAGTAATGATCCAAAGTTATCTCGCAGAGGCTTTAGTTGTTCATAATGTTTAATGTCAGCAGTTGTGTTTTTTATTAACATAAAAAACAATTTTTTTGTTTATTAAAGCACATTGCCACTTCGCCTGCATAGACACTACCTCCGCAAAGTCACGTGTCTATTGCAGATGCAATTTTATTCTTAACAGAAATGTGATCTTCTCTCTTTTTGGATTGTGTTATGGAAGTTGCAATGTTCCTAACAATACCTGACATAAATGGATAAATGTTGAGTTAAGCATCATCAGGGATTGAATCAACATAATATTGAGTCAAGGTCTAGTATCTGACATTTGCTAACTGATGATGTTAAACATAATGCATGTTAATATTCGTGATGTGTTTAAGGTTTTTGTATTTCGAAATTATGGAGTTTTTCGTTCATGAGCCGTATTTGGAATAGAAAAGAAGCAAATGTGATTTGTTTATTTACCCATGAAAAATGTGAATATCAGGGCGAAGTGTTGGTATAAACGTGATCTCTTGTAAATATTGGGGATATATTTCAAGAAATTTTTAGGGAGGTAAATGTCAAGGAATGCTTTAGTCATATTTAGGTAATAAATTCATTTTGGTCATAGTTACTTACTTACTTACTTAAGGTGGCGCTACAGTCCGTTGTGGACTTGGGCCTCAATCAACAGTCTCCGCCAGTCAGCTCGGTCCCTAGCTAGCTGTCTCCAGTTTTGCACTCCAAGTTGATTGAGTTCCTCTTCCACTTGTGTGCGCCACCTGAGTCGCGGTCTTCCTCTCCTTCTGTGTCCCTCGGGAATAGTGTCGAAGACTTTCCGGGCCGGAGCATTGGTGTCCATGCGCTCTAAATGACCGAGCCATCTGAGTCTCTGGACCTTGACCCTTCTGGCTAGGTTCACGTCGTTGTACAACCCGTGAAGTTCGCTGTTGTATCTCCTTCTCCATTCCCCATCAATGCACACGGGGCCAAAGATGACCCGAAGAATTTTCCTCTCGAAACAGCCTAAGGCATCATCCGATTTTGTCAGGGTCCATGCTTCTGCACCATACAGCAGGACAGGGATGATGAGGGTGTTGTACAGTTTAACCTTAGTTGCTCGAGAGAGGGCTTTTCCACTCAGTTGCTTTCTTAGGTGCAGTGCATTAACGCCCATGGAATTAACGCCCGCGGGTGTTAATTCCAAAAACAAAAGGAATTTACCCCCGCGGGTGTTAAATCCTTTTTGAATTGGCAATAAGGCCCACCATAAAAAAGAACTAACGACCGCGGGTGTAAATGCCATTTGAAATTGGCACTAACACCCGCGAGTGTTATTTTCTTTTGGAAGAGATCTTTTCAACCTCGGATGTGAACACTTGCACTGGCATCCTAGACACCTTGGCCACGTGAGTAGAAACAAATTAAACATCACAAATGAAGTTTACAAATTTTTAATTTCTAACTTCGTACGATTATACTTTTGGTCATTCAGGACATATTCGGTTTGTGAATTAATTTTTCTTTTTATTCAAAAACCGAATAAATCTTTGGGATGTCAAAGTTTGGTGAGGATATGGCAGTCTACAAGCAAACTATACTTGAAGCCAATTTCATCTTATTGTATCTATCTGTCACCTAAAATAACCAAGCTATTTCATTTACATTGCAAGATGGATGGACACAAGCGGACAAAATTTTGGCCAAAAGAGAATCAATTTGGGGTGTGAAAATAAAAAAAATCGCTCGAATTTTTTTTATTTTCACACCCCAAATTGATTCTCTTTTGGCCAAAATTTTTTCCGCTCGCTACGCTCGCGATCAAATCAAATCGATCTTGAATTTTTTGTATAGGCTTCAACCTCAGTCGAAATGATGCTGAAAATGAATCATTGAAATGCTTGCAAAAATGTAAAACCACTACTTTTCTAAATAAAAGGAAACCTAAACATAATACAAGAATTTAAGTTTTTTGTTTATTTGTTTAGCATGAACGTTCGTTGTTTCACTTTTTTTTTCATTTGGGACTTTTGTCCCATAAAAGGTAAAATTTTATTGGGACTACTGACTGGCCATAGTGGGTTAATAATCCCTAAAACTATTTCGGTACTTTTGAGTCTCCAGAGTGGGTCAGAAGTTCCGAAAACCATTTTCAAAACCGAAAAAACAAAATAAGGCCCCACGGGCATTATTTCTAGGTTGCAATGGACATAAGACCGCAACCCTTGTAAGAGTCTAACTTCCATAAGAAATTGAAATAGGTAAGGCTTTATTTCGTCAGACGCTATTTCACGTCACCATTTGTTTCACGTGTGGGTTTTATTTCCAATTAAAATTGGAATTAAAGCCCACCAAAAAAAGGAATTAACCCCCGCGGGTGTTAATTCCAAATCAAAAAAGGAATTAACACCCGCGGGGGTAAATTCCTTTTGTTATTGGAATTAACACCCGCGGGCGTTAATTCCATGGGCGTTAATGCACTGCACCGCTTTCTTAGCCCAAAGAAACAGCGATTAGCAAGAGTAATTCTTCGTCTTATTTCAGCGCTGGTGTTATTGTCCGTGTTGATAGCGGAGCCTAGGTAGACAAACTCCTTAACTACCTCGAAGTTGTATGCGTCTATTGTGACGTTCTGTCCGAGCCGTCGATGTTGGGTGTCCTTACTCGAAGACAGCATTGTACTTCGTTTTTCCCTCATTTACCGCTAAACCCATTTTTGCCGCTTCTGTCTCAATTCTCACAAAGGTGCCATTGACATCACGCTGTGTTCTTCCCATTATATCAATATCGTCGGCGTTCGCGAGAAGTTGAACAGATTTATAGAAGATAGTGCCTCTGGTGTTGAGTGGTAGAGTTTTGCACTATCTTCTCAAGAACGATGTTAAAGAAATCGATCGACAGCGCATCGCCTTGTCTGAATCCTTTTTTGACATCGAACGATTCCGTAAGCTCGTTGCCAACCTTGATGGATCAGCGTGAGTTCTCCATCGCCATTTTGCACAAGCGAACGAGCTTGACAGGGATTCCAAAACTAGACATAGTTTTATACAGTTCGTCTCTGTAGATGCTGTTATACGCGGCCTTAATATCGATGAAGAGGTGGTGGGTATCGATTTGGAGTGCATAGGTTTTTTTCAGGATCTGCCGCAACGTGAAAATTTGGTCGATGGTAGACTTTTCTGGCCTGAAGCCCCATTGATAAGGACCAATCAGATTGTTGACGAAAGGCTTCAGACGTTCTCATATTACGGCAGAGAGGATCTTGTAGGCGATGTTAATTAGACCGATTCCTCTGTAGATGGCGCAGTTTAGATGATCTCCCTTTTTCAGGATCGGGCAAACAATGCTGAGGTTCCATTCATCGGGCATGCATTCCTCCGACCATATCTTACAGATGATTTGGTGCATGCTCCTATCTAGCTCGTCGCCTGCGGCTTTGAACAGCTCGGCAGCTAGACCATCTGCTCCAGCGGCTTTGTTGGATTTCAGCCGTGTCACTTCTTCTAGGTCGGGTTCACGGAATTGTTGGCTGTCATCGTGTATGATAAAAGGCTCCTGTCTGACGGCGGGGTTTTGTTCGTCGTCGCCGTTATACAGTCTACAGAAGTGGTCTTTCCAAATCCCCAGCACTGACTGCGGTTCTACTATGATGTTCCCTTGTTGATCTCTGCAGGCTTCGGTTCTTGCTCGATGACCTTGAGCCAGCTGTTTTACCTTCCGATAAAACCTCCGAACTTCATTCCTGCTGTTAGCTCTCTCAACATCTTCGATCTGACGCTTCTCATGCTCTCTATTTTTTCTCCTGAGAAGCCGGCGTTCTTCTCTCCTCTTTTGCTCGTAGAGCTCACGAGCAGCTCTCGTCCTTCTTTGCAGTGCCGCTTTGTATGCCTCCTGCTTGGCTGCATGGGCCTGCCTGCATTCTTCGTCAAACCAGGGGTTTCGTTTTGGTGGCTGTGAGAAACCCAGCACATTAGAGGCGGCATCTCTAACTGCATTCTGGCAATGTTGCCACTGGTCTTCGATACTTGATGTTGGCGGCATAGGACTCCTTAAGAGGTTACTTGTCACTCGAACAGAGAAGGATCTGGCAATCTCTTGCGATTGTAGCCGTCCGACGTCGAATTTTCTTGCAGCATTTCTTTGTTTTGGCCGTTGTCGGGATATTCGTAGCACTGCCTTGGCTACGACGAGATAGTGGTCCGAGTCGATGTTGGCTCCTCGGAAAGTTCGAACATCTTGAATGCTGGAAAAGTGCCTCCCGTCGATCGCAATGTGATCAATCTGGTTGACGGTTGATTGTTCAGGAGATCTCCATGTACCTTTGTGGATGTTGAGATGTGGGAACCTGGTGCTTGCTACCACAACATTTCACCCCGCAGCAAAATCGATCAGCCTGAATCCGTTGTCGGAAGTGGTGTCGTGCAGGCTGTGCTTTCCGACTGTTCTTCCAAAGATGCCTTCTTTTCCCAGCTTTGCGTTAAAATCGCCGAGGACAATTTTCATGTCATAGCTAGGACATTGCTCATATGTTTTGTCGAGGAGCTCGTAAAATTCGTCTTTGGTGTCGTCCTCTTCTTTTTCTCCTCTGTGGGGGCATGCGCGCATATTAAGCTAATGTTGCCGAAATTAGCTTTGATTCGGATCGTCGTGATGTGTTCGCTTACGCATTTGAAGCTGAAGACTTTTTGCTTGAGTCTGCTTCCCACGACGAATCCGCATCCAAAGAGTCGCTGTTTTTGCTCCCGGTAGCAATCCCCATAGTAGATGTCGCAGTTTTTCATCTTCTTTTCGCCCGGTCCATCCCATCGCATTTCCTGGATAGCGGTAATATCTGCTTTGTAGCAGTTGAGGGTCTACGCTAGTTGTTCGGCAGCACGCAGTCCATTAAGGGACCTAACATTCCACGTGCATATCCGAAATTCGTTGTCCTTTATACGTTTGCTTGGGTCGTCATCAGTGTATCCGTCCGTTTCCGAGGCCTGTTGATGCTTCGCAACTAGATTTTTTCTATGTAGTCGGGAAGTCACCCCGACGTACAACCCCCAACCTGGAGTACCAGGTACTTGATGTGACTCCAAGTACAAAAGCCGGAAAACCGCTCCTTTTACGATCTGAGCTTCAAATATGTCGAAGTAGCCCGTAAAGGTGTTCACCAAGTAGTTCGACCTAACTGGAACTGAGGACGCCACCGTTCATTCCAAAAAGAAATTCATCCGCTGCCCGGCTGCCGTCCCTCGTGGGAAGTGCCTTGGTGGGAACACTCCTTCGTTGTGGGGTAATTAGTAGTAACAGCCTACTCCGCTTCGACCTGTCGACCATGGGAGGCCCTGCTGCGAAAACAAGTTTCGCGATCGCATAGCTCTAAGCATCGCAGTAGTAGTTACCGTAAGCCGCTCCGCCACGTCAAGGCTTACCCCATGGAGGGGTCATAGTTTGTCCTGTGTAATTAATGGGATTAGAAACTGGCGGACTTGTGTTTAATGACATCTTTTCCTTGATGGGGAAATGTCAACTTTAATAGGACACTCAGTCATGCTACTCGACTAAAACAATAAACAAAACATTAAATATTTTGAAGCTTACTTAAAATCTGCACGATTGGTTTAAGGGAACTTAACATAACCCTAAATAAGGATGAATTTGAAGTAAAAAGACAGTAAATCACATAGAAAATACAAAAACTTGTTTCTGATGTTTAATCTAAGGCGAGACGAAGTTCGCTCTGTTTGCTAATTAGTTTTATAAAAAAAAAAAACTTTTAGAAACTAATATGAGTTTCACGGCAAGTGCCCGTGGCTTAGTGGTTATGTGCGTTGGCTGCTAAGCAGAACGTTGTGGGTTCGAGTTTTACTTGTGCCCATACAGTTTTTATTTCATCTCTCACGGGTACTGCCTCTTGCGAAAACCAGTCAGAACTTCCAAGAGTATGAATCTGACATGAAAAAATGTTTAACAACTTCGCCGTTCGGAATCGGCGTTAAATTGTAGGTTCCCGCAATTCTTCACACGCACTCAGAGAATTGTTGATGAGAGTAAGCCACTTGGCTGTTCAAGAGCTGTCGCGCTACTCTATTTATTTATTTTTTACGGTATATTCCTTTATCAATCTTATTAAAAAAATGCATTATTTGTAAAAAAAATTAACTTTTTAAAGAGTCGCGCGAATTTTTTTTATTTTCACACCCCAAATTGATTCACTTTTGGGCAAAATTTTGTCCGCTTGTGCGTCCATCCATCTTTCAATGTAAATGAAATAGCTTGGTTATTTTAGGTGACAGATAGATACAATAAGATGAAATTGGCTTCAAGTATAGTGTGCTTGTAGAATGTCGTATCCTCATCGAACTTTGACATCCCAGAGATTTATTCTTGAATGACCAAGAGTATAATTGTACAAAGTTAGGTTAGGTTAGGTTAGGTTACAGTGGCTGCGGATTCAGAATCCACACACTTAGGCCAAAAGGAAAGGCCCATTGTGATACCATGAATCTAGAGAATTACTTCTTACTAGTCGAACCATTTTGAGCTTTTTATAAAGCGAAGAAGATATTTGATATCCTTATTAGCTAGTTCACTGGGGTTATCATAAAAGTACTCTCCCAGATGAAGTTTGCGTCTTAGTGAAAGAGCAGGGCAAGTGCAGAGAAGGTGAGAGATTGTTTCCTCTTCTTCCTCATCCATACAGCTCCTGCAGAAGTCATTTGAGGCTACACCAAGTCGTATTGCGTGTCTGCCTATAAGACAGTGTCCCGTAAGGACACCTATCAGGGAGCTAATGTGAAGTCTGCTTTGAGATAACAAGTCTTTAGAGCGCTTTAAGTCCAGTGAAGGCCATATGAGTTTCGTAGCTGCGCACGTTGGTAAGTTGTGCCACATATAGTTTGTTCTCGTTAAAGCTGCTTCTTTTAGCAAAAGTTTACATGTAGCTATCGGTATACCTATCTTCTCCCTTTCAGGTGAAATAGGTATGACGGTTCCATTTTTAGCGAGTTCATCGGCTCTACAATTTCCTTCGATGTCTCTGTGACCCGGCACCCAACAGAGGTGAATGTTAAATTGCTGCGCCATCTCCATCAGAGACGATCGGCAATCGAGGGCCGTTTGAGATTTGGTTGAGACACCATCGAGAGATTTAATAGCAGCCTGACTGTCAGAGAAGATGCGGATATCAGAAGTTGATATCACGTTTTCTCTTAGCCAGGAGAGAACCTCTTTGATCGCTAAGATTTCCGCTTGGAAGACGCTACAATGATTGGGAAGGCGGAATGAGATGCTTAGATTAAGCTTTTCTGAGTACACACCACTACCAACTCCATCACTTGTCTTGGATCCATCTGTATAAAAATGAATGCCTATGTCATCCAGAAGTTTTTTGTCTTCCCATTCTTCTCTGGATGGAATGGATATCTGGAAGTTTTTACCAAATTGTGGTTTTGGAATGGTGTAGTCTATGTACTTTGGTATAGAACCGAAAGAGTTCAAAATGATGGAGTGACCCACATTATTGTTGGTCCATTGAGATGAGGCGTTGAGTCTTATAGCGGTACTCGCTGCCACTTGTTTGCTAAAAATGTCGAGGGGTGCCAGATGGAGGAGAATGTCTAACGCTGCTGAGGGTGTGGTTCTCAAAGCCCCGCTTATGCAGAGACAAGCAGTGCGTTGGACTCTGCTGAGTTTGTCACAGTAGGTGACTTTCTCCAGTGCAGTCCACCATACTGCAACCCCGTACATGAGAATTGGTCGAATGACCGATGTGTATAGCCAATAGGTTATGCGAGGTTGAAAACCCCATTTGCTTCCTATGGCTTTCTTGCAAGAGAAAAGAGCTACTGTGGCTTTCTTAACTCTTTCCTGAATATTAGGTTTCCATGTTAATTTTTTGTCTAATATCAGACCAAGATATTTGGCTTCATTGGTAAAAATTAGTGGTACACCTTTTATTGAAGGGGGTACAATTACTGGTATCTTGTTTTTCCGTGTAAAAAGGACAAGGTCCGTTTTTTGAGGATTAATACTAAGTCCACAGCGATCAGCCCATCTAGTGAGCATATTAAGTGCGTTTTGGAGGAGGTCTCTAAGTGTACTAGGATGCTTTCCTGTGACGGCGATAGCAACATCATCGGCATACGCAATCACTCTGTAGCCTTCCCTCTCGAGGGATATTAGCAATTCGTTAACTACTATGTTCCACAGGAGAGGGGACAGAACACCACCTTGCGGAGTGCCTCTACCGACAGACCTTTTCGTACAAAAATCCCCCATCTCAGAGTTGATGATCCTGCTTTTAAGCATTAGATTGATCAGCTCACAGAGTGAGTATTCGACGTTTAGGGTCGTCATAGCAGAAGTGATAGCAGATGTGTCAACGTTGTTGAAAGCACCTTCAATATCCAGGAAGGCAACCATAGTATACTCCTTTTGCTCTAGGGAGTATTCGATAGTTCTTACCAGAGTATGCAAGGCTGTTTCTACCGATTTCCCTTTGCAGTAAGCATGCTGAGACATCGATAGTCCCTTATCAATGCTATTACGTATATGGATATCAATCAATCGTTCCAGCGTTTTGAGAATGAAAGATGATAGACTAATAGGTCTTAGATCTTTAGGGTTGACATGCGAGCATTTGCCCGCCTTGGGAATGAAAACTACTTTTACCTCTCTCCATCGCTGAGGTATATAGGCCAGATCTAGACAACTTTTGAACATCATCTCAATGATGGGCAGAGTTATGTCGATGGTGTGTTGTAGCTCAGCTGGTAAGATTTGATCTGGACCTGGAGATTTATAAGGTTTGAAGCTATTCAGAGCCCATGTCAATTTTTCTTTTGTGACAAGACCTTGAGGAAAAGTTAAGTTAATACCCGATCCAGGACGGTTTATTGTATTGACGGATTTGGAGCTATCTGGGAAGTGGGTATCTAATAGCAAGTTTAGCGTTTCTTCGCAAGAGTTAGTCCATGTACCATCTGAGTTTTTGAGACAACTAGGCATGGTTGGATTTGTCGAGAGAATCTTCCTTAGCCGCGATGCCTCCGAGGACTCTTCTATTGAGCTACAGAAGGATCTCCATGAGGATCTTTTGGCTATTCTCAATTCTTGTTTATAATTTTTGAGGGATTCCTTATAGGACTCCCAATCTTGGAGGTTTCTAGACTTTTTTGCACGGTTAAAAAGCCTTCTACAACCTTTCCTGAGTATTTCTAGTTCTGCAGCCCACCAATGTGGTTTTCTCTTTCCTCGCACTGTAGTGAGGGGACAGGCAGTTTCCATAGCTTTATTGAGGGCTGCTGTAAGCTCATCAACTTTTGTATCGAGTTCAAGAGCGCATAAGGGAGGATCATTAAGTTCTGGTTTAATCAGACTTTTCAGAGTTGTCCTATATTTTGGCCAATCTGTTTTCCTATAGTTCCGGAAAGGGATCGGTTTTGGGGACTCTTCACTAAGAGTGAATTGGATGTACCTATGATCGGAGAACGAGTGCTCCTTTGATACTCTCCAATTCAATACTTTATTCGAGAGATGCAACGAGACAAGAGTGATATCTAAAACTTCTTGACGATTTTTAGTAACAAAGGTTGGTTCATTGCCAACGTTACTTACTACCAGATTAGTTGTTAAGATGTAATCAAAAAGAGACTCACCTCTGTCATTTATATCGGTACTACCCCACGTAGTATGGTGCGCATTGGCGTCACAACCGATGATTATGCTGGTTTTGAGTCTTGTTGATTCAGCGACCGTCTTCTCCAGAGTGGTACCAGGCAGTGGGCCTTGGTGGTCGTGGCCCAAATACGCTGATACCAGCCAGTAGGTATGGTTGTCTATTACCATACTGGCTGTGGTGACGTCGTTATCACTGAAATTAGGGAGTAAAAATACATTTAGACTACGTTTTACTAGTATGCAGGACCTTGGGTTACCTTTTCCCGTTACATGTAAGACGCAGTAGCCAGGAGTTTTCAATCCTCGAACCCGGGATTTCCCAATCCAGGGTTCTTGGATGAAAACGACATCTTCCCCAGTTTTTGACAGGCGGAGAAGAAGGGAGGCCGAAGCCTTAATAGAGTGTTGGAGATTAATCTGTGCTATTTGCAGCATTTTGGCTACAATTAGGCAGATCAACCTCCACCACTGTTAAATCCAGTTCATCCAGATCGGACGAAGGGGAACCTAGCAGTTCATCTTCTTCCTCACTGGAGAGAACTTTGTTGGATGAGTCATCAGTCTCCATTAGGGATAAACTTTTGACGTTTTCGGAAGAAGACTGTGCCGCGACAGAAGAGGGCCCTGGTACAACATCATCCCCATCCAAGGATGGGAAAGTGATGATAGCACTGGGACCCCCCACGTCTGGCGACACAGCTTCTGAGTGTAGGGAAGAAGATTGCGCCGCGACAGAAGAGGGCCCAGGTACACCATCGTCCTCATCCATGGATGGAAAGGTGATAGTAGCACCAAGATCCCCTACGTCTTGCGACACAGCTTCTAAAGTGGGTTGTGGAGGCTCGCATAAAGCGTCTACCTCATCTTTTTTGTATATTCGGAGAGTAATCGTCTCGAACCCGTATCTTATCACTCCCTTGTCTCGCACCAGAGAGGCCGCAGAGTCCTTATTGATAACGATAATCGCACTTCGATAAAGACCCTTCGGCTCCTCCAGTTTCGCGATCTTCCAGTCGTGACAGGAGAGGTCCGGGTTGCTAAGCCTGATCATCTCATGGATGTCTTCAGGACATGCAGGCTCAATCGGGATCCAAGCTCGAGCTCTCGGCCTGCAAGGAATATCTTCCTTTGCAACAACCTCGAGTTTTGCGCCTGGCCAAACTTCGCCCAGCATGCCGACAGCAAGCGTATATAGATCGCGTGACCTCTGATCGTTACAAACGATGAGTTTGACATGACCTTGATGCCAACCCCCATCGCTTGTTACAGGTGGTGGACCCGGATGCTCTCGCATGACTTTGAGAAAGCCAGCCGAGAGCTTCAGTTTCACCATCTGCCAACGGTCAGAGGAGATCGCGCCATCAATATTGCTTCTGTCAATGACCGCAACCACGATTTTGTTGTGTTCCTTAAGCACATCACTAAAAGGTTTAGTGAGAGGTACTTTAGGAATTTTGGGAGTGCTGGTGTTCTGCACTTTGGGTTTCTTAGGGATGGGAGTGGACTCCTCCAGAGACCTTTGTCGCTTTGACGTGGAGTCGCAGCTGGTCCTAGATTTGGCTAAGATGGATTTAGCCCACTCAATCTTCTTGCTATGAATGGGACTACTACCATCCCCCAATGTTGCACCAGAGGATTTTAGCAGTCTCATCGCATAGCGACGCTGTTTATAAAGGTCCCTAGGTTGGATGGTCGTCTTCGTAGTGGAGGCAGGGTCGTTATTCACGACGCTGCTAACACCACGGAGACTACCACTAGGACCATCCTGGAGAGGTTTACTCTCTTTGGTAGTGGAACTACCGACATGAGGAGGCGCTTTCGCCAGGGATACCTTCTGTACCTCCCTAGAAGCTGGGCAATGACTGGGCACAGACCCCTCTCCTATGTTTGGCACAGGATTTACGACAGCCGACATTATCGCCGAACTGTCGCCCGGTGTAGATACAACCTGTACCACACTCGAAGTTGGGCAGTGACATGTCACAATCCCTTCTCCTGTGTACGGCACAGGTGTAACGACAGCCGACGTTGCCGCCGAACTGCCGCCCGGTATAGATGGAATACCGGCACCGGTTTGAGTTTTTGTTTTTTGTTTTTGTTTTTGTTTTTGTTTTGGTTTTTGTTTTGGCATTAAGGTCCCACGAGTAAGCGAA
This sequence comes from Sphaerophoria taeniata, assembly GCA_943590905.1. Lineage (NCBI taxonomy): Eukaryota > Metazoa > Arthropoda > Insecta > Diptera > Syrphidae > Sphaerophoria > Sphaerophoria taeniata. The sequence goes on along the minus strand of OX016541.1, from coordinate 49,810,067 downwards.
GTAAAGGGGGGGTCCATCTGCGCAGAGATTCGCATACACAGATAAGGCTAGTTAATCCGGAGGTCGCCTGGTATCCGGATACTCCGTTAGTGACTGATCTATTTTTAGAAATTGGGCCCTCAGCCTGGCTGATCATCGGCACGGGTCGTATAACACCTTGAATCCAGCCCAATTGGGAAGTTGAAGGGGAGGATATGATTTGGAAAAGGAGAGACGAACAGCAATTAAGCCATAAGCGTCCCAGGAAGGAAACAAGGTACTGACAGAAGTGATACACTATACAGTCAGGGGATAAGGAGACATCAGCCAGTGTAATGCACAAAGCCGATGGAGGAGAGGATAGGGATCGGGAAGGGGAGGGGCGAGCGACCTTTAGTTTCAGGACTCTTCTGGAGAAATAATTCCCGAGAATCATTGACCTTACTCAGCTTCTACAACTCGACAAGTTCGACGCTCAGGTAGAAGATTGTACAAAGTTAGAAATGTAAAATTTGTAAACTTCATTTGTGATGTTTAATTTGTTTCTACTCACGTGGCCAAGGTGCCTAGGATGCCAGCGCAAGTGTTCACATCCGAGGGTGAAAAGATCTCTTCCAAAAGAAATAACACTCGCGGGTGTTAGCGTCAATTTCAAATGGCATTAATACCCGCGGGCGTTAGTTCTTTTTTATGGTGGGCCTTATAGCCAATTCAAAAAGGAATCAACACCCGCGGGGGTAAATTCCATTTGTTTTTGGAATTAACACCCGCGGGCGTTAATGCCATGGGCGTTAATGCACTGCACGTGTTTGAAATTTCTGAGTTTTCTGTTGTTGTGATTATCATGTACAAAACGATTTAACAGCTGACCAGACAACAAAGACATTAAAAAAAGGGATTGATTCGTTTTTCACATTTCTAACACGCCAAAAAACATTGAATTTTATTAGTAATTTTTCTAGGTTGTAAGAAAAGCCACATAAGTGACTCTGCATACGAGATCAACTAGAAATCAGTAAATATAGAGCAATTTTCAATAATCAACGAATCCACAACAAACCTCAATCTGGGAAGTCTTTCCCCCTTTTAATTTAATTAAAAGATTTTTCATTACTGCTTCTCTAATTGTTTCATAATGATTAATTATATCGCACAATATTGCTTATGAAATAATTCTTCACGAACTCGTTTCAAGTCTAACAAAAGCAATAAGCCATTAGTCGTTAGGGTTAATAGAATCCTATCACGTATATGTGGAAATTCATAGAAAACAATTCAAACTCGTCCATTAAAGCTATTTCTTGACAATGCGGAACACATTTAAAATCCAATGTGCAAACGTCAATAACTACTGAACAAATTGATATTCGCAGTTCTATCTAATGAAATGACACAAAGAAAAAGCCATAATATTCACATCAAAATTCATGAACAAAAAACAAAAAGAAACTATTAAGAACAAAACTCCTCAATAAAAAGAAACTATTTCCATTAACAAAGCACCTGGATTCACGCCTTCTTCTAAACGAGTATGCCATAAGCAATAACTACACCATGCCATGGCTATAGATATTGAGATATATCTCTGTTAAAATCTTAATCTATATCATTGTGGAGTTGAGTGCAATAATGAAGTCGACTCAATTAGTCATGAATTGCAATTCGTTTGTTATAGCTTCTTTTAAATGGTTGCTGCCGATAGCAATAGAGATGCAAGGGATTGCAATACTTTGAACGAATGCAGAGCATTTATTTATGAATCGTACGTTACACTTCTACGAGCCATAAGTTATTGCATTTTAAGACGGGTTAATGTTTTAATGGAAGCTGTACTAAAATCGATTTACGATGCAAGAAACTTGCTGTCTGAATGGCATCGAGAGCAGATAGAACTATGGCCAGTAATCAATAGAATCAGCACAAGATCTTCCGTGTTGTTGAGAACTGATCGAGAAAGAAAAACTGGTGGTTTATTTGATTTATGGGCCACTTTGAGGAACGATAAGTTGTAAACATAACTTAACGAGAACTTGCAGCTTAGCTTAATGATGCTTGAAATGTTATTATTTAGGTGATGTTTAAGTTAGGTAATAGTGTTATGGATTGCTCTTGCTGTTTGAACTTTGAAGCCTTGCAGGTGTCTCACCAGAACGTATTTATTGTTTGTCAAAATTAGTGTAAGGTGGCTTTAGATATGTTTGAAAGTTTTCATCTCTGTTTTGTTTTGATTTATGAGTGACCCATTGAATCTTACAACATAGCTGAGAAACTATGAGATTTTAAATTTAGGGTAATGTAAGATTAGTCTCTTTCCATTTCCCACCTTCAAGCCTTTTTTTCTTGACTCTTACATAAGACACAAGAAAATAATTAATCATAAAAGCAATGGTGCACACACAAATTTACCAACACCATAAATCTAAATGTCAATCATCCAATTTGACAGATCGATTTCGTTTTTCAGTCCATCCAAATAAGTCATAATGACAGATGTCCTACAAGTAGTGTTATGTTCATTTGAGACGACTCGACAGCAATTTGTCTGTCAGGCAGATAACGTGTAATGCTGCGCGAGATTTCAATGAAAGGCTTACATAGCCATTTATGCTTTTATTGAGAAATTGAGATGGTTTTGAAGGCAATTTAGGGAGGACGATACGTGTCTTATTTCTTGTAATCAAATTCATAGTTATGTATGGTGAGTGAATGTATAAGCATTTTAAGAGCTGTAATTGTGCTGAACTGTTGTTGATGATATCACCATGTGTCTCAGTTTGGATGGGCTTGTGAACTCAAGATACGTATAAGCTCTACAAGCCAAGAACACAGTGCGAATGCATCAGGAGATGCGGAGGGGGTTTCATAGGAGGTGTAGGTGTACCTTAAGTAGGGAAGACAAAGTGTGGTAATGTTTTCTGCATTCGCATAGTACGACCAAAAAACAAATCTCTGTATTTAACAGTTCGACCGAAGTTGGGCTCGAGGGAAAATTGATGTGCATTTCTAGAAGCGCGAGGATAACGGCTGAATTGTTTAAGACGAAGAATGCAGCAAATATTCCAAGTGACAATGACAAAAGAACATTACAAGGATGTTCATTGCGTATGTACGTCGAACTGCATACTCAACACCTGCCTAAACCGATTGAACATTTTCTTGGTGTACATGTTATAACATTCTGAAAATTTTCAAAACTGAAAATCAATTCAATTGATTTGAAATCGATTTACAAACTAAAAAATATAAAATTCGTTTTTGTATAACGAGCTCGCAAATTAAGGGGTTTATAATGAAAAATGAATTCTTGCATGTAACTTTGTGTGCATTAATTCTCCTGGATTGCTTTTTGAATAGAAAAATAGAAAAACAAATAAAATAAAAACCAAAGCAGCCTGACTGCGAGTGTTAAATAACACAAAAACAAACTATAGAAAAAGGTTAAACTTGAAATATTACTTGTTCTATGGAATTGTGTGTGTTATAGATCTGGGGTGGAATCGTGTAAGCTGATTTTTGATTTTTGACAGTTGACATTCAGGAAAGTAATGAAAAGGAAAGAAAATTGACTGTCAACTATTTGCTATCAGCTTACACAATTCCACCCCTATTTCCCCAAAAATAAAAAAAAAATAAAAAAGCGTCTAACATAGGCATTTCCGAAATTTGATAGCAATCACTACTAGGTACTGACCTCAAGTTTTGTGGGTGACAGGTGGATGGTCAAATTGAGTACATTCGATCCAAACCCTTATGATTTCTGCTGGGAAGCTCGCGTACTTGCAATTTTAGAACTGCCCCTTCTGAATGACCACAGAATGAAACTTCCTACTGCGGGCACACATATCCGCCACTCTTACCCTCCACACTTGCACCGATTTAAAACATGATTTAAAATGATTCAACTCTTATTTATTCATAACCTAATCCTAACTTAATCTTAGAACAGCAATTCGTGGTTTTATGTAGGTATATTACCATTTAACGGATTTTCCTTTGAGGTTTCGTTATACAGGGTGATTCACGAGCGTTGTGCCAAAAAGCTAGAGCGTGTAGGTTGAGTTGAGACAAGAAAAAAATCGTATGGGAGGGGGGGGTCTATTCCCCCCGTTTAGCCGGGAGGGGCAATTTTCTGAAAAATTGACTTATTTTGTAAAAAAAAATATTAAAAATCAACGGCTTAGTTTACAACACCGTGCTATACCTCTCTGAAAAGCTAAAAACTTCTTCTTTCACTTTGTTTTTAAAATAAATTGTTTTAACGAATAGTTTTAAAAAAATAAATTTTCAAACTCAAAATTTTCAAAAAAAAAGCCAAAAAAAAATTTTTGAACTAATTTTTTTCAAAATTTTATGTAATTAAGTACTAATTTTGTTTTAATATTTCAATGTCTTTGTTAATTTTTAGTCGAAAACAGAAAACCGAATGCAAACATGTCTTTTCGTTTTTGAGAAATTAAAAAAAAAACCAAAACCACTTTTTTCTAAGAAAATCTTTGTTTTTATTTTTACCTGTCTGGACTTTTAGTTTTATTTATTAGTTTAATTTACAAATTTAATTTTTTGTAATTGGAGTTTTATGAGGACTCAATAAAGTAGAAAAGTATTGGATTTTCCCTGGATTAATCATTTTGTTCATTGAAAACGTCTGCCATTGACCTTTCACTTCTAGCTCTCCGTGCTCTCGTCGGCGGATTCTTGAAAACATGCTACGACTTGGGCGCCATCTATTGGGATATCTTTCAGCGTAGAGTCTTTCGGCTTCCCGATCTCGACAACAAGATAAACCGTAGCAGAAGTTCCTGTCCGCTAACTCTTCTCGAACATATGAGTTTGTTATTGTTATGTGTTGATGAATTAATATTTTAATTGTAAATGGTTGTTAAGTAAATATGCGATGCGTTTTATTAACCTTTAGGTTGTTCATTGTTTTTTCATTCAAGAAAAATTGCGATTTAATTATCTTAAGCCCCTAGCAGAACCCTTCGCCGGTGAGTGGCCGCGGCCCCAGGTATAGTAAGAAAAAATTGCAGGTCAGTTTTCAGACGTTATCAATGAATAAAATGGTTAATCCATTGAAAATCCAATACTTTTCTACTTTATTGAGTCGTCATAAAACTCCAATTACAAAAAATTAAATTTGTAAATTAAACTAATAAATTAAACTAAAAGTCCAGATAGGTAAAAATAAAAACAAAGATTTTCTTAGAAAAAAGTGGTTTTGGTTTTTTTTTTATTTCTCAAAAACGAAAAGACATTTTTGCATCCGGTTTTCTGTTTTCGACTAAAAATCAACAAAGACATTGAAATTTTAAAACAAAATTAGTACTTAATTACATAAAATTTTGAAAAAAATTAGTTCAACAAATTTTTTTTGGCTTTTTTTTTGAAAAATTTGAGTTTGAAAATTTATTTTTTTAAAACTATTCTTTAAAACAATTTATTTTAAAAACAAAGTGAAAGAAGAAGTTTTTAGCTTTTCAGAAAAGTATAGCACGGTGTTGTAAACTAAGCCGTTGATTTTTAATAATTTTTTTTACAAAATAAGTCAATTTTTCAGAAAATTGCCCCTCCCGGCTAAACGGGGGGGAATAGACCCCCCCTCCCATACGATTTTTTTCTTGTCTCAACTTAGCCTACACGCTCTAGCTTTTTGGCACAACGCTCGTGAATCACCCTGTATATTTAGTCGAATGTGTATAGCCTTTGCCTCGGACTTGAATATTGTCCACGCGATTTCGCACTTGAAACATCCAGGTTCCCGTTCTCGATATGCCTGAGGTTAGGGCAGATTAAAGTCGAGACGTGGGTGAAAACGCAAATTGGAACGGGATGAATTCTGTCTTCTCTCTCCTAATTATCCCCCTGTAGTGCAGCCATTTTCTTGCTAATTTCGAGTGAAACATGCCTTCGAATTCCAGCCCGATCTTGGCAAGGATTCATTCAACTAATTATTTTTCTACTTTTTTTTTATTTTCCCCTTTTCTACATCTTCCTTTCTTTTTAGGGTTCCGAACACAGAGTGTAAACGAAACCCTTATAACATCACTTCGTTTTCTGTTCATTCGTCTTTCACAAGCAATTTCTTCGAATCTGCTAGGCCGATTGCAATGAAATTTGGTACAAGTTTTCTAGAGTACAAGTGATCCGAAAATGTTGTTTCCATATTTTTGAGATAAATAGTTTCGAAGTCATTGAAGGAAATAGTTAGAAAGGCTATTAAAATTATTGGCCAAGAAAATGTTTGGTTTCATGTCTTAATCCTTATATGTATAAAATTTCCTTCAAAACTTAAAACAAAAATAGGGTCGGATAATCGAGTACGAAACCCTCCTCGAGCGAGTTTATCTCGCGCTTGTCCAGTTTTTTATTTCATTTCGATTAAGAAATTGTTTTTTAGATAAATCATTATTTGCATTATTTTGGTTACGCATACGCCACAGTGACCATTGTTTTTCGTAACACAGTATGTGTTTTCATTTCTATGGACAGATTTAGCATTGAACACGACTTGCAAAGGATAAAGTTGTTTTCACATGATAAGTGAATTTTACTTGTACGGGAATGTAAATTACTTGCATAAGATATAGATTTTTTTTTACATAGGTATACCACATCACCGGAAGAAGGAAAAAACAGATCACAAATGGCAGATTGATTTATGTTTAGACGATACTTTTTACAGTAATGTTTTTAAATGTCTCTGAAATTATTTCAATTTATTTCAAAATAATTAAAACATCATCATAAGGCAGTTAAACCTGGATACAAGATACTTCATCAAAGAAGCAATAAAACTAAGAGCCAAGCTCTTATTTCCTTTTCCTTATAAACACTCAACGACTCTTTCAAGAAGACAGGTAAAAGCATTTAAACCAAAGATACTAAAACAGTTTCCCAAAAACCCATCGATCAAATGAGATGGTAAGATTGCCTGACTCCTCCAGAATCAACAACCACTTTCTCCCGTTTCCACTTTTAAGAAGTGTCTTGCATTAACAACGTATGCTCGTATAAATTTTCTTGGTTCGAATTGATATGAACTTCATCTGACTTTTTTTTGTATGTCTACCATAAATGGACCACACTTTGAGAAAGTTAAACGCAACGGTATTTTATGAGCAATTTGTATTATAAAGAGGAAGAGAACTGGATTTGCTTTAAGTGTCTGTTTTTGGTGCTTGGACCAGTTGTAATCAGACTGACGTTGATACTTACAATGTTGATCTTGACAGTAATTTGAGTTATTTTGAGGTTGTGGACAGTGTGTGGTTGTGTTTCAAATTTGTTAATTAATAGCACAACAAGATAATATCTTTCTCTTTTATTTGATATAATTTCATAGTTAAAATAAGACAAACACAAACCATTTCAAGTCACTCAAGAAACTATTTTTTTTTTCACTTTCAGATAAATTTCCAGAAGAAGACTCTGATATGTTGATGGAACCGAACGACTTCTCACCCGTTTCAGTGATACGTTCACAAGGGCGTCAATACTTCCCTTCCACTACTGATTTCTACCATGAAGAACCTCCTAGCACAGAAATCGATCCGCCACACGCTGCTCAAAATTTCTATCCATCTTTCTTCAGAGATTCCCCACCACTCGGACACTCTCGTCCATACTTCCCTGCACCCCATCCACTCGATGGTCCGATACCAGTACCCCAAAAATTCGTAGCACCACACCCTACAAGGGGTTTCGACCCAGCGATTCTCGGCTCTGGTGACTTTGGCGTTATTCGCGGTGGAACATTCTATCCGGAAGATGAGATGCCATACCATCCCGAAGAGAACAGTGACTTCAACCAATTCTACGGTGAAAACGCTAACAATGGCCATGGCCGACCGCAGGGCGATGAATTGGTACAAAAATTCACCTACCCTGAGGAACAGTTCGCCAATTTCCGAGACTTTGCTGACATCAATACCCCAGCCGATTCGGCATTCTCCCAATTTGTTGTTGTCTACGCTGCCAAAAATGCCACATCACAGTCCACTCAACATCATCCCAGACCGAAAAATATTTTCGAACAGCTCGAACTCTTGGACAAGGAAAAAGCACTCGAGGAGAAAAAGAACCGAGTGAGCAAGTCAAAAGTCAAACTCACCAATACAAAGCTCGAAAAGAAGTACAAAAAGAAAACAGCTCCAAAGGACCTCGACTATGAACCTCTGCTAGCGTTGAGTTAAACTTATAGCCTATGAGCTTTTCATCTGAGGACTTATGTATTCATATTATAAATTAAACAACAGTAAAAGTGATGAGATATTCAAAATATCGATTTACCGACACTCTATAAATTATAATTCGTAATTTAAAAAAAAAAATCATAAATGACTATTTAACACGATCGCAGTATGGCAGCATGACATTTTTTCTCATCTTTAAAAATCACTTAATTTTATTTTTAATAATTATTATTTTTTTATTTGTTTTCTATTATTATTTTTTCATCAACCGCGTGAGACATTTAAAATTCATCAACCGAAAATCAACATGCATAAATTAACATAATACGTATTTACAAACTTAAATTAAGTTATGAAATGTCATAAAAAAAAACAATTGAAAAAGAAATAAAAAACATTCCACTATGTGTAAAGTAAATGTTAAAAAAATGAATTAAGGTTTAGTATTTTAAGATCTATTGTCTATTTTATTAAGACATCTAGAAATACTGTATTGTAAAGTTTATTTTAATAAACGGATTATTATTTTTTAAGTCTGATTTTTTCTCATTTCACAAAAGTCAAGTTTATAAAAGGGTAAACACTTTTTACTTGTACGAAAAAAAATGTAAGCAAACTTTTATGTTCTTGATTGTCATTGTAGTACAAAAATGTGGCTTTTGACGTTGTAAAAGGCTTTCCAAAATTTCAGTAGTTGCAATATTGCAAAATGGGTATATGGCATTGCGTTATTCCATTGAGGGCAAAAACATTCCAAGTTAAGATAAACATTTTCTTATGAACACAAATTAGCCTGCAAGATTAGCTTGTATTTAACGCCTATGCTTCAGGAAGTAGCTACCATTTGGTGACATTACTTTATGGTATCAATGTTTTCTTGCATGTACTAATTCGAAATGAAGTTCGATAGATATCCGGCTCCTAATGCATGAAGTATCTCAGAACGGGGCCATGACACAGAGGAACTCATTGATGATTTTTAAGCTAAGATTTCTAAAACAATCTTCTTCTCATTCTCTGTGCCACGTTTTCTACAATAAGAAATTTTTTTCTGTTTCCCTCAGTTGTAATAACGTATTGTTCTGTCTAAGCTGATGGCACAAGTCATCAGTTCTGTTACGCGCATATAGCTATTTCATAAGTGGAAAGTGCTTTGAAGAGAATGAGATGTAATAGACTTGTTTCGGGCACAGAACACACCGTTCGCGTCATCCAGTCATGGAACCCGAGCATTCTGTAGTGAAAGTTCTGATTTCCTGGCAGTAACTTACGTTGAGAATGGGAGCTAAGCATTTTTGAAGTGACCAATGATTCCTGTGTCATCCGCATAATATGTGTAAGCTGTAACTACCTCTGTTAAACATCTAAGTTTTTAAGTGCTTAATATCTCTCCGATGAATACTGGCATAGAGTTGAAATATTAGAGGAGAAGTCTAAGAAAATGTCCATTCATCTGTCTGTAAGTCTCCTTCAAAATAGAAAATATAAGTTTTAAACAAACTCACGTGGGATGTTTTATTTTTTTTAATATCAACTAAGTGTAGCCCACATAGAAAGTTTTGCCAAAAACCAAAAGTTTAAATTTTCTCCATAAATTAATTCTGCTACTATATTTTTTTTAAACCCTTAACAACGCATAAGTTGTGTCTTGTGGGCGTTAAGATTCTTAGCTTACTCACGTTTTATTCAAAATTGTAACGGAAAAAATCATAAAGAGTTTTCATATTGCAAATGCATGTGCTCTGTACTATCTTTGTTGATTTCTTAGTGCTTGGACGACCGACGTATGTATATGTTTAATAATGTGTCTCCTAAAAATGGCTAAAATAGAACTTCCAAAAAATGAAATTCCATTTGCCCTTGATGAAAGTGACGATGAAAACGTTTTCGTGCATCGGTCCCATAGCGATGATGAGGAAACTTTTGCTGTTGACAGTTGTTGAGATCGTGAAACTAATGCAACAGAACAAGCTTCTGAGGATGAAGATGAGCAATTGGAGCGAGAATGATGAGGTGCCGTTGAAAATATACGTTTCAACTGAAACTCTTTCAGGTAAAGATGGAACGAAGTGGAAATCAGACCTCGAGAAGCAAAGCAAAACTCCACGCCACAGCGGTGATCACAAGGCTGTTCTTCCGCTGGGGCAGCATGTAACAGATCCAATTGACAGTTTCAACTTATTTCTCAATTAAATTTAGCCAATCACATCAATTCTGAAGTTTAAAGAGTGCTACAAAAACCATGGAAAGAAGCAGACATAATGGAATTGCAAGCGTTTATAGGTCTGTTGTAGAGTATTGGTGTCAACAAACAGAGAAACGTTGATTTTAGATAGCACTGGGTCGCCATATTTGGAAATCAAATATTTCGCGCTACAAACGGTAAACAATTTGCTCTTTTACTCAGTGTTAGAACCATGCTCCGATCGTAGCAAATTTGCTCCACTTTTAAGGAGAAATAAAAATCTACTCCGACGCTCAGATTTTTCGAGATTTACTCCACTTTTTCCACAAAGACAATTTTGTTTACCTACACTACCTGTTTTAAATAATGTAAGGCTGTATAGCTAAACGTTCGGTTTTTTTGTAAAAAATTTAATAAAATAAAATTGTTTATCCTCAACTAATTTTATGTGATTGTTTCCACTGCACTAATCACGAGATTTATCAAAGAAGTTTTGATCTACTACTGTGTATCCTAACTCCCAGTAAAATCAATATTTGTTTTTAATCTACTTCTCTTAATCTCGTGAATGGCGTCAGTGGAAACAGCATATTAATCAAATCAAGACGTTGTTTCCATTTTATTAACCATTGAAGAACTATCATAGCGATGGCTTATGGGCAACCAACGACATGAGATTCCTGATAGAATTAGGGTAGAACTACGAGAACTGGAGTTTTAGAGAAGAAATGTTTTGGACTTGGTCGATGTTTTGGAAACTTTGAAAATTTCAGCTCCAGAAAGTGAAGACGCTTCTATTATACAAAAATACAATTAAAAAAAAAAAGAAATAATAAATCAAAGTTCATGGTAAGTTGCATATCTTACGACTATTTGGACTACGTCAAAAATATCAGCTACTTACGACGCGACGCACGGTTATAAGTACTTTGTGTCTTTAAAAGATGAATAGACCTACTTCGCAGTTATTTATCTAATAAGAAAGAAGTCTGAAGCTTCGGGAAAAATTTCAAAATTACGAAGCACTTGTGACAGCACTGCGAACTACGATGTGACCAGGGTCATGAGAATAAATATTTTATTGAAGAAATTTCCTTGAAAAGTAAATATCTTCTTCTTGCTTCAAAGCTACTACATTAATATTCCTAGAAGTACAACATTGCAGACGCGCAGAACTTTTTTCGTAATCGGTGCCAAAATATGGAATAGCTTACCTGCTCATTTAAATAAATTTAAATAACTTTATTAGCTCTTTAAATAACCATCTTCAGTACCCAAACGAAGCGTTACAGTTTCATTCATTATTTCTTCAATAATAATTACTTTAATTATCTTTCTTTTTAAATTTCATGTATTTTTTCTCAAACCTAAAGTTTTTATAATTTGTATGTATTTATTTATTTCAACCCTTATAACTTTTATAATTTCAATTGTAAATGAATATTTTTAAGCCATGAAACAGATCCCATCTCAAGGCTTTTATAAAATAAATAAAATGAAATGAAAAATGAAAAAATGAAATTTGCTCCACTTTTTTTAACAAATTCGCTCCGAAAATTGTATAACAGAGGTTCTAACCCTTCTCTACAGTTCTTGAAATTTTATGATAAGAAAAGACTGTGTGAATCAAAATCAAAATGTCTTAGTCGCCTGGAGAAAACCTGACAATCGATGAGCAGGTAATACCTTTTCGAGGGCGTGTATCATTCAAACGATATTTACCCAGTAGACCTGACAAGAACGGTATGAAAACTTGCTGGATTTGTGACAATAAAACTATCTACCCACTTTGTGGCATACGATATCTGGGAAAATAAGGTGGTAATAGAGCGCAAAATTAAGTTTACAATGTGTTCTACCAGTTATTTGAACCATATTTTCGAATCAACAAATATGTTACTTCTTACTATTTTGAAGTGGCTAAAACCTTGGCCTTACAATTGCTTGGACAATGAGAAGAAAATAAAACTTTTATTCCTCACAATTTTCAAACCAACGAAACGGATATCGTGAAATAGAATACATTTTTTTTGGTTTTTCTAAAACTATGACCTTGGTGTCGTACGTTCCGAAAAAAAACTGCGCTGACGATGCACCAAAGTCGAGAAGTAAATGCGAGCAATAAGACGAAATACAAATAGATGGTCTATATCATTTTCACAAAATATAATATATTTGGTAGGTATTGTATCGCTATTTTTTAGGTATGAAGTCTTCCTTGGATCTTATTGCTTCTGATTCGATCAAGCTATGTTACTTCTGCTGACATGCGTTGTATCTTCATCTCAGCTGCAAACCTGCAATCTTTGATAGCAGCTTAATAAATGTCTACATCGTTTGCCTCAGTCACACCTGATTTTATAAACCTATTCATTGTTTGTCCTGCATCGCGGCATTGATTGTAGGACAAATTTACCCTCTAATCTTGAAGTTGACTTCTTGGAGCTGTCTTAATCCGTATATAATGGTCATTCAGCATTCGTGTAAACAAGTTTGTCATAACTTAAAGGCATGACTTACAATCAGTTCTTTCCGTTAGACGTAAAGTAAGTACTTGATGTGTGAGGAGATTCAGCACGTTCATCGTACCAACCGAGGTCCTACAACAAAGCACAACCAACAATTATTTATTTATTCATTATGCGCACTGTTTTGAACTACTACCACATCAGAAATCAGAATGTAGTTTGATTTTCGAACTTATCAAATATGAGGTGAAGGAAATAAATTCAAAATTTGAAAGGCTACATGTCAATACACATTAAACCGAAATTTGTATGTTATAAATATTAAGCAGAAACCACTCCTAGGATTCGACCACATACTAATTCAGCTATTAAGTTCAACTGTTCCAGTATGCTTATGCTGTGAATTGACAAAATCCAACTCCACTTACTTCTGTATGAATTCCTTTCGTACAATAGCTTGGTTTTTATTAACTCTAAGGTTAACAGAGTGCAGATTTCCGCATATCAATTGTTGTACCGGCTAAATATTGGAGCTGTCTACAATGCACCGATATCTGATTTAAATTTGAATTGCATATTCACGCCTTGAGACAAAAGAACAACAAATTAATTACCGCGGATACCTATCTACTGTGGTGTGTTCTAATTTATTGGTCAACTTGCACCAAATCTTGGCAAACTTGCTGTAGGCTGAAGTCGATCGGACAATGACCATGAAGCAGCGAACCGTTGCACTCGCCAACATCAACAAGTCGTAGGTATATCCACACTGCCACTACATTTCACTCTAACCAGGAGCAAGTACGGTTCTCTTTTGGAGGACAACCATAGAGCAAACATAGAGATTGAATAGCTCAAGTACTGGGGCGTCTACTGGTGTCTCGCACTGGTCCATGACTCAAGCACTTCAAATCCAGAGGAAAAGTTGACGCGCCAAGTATTCGATGCCCAGTGCCCTGCCTTGTGCCCCGGTACGTGTCTTTCCGGCCGCCAACATCGTCATACCAAGACGTAGAATGCTTGAGGCTAGTAGCCCGTCTGTCGACATTGTCGTTGTCACCCAGTTGCCGATTTCATCCATTTGAGGCAATAAATAACTGTTTTGTAGCGCTCTTTTTGTCTTTGGGTGAGTGCTGGAATTTAGATAGTCTTTGTAATTGATTTTTTTTTATCGAGAATATTGTTGGTTGATTTGGGTAAGTTGCATATTAATTGGACGTTTTAGTATTATAAGAGTAGATGAAAAAAGCACACCCACACGCTACGCTACGTAGTTGCAATAAAGTGACCGGCGCGCGATTATGATAGGTTTGTTTGATTTTGCGGAAATTCTTTTTGTGGAATTATTTAATGATTTATTAATTGTATGTTGTTAATTAAACTGTCAGAATAAATCAGAAATTAAAGAAATACGTTGGATGCACCGACCGTTTGACAGACCATTGTTTCGGTTCAGAACAGAAATTAATTAATTCGAAGAACAAGTTCGTTTAACATTTTGAAGGAAAATGTTAGAGAAGATTGATTTTAAGAGGAAAAATGTGATTTCGTTAAAGTTATCAGAGAATTTTTAGTTTTTCGATGCACTTACTTACTTACTTAACCGGTTCTCAATCACCCTCAGCTTGAGACTAGGCAGGGTTCCAGGCGTCAAATCAAAGCGTTCTGGAGCGAAGTTGTCCATTTGCTCGATGTGACCAAGCCAATGTAGTCGTCTTTTTTTTAGGATTACTTGACTACATCCACATCTTAGTAAAGCTGGTTTATTTCGCGGTTGAACCATCTTCTCCTTTCAGTCTATTCGTATTGTTGTCTGGCCAAACCGAAGTAGCAATGATTCGCTATAGGGTATAGTTCTTCCACTTCTTCGTCTGATCTTTACTTACTCCTTATTTGTGGGATTTTTATTTTCCCCAGGGAGGGGGTCATCTTAACTACCTACAAACAGATTTTATCGTAGCTTGTGGACAGATGTTCTTTTGTATTTTGATAGCATACACTTTGCTCTTCAACGAGTTTGGCTTGTGAAGCCTTAAAGCATAGCTCTTTAGGAGCGACCGATTATGTCCATGTCGTTCGAATAGCCTCGGAGCTGGGTGAATTTGTAGAAGAATGTATTTTCCGTGCTCACAAATATCTTTCGCAACATCTGCTCTAAGATAAAATAAATCACATGACAGCGCATCTGTTTGTCTATCAAGGCAGTAAACTGCAATAAACTATGCAAAGTCCAACGCTTGACATGCCTATGCATGCATAACCGGGGCGCTACGCACCACACCATATCGGCGGCTCAGGATATTATGCGTAATAAAGCACACCTCCATATTCTCAGAGGAAAAATAACAATTTAGGCCACTCGACAATTTTGAATTCTCAATTCAAATCTATGTTAGATTACACCGTTGCAAAACTAGGTTTTGGCAAAAACTTTCAGGTCTTCATACCATCAAGAACAGATTAGGAGGAGGATTACAGAGGGGTCCTGGAAGATAAATCCATAAACTTATACACTGATGGATCCAAAACTAAGCAATGTGTTGGCGGCGGAGTGTATTCAGAAAAGCTTAATCTAAGCCTCGCATTCCGTCTCCCTAATCAGAGACAAGGAAGTTTTATCTTATGGCTTAGAGAAAACGTGAAATCTACTTCTGATACACACATCTTCTCTGACAGCCAAGCCGAATCCATTGAATGAACTGTCTCTCATGGAAATGGCACAGCAGTTTACCATTTACCTCTCCTGGGTGCCGGGCCACATAGACATTCATGGAAATTGCAAAGTTGATGAACTTGCTAAAAATGGAACTACTTTGCCTATTTTGCCTCAATGGATAAAGATTGGAATACCTATCGCTACGTGTAAGCTCAAGCTTCCTACTTGTACGGCCACCAAACAGTTATGGCTCTGAAAAGAATGCATATAAGGTCTTTAGTAGGTGTCATCACTGGACACTGCCTTATAGGACGTCATGTCTTTAGACTTGGCGTCTTCCTCAAATGATTTTTGCAGAAGAAGAGGAAGAAGAAACAATTCCTCATTTGCTGTGTTCTAGGAGAGCCTTACAACAATGATAGCAGCGAACTGGACAGTACAGACATCAATTGTATATATTTTGTAAAAAGCTAATGGTTCAACGAGTAGGAAGTTCCCTAGATTCATGTAGTAACACAATGGACCCACGCGGTTTAAGTGTGAAATAATTCAGCCACGTAATGAATGAGTTTTTTTTTCTATTATTGTTTTTCATCAGGTAAAAATAAGAAAACTTTGTTTATTACGCATTTTTTGAAAAAAAAAAATTGAACTCAAAATTAATTAAACACCATTTAGAAATAAATATCTGGCAACCCTGAAAACATATCACCTTAAACGTAGTTGTAAGGGTTAGTATTCCTATTAATGAAAAAGTCAAAAATGAGGTTCCTCTCCCTATCATTATTACAACTGGCAAAGAAATTGGTCTTAAGATGGGTCAGGATACACCAAAATAAGCCTTTCGTCAAAAAGTGATGTCAAATATGACCAATATGACCAAGAATCACATCCCAAATTATATGGCAGAAGAATTAACGGACATCCTGTACAACAATTATAAATTATACGTCTCATGTTTGGAAATAATAACGTCATTGCTTGGGCGATTTGCCTCAGTTTTTTAAATTTATTTCTCAATTTCTTATTTGATTTTTTTGAGCTAACATGGTAATGACCTAAAATGTAAATCAATCATCCGTATCAATTTTTTTGCAATATGACATTGCCCTGGGCGTTACTTGTCTGATCCGAAAACTAATTTGACACCGTGTATAATTGAGACATGTATTCAAAATTGAACAATACAATTTTAAACCTTTTTGCATTACGCTAATGAGAAATAAATTAGAGCAGAAAAATCAATACCCAACATGACGGACAGACGATATTAGATTAGATATTACAATGTTTAAATTTTGACCACCACTTATTCTGTATTCGTCACAAAAGTGTCAAACTACTTTTTGTTCTAAACAAACCATTCAACTTCAACAACAAGGAGTTTTACATTTTTCCTAAAGAACCTCACCTCTGACAGTGATTGGATTAAGATCAGTTGTTGTTCGCTTTTCATGCGAATAATACCTTACAGCTAACAAATCATTTCACGCAATTTAATTAAAAAACCGACAGACGCTGTCAAAGACTGGGAGTGTCCCGAACAATGTGTTGAGGAGTTAAAAGAATTGATACACATTTTAAATTATTGTTGTCTGATAAAATTAGTGTCAATACTTTAATGGCATTTCCAAGGATAAAAACTTTGTTTGAGAAATACGGTTTCAATTCTTGGTGGAAGAGCAATTGAGGAACATTCATTTTCATAGGTATTTACTAAAGGTATTAAAAAGTCCACAGAAGAATGTTATTAGAATTACCTACATAAATAAAGAAGAAGCAAAATTAAAAGTCATCTCAGGTACGATACTATACCAACACGAGCTTCTATACAATGGATCTCGGATCATCAGAATAGAAAATTATGTGATAAAACTTGTTGCAAAGAGTATGAAATTAACATAATACTTTGATTTTTGAGGCGTTTTGTTAAAGATTTTTTTTTTAATTGCGCGATTGAGCGGCTTCATTCCACCAGAAGCATTCCTCTATTTTGATAGATTCCGTCTGGCACATGACGAATTGCACTCAGAGAAAAAATCATGTAAAAACAAACAGAATCTTACATTTTATCATGTTGTTATTTTTTAAACACATTGTCCAGGTTAAAGAGTTAACATGATACCTGATTTTAACAAGATTTTAATTTTTTTTCAGTAACATGATATTATGTTAAATTTACATGCACAAACTGTTACCCAGCTTGTTTTATTAACATTGTAATCTTTGTTCACATACCTGAAATCCTGGTTAATTGAATTCTATATGAACCTTAAAATTAACCTTACTCAATGTTAAAGCAACAGTGATACTTGGTCTGTTGAACAAGGTTGATCATGTTAAATCCTGTAAAATCGACATTGGTATACCTGTTAAATTAGCACCATACAAAGTACAAAAATGTAATAAAATTTCCGTACCAAATGACCCATCCCGTTGTTTAAAAAAGATCAGTTCACAATATCCGATCTTCATTTATCTGAAATTTCTTTCATTAGTGCTCTGCTCCGTGTTGTGCACTAACCAGGTTTTAAGCTACATCTCATCTGCGGTCTGATATTAAATATTAATTTTAGTGGTTATTTTCGTCAATCTTATAGCTAAAGTCGAATTCCTTTCAACAATTTGCAGTCGATGAAAATTCAATTCTCTTAGTTATTCGACTACCATTGATGCAAAATGCATTCTAATTTATTGGAATCGACGTATATAAACTTTAAAGGAAATGTTTACTTATCATGTAAATTCGAATCGATTAATCCTGTTTTGGATCAAATAATCTTCCACATACAGTTTTTACAATGTAATCCAAAAATTCGAGGATATGTTCCTCATTCGATTCCATGTTTTTTAAATATATTTTGGTAAATTTATGTTTGTTTGAACAACAATAGCAACTTAGAGGTGCTTTATTTTGGTAAATTGTTGAACAGTAAAACAAATTAAGGAACAAGAAACAATGCACAAACACATCAGCTACACCCAAAAAAATCCAGGCTGTAAATTTAACAACAAGTGGAAATCAAATATACAACTAACTGTTTATTTATATATTTGACAACATTTGTTATAAAATTCACAATTAATTGTTAGTTTTACAGATTTGCTATATCATTTTTGCAAAGAAATTGTAAAAGTGATTGCCACTTCCTGCTGTAGAATTCACAACGTGTTGTCAATTTTGGTTGTCAATTCTTCAATATTTAAGGTGTCTCAAATTTTAAACTTAACTCTATCAAAAGTACAACAATTTGTGAAAATGAGAACCGAATTTGTTGAATTCACAACAATGTAGTCAAATTGACAACCAAAACCTTCAATTCTCCATCATAGCACAAAAAGTTGTGCTTTCAACATCCAATTTGGTTGAATTCACAACAACGCAATTGAAATCCAAACCAACTCTTGAAGGAATGGTCCCGTTATTAACTTTTTCTCTTCGCATTTCAATCAGGTCGTGATTTTCTTGTCAATTATTAAAGTACTGAAAACAGCAACGATTACCTAATAATATAAGTGAAAGTGAAAATAATTCTGTGGTTGTGTTCTTTTGGCTTTTAAAGTTTTCCAGATAGTCAGCGATTTCGATTATACTTTGAGTGTGGTGATGTTTTAATCAGGTAAGTTATCATAATTACGGACTTTTTTGCATACATTAAAAATAAAATCAGAGTAAGGAGTTTTATTAATAGTAAGTTCCCTGTCATTACAGAATCGACAACGCTCCAGCCAAGAGAGTCTACTCATCGCAGCCCCCAGGTTCGAGACGACAAGGAAGACCGAACCTATACCGTAAAAGGACCAAGTGATTGCGGATGCCAGAGCGCTTGGTTTAGACGACTAGAGAGTGCATGCGAGGGACCGTTCCCGATTGAAGGTTGCAGTGTCTCAGGCTGAGATCGTTCTTGGATTGGGAATTTGTTTAGAAGTTAAGACCCTAAAGAATTTATTATTTTACCTCTGTATACAAACATAAAACTATCTTTATTAGTATTTTTAAGGTCAAGCGCTTTCGAATAGAAGCTGACTCCTACCAAGGTCGGAACATTTATTCAGAATTCAACTAGATTGTCTGCAGTTGGAGTTCGAAGACGAGTTTCTCAAGTGGAAGAAAAACGAAGTAAGAAAATAAAAATCCCTTATGAATTTAAAGTTCACAGTCACCATCTCAGACAGAAACTTCATCATTTTTTCGAGGTGATTCGAAATGAAAAAAAATTATGAGACATGAATTTGGGTTCCTATGAGTTTTTGTATTGGGTGGTGACTTTCAATATCCTTGTATACATATATCTTCTTTGTTAATTTCATTATAAAAATAACGTAAATATTGGTTTTCGTTTTCAGAATGCCACACAGTCACTAGCGAGATGAGCACCTCGGACTGGGTTAAGTTAATAGTTTAAACAGTTTATCGACAAGCACAGAAAGAACCTCTCAAACATGTTGTTATTCGACTGGGAAAATCTTTAAGATCAAACCAACATCAACAAATATTTCAACCAGCGATAGCAAAAGCTGCTATACCTCGAATGATGGATCCAAAATTTTCAGGAATAAGTATGTTAATAATTTAGATAATAATAATTTATGTTTTCATAAATATCCTTATTTTATTTGAATAAAGCGAAAGATAAATTATATTGGTCTGTACTTTTCCATTTTTTGGTTGTAGTTTCTGCAGCAAAAGGTTGTAATTTTGATAAAGACGTTTTCAATTTGACTGCAAACATTCAAGAAAATTATAACAATGTGTTCAATTTGACTGCAAAATTTTTCGAAACCAGAACCGAATTTGTGTTTCCAACAACAGGGCGTTCATTTTGAAAGCAGAAATTTATAAAAATCACAGCGAAATTTATATTTTCTACAATTATGTTGTTATTTCTGCAGCAAATGTTGTTGTTTTCAAATTTCTCCAGTTTTAATTTCTACAGCAGGTTTTGTGATTTTTACAAGCTGGTGATAGATTTTACAACCATGTCTTAATCATTTTGATAACATTGGATGTAGGGTCAAAACCGACAATGAATGCAATCAATAAAACTGCGATTTTCATCATATCTACAACCGATTTTTTTGGGTGTATTAACCACAGACTAGAGAATTTAAGGGAAAGGTGACGCCAAATACGTGCGGCTTAATTTTTCTACTCTAATCTATTTTTTTTTAAAGCTATAATAGTGAAAGACTAACATTGTGATCATGATCAGGTTAAGAGAAAATAATAGTAGCACTGAAATGTAATTTTTTACTAATTATTTTTAAACATTTTTTTGTTTACCTACAGTAGACGCGTGACTGTCTTGGGAATCCATTTTTGATTTTTTGTTTGTTTTTGTCTGTACAATTAAAAAAAAAAAAACAAGTGAAGTTGTCTTCGCTCAGCTATCTGCTCTATTTGCTCGGTCAGTAAGTCCTGAGCAAATAGATTTAGCTCAGAGCATGCAAACTTTTAGCTCCAATATATCTTCGCTAAAAAAGAAACACAGATTTTTTGTTTGACAGCTCTGTGCGATCTGGTAAAAAAGAAAAACGCCAAATGTCAAGCGAGCCAATGACGAAAGAGGAGCAAGACTAGTCAATGAAGACCCAGTCCCAGCCCCCAGCACAGAAGAGGTAGATAGAGCCATCCAAAAACTAAAACTACCTGCGGAGCTCTCTAATTATGCATGCCCACTGACTAGTCGTAAAGCTCCATATGCCCCATCTACAAAAAAGGCGATCCTATATGTCATACAAAAACTACCGAGGCATATCCCTGCTTAATGTTGCATAAAAAATCCTATCCAATGTACTGTGTGAGCGTCTTAAACCGTTCTGCAACACAATAATCGACACGTACCAGTGTGGCTTTAGACCAGGCAGAACAACGGTTGACCAAATATTCAAACTGAGGCAAATCCTGGAAAAAACCAACAAATTTAAGTCGAAATCCACCATCTATCGCCAAAAGCGTTGTCTGATTTTAGAACCCCGAAAAAACTCCAGTTGTGTCGCATGACGCTTAACAATAGGTACGCAGTGCAGTGTGCGAATGGGCAACATTATTTGGGTTGTTTCAAACATGCGCAGGGTTAATACAAGGAGATGCACTGTCATGTGACTTCTTCAACAAGGGAGTCTTCTCTTCACAGCCCCCGATGTTCAAGACGACAACGAAGACCGAAACTTCGGTACAAGGACTACGTGACTGCAGATGGCAGAGCGCTTGGTTTTGGTGAGTGAAGGCTGCTGTGTCTCAGGCTGAGATCGTCCATATATTGGGAACCCGATAAGTAAGTAAGTAGGCAGTTAGAACATGGGCGACTTGTATGTCTATCGTCAATTGGAGATCATCAAGTTCTTGAGCCAAAAAACGTTGTGCTATTTCTTATCATCGTATAAAGTTTTAAATTATAGGTGGAAACTTTCGTAAATCTGTATTTATTGAAGTCTGTGACTGTTTGATGTCCTTGCCTAAAATTTTGACATCAAACTCTGGGCTGGCCCCTATGCTCCAGGAGATCGCACTAGATTTCATAAACTTCTCATCCTTATCCTAATTGGCAGAAAAGTGATCAACCCTTATCAACCAGGTCAATACTTAACTCTGAGACTTTGATCAACTTTAATGATACAATTGTCGTATTTTCTTCAGCAATCAAGGCGAATATACATCATAATGTTAACTTGTTATCAATCTAATGATATTAGATAAATGTTTCATGTCTTAAATTGACATTGGTTCAAAGTACCTGTTTAAAAAAAAAGAAAACAAATTTTTCATTACCATTTTCGACTATTTTCATTGCTATTTAAACCTTGACGCATCGCGTGTTGCAAGTCAGTTTAATGTAAGATATCAATTGTCCGGATCTCTTTTTTGTTACTTTAATGTCTTAATTTTTAAAGGTAATCAGTCAAAGTACCTGCATACTTTTTGTGCTTCAAAACAAACAAAGAGTTAGTACATGCGTGGTTAAGTCACCTATATCGAAGGTTTTCCCATCAAACCAACATTGTGTATGTGTACCTGCAGAAACTTCCGCAAGTCGTGACTGCGGCAAATAAAAAAACTTCAGTTTTAATCTTTGAAACAATAAACCATGTTGCTTTGATCTCGTCGCTTTAAGTTCTTTTTCTTGTTCTTCAAAGTCTGAGGCTTACAGCCAACACCGTTGCGTTGGTCGCACGCAATATCAAGAACAACGCATTGTAACATTATAGACGCGTTGAGACCGGGCTCGAAAGCCCACATACCTCCTTTAAATCTAAAGAACCTACAAGAACAGTCATGACCCACGTTCCATTATCATGTCAAAGCGAGATTCATATGCTTGTCAAAGGCACGCACAAAAATGCAGGAGCAATCTATTTAAGTCGTCGCAAGAGAACGTTCTTTGTTTAAGGTGAACTGTCACTTCTTTAAAGAAAATAAGACCTCTCCTCTCGAGAGACCTACAACATTGACATATCCGCACGCGGTGTCTATAAGTTTTTCTTGTCAATTCTTTAAAATCAAATGTAAATAACTCATTCAAGTGTCCCGACAACTGAAGGTTCTGCGATCATGGTCAGTAATTATTATTTTTACGAACCCATGTTAAGAAGACAAACAAAAATTTGTCTGATTGAGTTTTGAAAGAATGTTTTGTGGGCTTTGTAAAGATTATCGCGTTGGAGCTTCAAAGCAGCTAGTATAATTTTATTAATTCATTGTTTGAAGAACAAGGAAATATTAAACAAATAATAATATTACAATTACCATTTGTTATGCAGGTACTAGAACCACATAGAATCGTGAGATCGTTTAAATAGCAAAAAAACAAAAAAAAGTGAGGCACTCCTCGAATACTCTTATAATGGCAGGTGCGTTTAAAAAAGGGGCAATCGATCATTCAATGTCTTCTTTATCTTGAAAATGGTAGGAATTTTTTTGACAGAGAATTTCAAAGAAACATTTTTAGACTTACACCAAAACTTAACAAAATTGTGTATGAATCAACCAAGGCCAAAATATATGAAGCAAAGCTTCTGGCCATAATATGGAGAAAGTCCTTTAGATATGAATGAATGTTATTTGTAGGCAAAATACCAGAGCCGAAAGTAGATTCAGTCTGGCCTTTTTTTTCAAACCGAAGTTTTGCTCGACGGATTGCCAAAGTTCCTTCTGAAGAAAACCACTTTACTTCAATAATATTTATCATTTGCCTTAAGTAATACTTCTTTAATAGACACAATCTTAATAATTCAACTAAACTTAAATCTGGTTCTACACACTTTTGTGATTGTAGTGTAAAGCTGCTTCTTCGGATTTACACTTCTCAGTTGTTGGGTATGCTAGAGCTGGAAATGTATACCTACATAAAATTGATGAGAAAACGGTATTCGGTAACTTTGGTGAAAAAGTTGATAGGTAGCACTGGAACTGCAGGTATTGTAATGGTATTTGCTAGCACTAACACAGAAGGTGTAAATGGCCTCTGGTAGCAATAAAACAGCTCCGATCGATCTGCAGGTACTAGTACGGCACCTGATTGCATGCAAAATAGCAGGATTTACGATCGCACTGAAACAGCAGGTGTTAATGGCCTTTGGTAGCATGACGTATAAAGACTATCATCGAAACCCCTTACCACTGGTTGGGGGAAGCTTCAATCAATTATGTTCATACATAATTACGTCGGAAGGATCGCTGCAGCTCACTTCCATCTCGTCGTTTGAGTTTCTTCACGACTTCTACACGGCAGACTATTATTTTACATATCACTATATTCTTTCATCACGGCGAATTACATTCTTTATAGGCTGTTGTCGTTGATGACAAACATGGGGATGATAATGGTGGCCATACATTTTTGCTTGGAAAAAAAATAAGCATGTAACGCTTTGGTACAAAAGAACGAGGTCAATAAATCACAGTTGGCTTAATCTTGGTGACCGTTTGGAACATAGGTACCTCTTCAGAAACTTAACTAAAGAACATTTGCATGTCCTATACATTTCTTTTTTCTGTTCAAATCGCTCCTGCCTCTCTTTCATCTTCATCGCTTTTAGCTTCAGTTATAGCTTTTTCACGAATCGTTCTTCTTTCGCCTTCATCTGCCGCTCCTTCTGCTCCAGCCTTAACTTCAAAAATTCTGACTTTGACAGTCCATTTAGTCGTTTTGTACGTGTTGTAGAAGGAGCAGAAGGAGCAGAAGGAACAGAACGCGAACCAAGAGAAGCTGAAGAAAAAGCTACAGGTGCATCCAGTATCGGTGGAAATAAAAATACAGCAGCTGCAGCTGCTGAGGGCGTATCTGGAGAGGTCGGCTGCATCTGAATCCTGAAAAAAAAAATATCTTTATATCTAAAACTAAACATTTTACATTTTAAATTATTTTTTTTTTTCTTACCGTATCTATTGTTGCGGCGCGCGCCGACGGAGATAGATTCACTTTTCGTGTGCACTGGACTATCGCCAAAGATCTCCTT
Source organism: Sphaerophoria taeniata (assembly GCA_943590905.1). NCBI lineage: Eukaryota > Metazoa > Arthropoda > Insecta > Diptera > Syrphidae > Sphaerophoria > Sphaerophoria taeniata. The sequence continues at coordinate 49,785,128 of OX016541.1, read as the reverse complement.
CATCTCCACATAGAAAGGAGGTAGACACGGAGATGCACCAGTTGCACCAGCATTGTCCTTTGCGCATTTATACGCCCTCAGCAGCGTGTGTATTTTTACTTCACAATTCTGAGGTGTTTTTCCATGCTGAAACAAGTTTGAATGTATGTTATGTACATTTTCTTTTTTATGAAATACAAAATACTTACAAAACCGGCAGAAATCATGTCCTCGACGACATGCTTAAATCCCTCTCGTCTCTTCCTCGGAATACGGAATTCCTCTTTCCTCGCATTTAAAATCCGAGGAAAGCCTTTGTTTCTTAATGTGTCCAACATGTATTTCTATAATAAACAAAAAATATATGGGTTATTGAACATTGTAAATAATTTTTGCTTACCTTTTTGCCATTTCAATTCGTCTCTGATAAGAAATGGAAAACACAAAATATTTCTTATTCGATTTGATTAAATTCAAAAAAAAAAAAAATCTCAATCAAAACAAATGTCATGGTGATAGTGATGGGCGCATTCGAACGATTTAATCGATTCAAGAAACTATTCGATATCATTCGATTATGCACTGTGAAATCATTCGGATGATTTCTTAAACCTAATAGCACCGCTACAACTGCTACTTATTAGTATTCGAACGAAAATAATCGATTATTAGTATTATAGTATTCGATTGAAAAAAGATCGAATTATGATTATTACGAGCAGTTTTTGAATGAAGACTATTAGTATAATTTCAAGCAAATATTTTGTAATTCGATCAATCGAATAATTTTGTCTCGGTTATTGAAATCATTTCATTATGCTCACCACTAGCTCAAAAATCCCATTTGTGTCTGCCAACATTTAGATAAAAAAAAAACATATTTTGCTCACTCTAGCGTCGAGTAGCCGGTACTTTATCTTGTGTAAATTACTAACTAAAATTCCTAACTTATTCTTACTCAGTTTTCGGTTGTTGTTGTTTGACATGTAATTCCTATTACTGAGCTAAGCTAAGTTCCCAATAAAACACGGCTATAGATGTAAAAAGAAGGACTCAGCCTGATCAAAACTTTAACGAAAAGACAACTGATTTTGAGAAGCACTCAATCGATTAGAAGGCAGATGACTAATCTGCCGAACTTTAAAAATCTGTAGAAGATGATTTTGTTAGGTATATGCACCAGTTGATCTGTTTAGTCGGGAGGGCCAGTATGACAGCGTCCATTAAGGTCTTAGCAAGACATAAGGTTGCTGATGTGCGACTTCTTCATAACCCTTAATGATAAATTTATTCAAGACTCGTGTGTCCACACCAGAGGCTCAAATTTTCTGTAGTCAGGCAAAAAAGTTACATAAGCTAAAATAAACAGGATCAGAAGAACAGCGTGATTTCAGTGTTGATGTTGTGAGTCTTAAGGGAGCGAAAAAGATTATTTCGAACAGTGCTATAATATCATTTTATAAGCCCAGCTCTTATTTAGGTTCAGCTATATAGAATGGATACTTTGAATCAAATGCAAGCTATATGACCTATACAGCTCCATCGATTCATTCAGAGGAGTCAAGGTAAAATGACAAAGGTGGCTAGGTCGGATTCTTACCTTTTTAGAAAGATTCTTTTGATTCTGAACCAAATATCAACATCTGGAACGAAAAATCTTAAAAAAGTCCCCCACTTAACAAACATCTGCATGCGAACCTGATCTGCCAGCACAAATTCATAACTCCCCCTGATCGCGTTGGCATCCTTGATATACTTCCGTCAATCCATAAATTCAAGCGAGGTAATTAATTAGCATATCTATTTATTCTTTTAAACGACGACGACAACGACGATGTTGATGCTGTCACTACTCGATATCGTGTACATCGCTTACAAGCGGCTCATTTGCAAATTTAATTTACATCCAAACAGCAAAACACTGGCATCAAGCATGTGGTGGTTATGGGTTAAGTATTAACTGACTTGAAGCAATCCGATTAGATCAGATGGCAAAAGCTGATTTCGAAGAGTTTAAAGAGTACCTAGCGTGGAGCATTAAAAAATCTCGGTTCTTAGAATTGGTTAAGCGTTTTAAAATAAATTTTGGTATGCGATGCGAGATTGTAATGAAATCAATTTAAGCATTGTTTGCGTAATTGGCTTTTATGCTTGTTTGTCTATGCAAAAAGAACACGAATTGTTCTATACTACGCATTTGGATGGACACAGTAGGGGATTAGTCGGTTCATGAAACTTGAAAGTCTGAGTACAGAAATTGACTAAACTCAAAAGTACAACTTGGATACTGTGTGTTGCGCCTGAACTCGATTAATTTCATTTAAGACTGCTAAGAGTATGTCCCTGGATATTTAAAAATGTTTATATAAGTCTGGTAATTTGCAACATCTACCGATTTGGTGATTTTCGGTAAGATATGTCTATTTGGAATTGATATATTTTATAGTGTTTTACAGCTTTTGTTCGTTTGTCGAATTTCAAACTACATACTATGTCCTTTGTAGGTAGATGCACGGAATCTTAAAAATTAAACAAGATTGTTTTTTGAAGAAAGCATTAGAATGTATTGTCATGCCTTGGTATCCAATCACTTTTTTATGCACACTTCATAAAAATTAAATCTTGTTTTGGATACAAATAATTGTAGAAAAGAGCCGGAACCAAATAATTCAGGGCAGACGAGAGCACTCCACATGAAACATGGGGACGTTTTAGAGCCAATTCTTTTCTCCTGGCGATGGATGATGTATACTGACAATAATTATCGTATGTGCAGGTGACAGACAGGGTTTTCAGTGGAGTCCTAAAAGCTTAGCCATTTAGACTATGCCGATGATAAATGTTTCCTGGCAAGTAGGTTACATCCATATGTGTTCAACGGGATATGCAAATCATTACAAGTGAGACGAGAATCAATCGGTCTTAAGATAAACGGTTGGTTGAGAAGGAGACAGTGGGTCGCTATAGATCAGCTCTCTTGATGATCAATATTCAATAGTGAATCACTGGCCCCACTGGCCCTGATCGAAGGCGTAATAGAGTACGGTTTCGATGAAATCACTGTCCGTATTCGTATTAATAAAAAAGATGATTAGAATCTCGCAACCCCTCCTGTAGCCCCTTCAGTGGAAGAGCGGAAGGAAACGCTTGGTAATACCATTGTTATGCTACACCACAAGTGGAAGCATCGACCTCAACTATCATTAATAAGCCATCCGACGTGGAAGCTGACCCTACAGTCGATAGTAATTTAGACATGGATACTAAGGACTCTACTTTAGGCATCACTCTGAGCGATGATGTATTACTACATTCCTCCTCAGACGAGGAAAATGCCAATATGACAGTGGTGCAGCTTAAAGAAGCAATGCTGCGATTAGTTCAGATTAATCTCCATCAAGCAATCATGGCCTCAACAAACCTCATAATCCGATTGCACAAAGACAAAGAAGACATCGTCTTAATAAAGGAGCCGTGGGTCTCAAAATCCACTGTCAACCTATTTATCAACCAGCAAGCTAATTTGTGAAAAAAAGCAAAGTCTAAAATAGAAAAAAATATTTTCAAACAGAAACAAAATATATTCCATAAATATTCAAATCCCAAAGTAAACTCAGAAAGTTTTTCATTAATATGAAAAATAAAAACCAGGCAGCACCACTAATAAAGGAGTCTGATGATCGGCTTGGCACCCGTGAAATAGCTATAACTCCAGCCAAAGAAATTGACGGAAAAAGCCATTGGTGGAAGCACCTCTAAGTTGCTATCGTTGTTCAAACAAACATAAATAAAAACCAAAGCAGCCTGACTGCGAGTGTTAAATAACACAAAAACAAACTATATTCCATAAAATTGACCATTTGAATTTTAATTCGCGTTTTACTTTATCTCTGACTGAGCTCAAACCTTTGTCCAGACTCCGAACTCTGATCATCATCGTCGTCGGCCTGGTCGATGAAGATTCTGCCTTTATCTGCACCACAATCGGAATCCAGTCGGGGCCTCCCTCACCAAGTTCTTCCATGTATCCCGATTGTTAACTGAATTTTGTTCATCGAGTTTAGCAAGGCTTAGCGTGTCCGCGTCGCGTTAGATTTAATATATAGCTCGTGATTGTATTGTTTCGGGGTCTCCGATATTTTCGTTACCTATTCGCTAACGCGGCCAATTTCCGTAAAACTTTGCTCCGGGCTTGAGGTTCACTGTGCCTTTAGCTAAGCACCCAAGTCTCGACTCAGTTAGTAATGTATTGGTAAGACTATCGTGTTATACAGCAGAAGCTTGGAAGCAATGGTAGGATTTTTAGATTAAGAAGTCTTGAAAGACAATATGTTTGCATTGAACAGACGCTTGCGTATTTCAATTTCCATACGGTTAACGGCTGCTAATACTGACCCAAGGTAATTGAAGAATCGCACTACTTCAAACTCGTACTCCTTTTCCTCATTAAAAGTTCTTCTTCTGCTTACGTTTTCTGATTCTTCCACTTGGTTTTTCCCTGATTTATAAGCGGCAGCAAGTTCTGTAGATGTTGCAAAACACGGATTGCTTTCTCCAACGTCAGTTGAGAAGAAGGCAAGCCGGTCCATCCCCTAGACTTATGACGAATTCCCTGTATGTGTTGTTACTTTGACTGTTCTACCTTTTACTCTGGCACTGTTGTCACAGACGTCTGTAATGTTTTGATGTTAAATGTTAGAATTTTTTTTCACCCCTTCGGGTACCAGACTCTGATGTCTTAAAAGTAGTGATGGGATCATTCGAATGATATAATCGATTATGGCAATCATTCGAGATCATTCGATTATTGAAATCATTCGAATGATTTCTCAAACCCTGCTACAATTACTACTCTTCAAAATTAAAATCTCAAATGAAAAAAAATCGAATGACGATTATTAGTATTCGAATGACCATTATTATCATTTGAATGCAAATAATCGATTATTAGTATTCGAATGAAAAATCATTCGAATGAATAATCGATTATTAATAATAGAATGAAAAATCATTCGAATGAAAATAGTACTCGAATGAAAATAGTACTCGAATGAAAAGAATCGATTATTAGTATTCGCATAGAAACAAATCGAATGATGATTAAAATCGAATGATGATTATTTTAAGTTTTAATTCGAATGACGATTTTATTTCTAGTTGAATTTGCAAATCTTTGGAATGGAATTTTGTTTATGACTTTTGGTTACTTTTTTAAAGGCAAACAAAAAATTTTATTTGGAGATTCTTTGCTTTTATTTTTTTTTAATCATAGCTTTGGTCTGAAAACTTTTACTATATATACATGATTGGTAGAAATGTTTGCGAATTAGTGTTTAAAAAATGATTAGAATACGGAACATTGTTTATAGCTAAGAAGAATAACAGGCTATTTTTAAAAATGTTTCTTAAATGAAATTGAACAATAAACCCAGGTCGGTACGGTACCTACCATCTGAGAGGGTATTTCCTAAGACAGGTCTATTGACGAATGACCGTCAATATTATTATAACTGTAAAATAGCTCATTGTGCACTGTAAACTTTAAATTTTTCACCATTTTCATTCGATTTCGTAATTCGAATGATCATTCGAATGATCATTCGATTATTCAAATCATTCGAATACTATTTTCTCGATTATTGAAATCATTTGATTATGCACATCACTACTTAAAAGGTATCCTTAGCTCTAGGTACTGTTCAATCGTCATCCCCTTAGATTTTTTATAAATAGGTCATAAGAATATTAAACCTCCATAATCTCATTTCCTTGTTTATCAGTAAAGATTGTCATTGCCTTTACTCATTGATATGCCATTCTTCTTCAGCAAAAAAGAAATAATATTTACATCCGTTTAATCATTCTCGGTAGTAAATTACAGTCATCGTCGATTAAATCATTTCCCTATGGAGCAACGGTTTTTTTTTTTTTTTTGATCATCATCTATAACCGATTAAGCTCAGTAGTCAACTTATAAATCATTTTTGTGCAGTTTCCCAAGTTGGCACCAACACACTGCTGCACCAAGAAACCCAAGAAAAAACCTCAACTGCAACTTAACTAAGTTTTCAGCCTAATGACTTCTTGACATCAGGTATTGAGAGATTTATAACGACCATGACGGTAATTCCATGAGCTTCAACATCACTAAAAGTAATTGTCATCGTTACCTTTCGAGTACTTAAAATTGGCTTCCACGAACACCTTCCTCGTGAGATGGAAGAACATCTGATATTGCCACTGCATAATGGTCGTCGACCATAATCATTGTTGTCGAACATCACGTCGACTCGTAGCTGTTGTCGTTGTGCTATGTGTACTGAATCTTTGATTTGTAACACCTAGGAACTGCAATAGTGCTTCATAACCGTAGATCACTTTGCCAAATCATTTTACTCTCCGAAGAATCACGCACGAGGATATCATCGTCAATAGAGTTACAGCGTTCACCGAATCTAATAGTTAATTGTGCTCGACTTCATGATCATTGGAACGACAGGCTCATAGCTAATTAAATCCCCAATAGGGAGATGCTTTCATTCATTTGTCTTGCTACATTATTGGAGAAGTGCTGTCTCAAGCCTGTCATACTATGGATCCGTAATATTGGCTTTTTACCGTATACCCTTCACCTTATCAGTTAAGGTATCATCAAAATCGATATGCACCATAAATGCAGAGGTGCCAAAAACAAAAGCATTATTAAACGGTATTGCGTTAAGCATTAAGCCAAACAGTGCTGAACATTCAAAGAATTTTGAAAAAAATCTAGTTATTATAAGGTTATATGTATATTTTGCTCTTATCAATTCTTTGGCTAGTTAATATAAGTTTGTTTGCACTTGCTGATTATCAGGTCTGACATACTCTCTTATTTGGTCTTGAGTTGATCTAAGTTTTGAAGTATGGAAAAATTAAACAAAAAATCAAAAATGAAGGTATTCTGCATAAACAATATAGGTAATTGCTTTTATTTAAATGCTCACCTTCAAAAAATCACAAAAAAGGATTTCAAACTTGAAAGTTGATTCAAAAGCCTCGATGAAATTAAATAACAAATGTGAACATCTTGAACCAAAGATAAACTAGGTATGTTGTGACATTAGAATTCTGATTTAAGACCTTTTTTGTGTCACGTTGAGACTGGTTTCATTTAATCTTACATATCCCCAATAACCTCATCGTATTGTTGCTTCAAAGCAGTGAACGTCTCTTAAAAATGATCTCAATTCATTTAACTGCCTTGAAGTACAAAACAAACACCGTCTTTGCAATTGTACTGAACTTTTCAAACTAAGCTCATATATTAGTATAATTAAGCTGTCAATCATTAGCTTGTTAACGATCACTTTTTTGTGGACATCTTCTTTGGAGCTGAAATCGCTGGTAGTGAGTTTGTTCAAAAATACCAAAAACAGATATATAGGTTCAGGTTCTCGACATACATATGCAATTGCACCTGCACAGTGCACATACAACATAACAAAAAACGGGAGCCATAAACAAACAGTTTAACTTTCGACATCATATTGCCAATTAAGACATAGATTAAAGATTGAAGAGTCTGTCGCTCAATACTATAAATCGATATGAACGCCAAAAGCATCATTTTGCTTCAGGATACGACTACAGAAGAGAAGATTAGCAAATTTTATATTTGTTACGTTTTTCAAAACGCTCTTCACTATTTGATGCGAAGTTAGCTGCGAGCCTGTCGGAAATAATGCAAGATGTCAAAATCTTAACTTGTGTCAAATAGCCAACGAGGCTATATCTTTCTTTATCTTTCTGACTTCCGGCTGGTCATAAACTTACAAGAAGTTTCCCAAAACTAAATAAAACCTTAATTCTTTTAAATTATACTTGGCGACCCGCAGGACGTTGTACCCGTAAAAGGTAACCTAAAGGTTAAGTGCGCAATTTTCCCGTAACAGAGTTGCCACAGATGTGGAAAAAGCAATGGGAGTATACAATTTTCCAAGATTGTCTTATTTTTGCTAATATCAAATTTGCAAAGAATGTTAATTTCTTCTGTTTTATTTGTTTCATTCCATTTTTGTTTGATCGCAGGATTCATAAATGATACCATTGGGAATAGTAGTTTAATACCTCTGATAGTGAAGTATTTCCTGGGTCAGCTAAATTCGCCGATAAATTCATGAAGGAGAGAGATACTCTCCTAGATCTGCTTTTTAATTACTGCAAATAATCTCCGAAATTCAAATAATCCAACAAATATGCCAATATGCCATCCGTGATTCTGAAACATCTATCAGGGCCATTCAGGGGGACTATCGTCAGCAAATCCATCCAATTCTTGGCATTCGTAGACGACATTGAGCCCAAAATGAATTTGGGTCTTATGTCGAACATATATGTAAGTGGGTCATTAAACCAAAAAAAAAAAAATATGAGTGCGACCCATGGAGTCCACACGACTAACTTCCCAGAGTAGAAAAGTTGTCGTTTTGCTAAATTTTCAGCCGAAGCATTCCGTTGTAGTTGTACACGCACGTTGGTTCAAAGTCATATTCCATAAAACTGATGATTTTAGGAAATACATTAAGTTTATTGAATAATAGTGGCGCCATCTGTCAAAAGTTGGTCGGACTAACTGGTGGACTCATGCACAACTACTTTGCACAGTAAAAAACAGCCTAGATACATATATTTCTCTTTTCTATTAGTGAAGCAATTTTTCTAATCGGATTAGTATTTCCGAAAATTAATATTTATATGGCAAAGCAGCGTTTGGTGGGTCAGCTAATAATAAAATATAGTCTATGATACTCCTGAATATTTTTTTCACACTAACTATAAGAGTTTTTGCACTATTGTTGAAATTATTGAAGAAATTATCATAATTTTCATTATATTAGGGTTGTCTTAGATTTTTAATTACCATTTCGCTCAAAACCTAATCAGCTCTTAACAACACAATACCGCGTCGAATGAGACCAATTTTATGACAATACGATGAGTGGTACGCGAGATAATCGAGACGAAAAAACGTAACGCACATACGAACACACATACACACACACAGACATAATCATAATAACGCTTGATTCGGATTCTAGTGACCTCGAAACATGAAGATATGCAAAAATTGGAGATTCACAAAATCGGCCCCATTACAATAACTTCCTCTGGGAAGTTAAAAATTTGGGAGTTAATGCCCCGGGGAATAAAAGCGGGCGGCTGTTCAAGACCAATAACACCTACTTTATTCTTTTGAGGCTATTTAAATACCCCGATAGTCTAACCAATACTCCCAACGGGTCCGAAACCTGGGAGCTAAGCCAAAGGCACTTTGAATTCTTAGCCGCGTTCGACAGGATAAGACTTATGGAGAATGTTTGGTCCCGCTTGTGAAGAAGGACGATTCCGGAGACAATATAACCACAAGCTATCTACCACGAAACAGACTTGATGACAAAAAACTAAACTTGGTAGACTCAAGGGAGCTGGACCGGCCGGAAAAGTCCTTTGAGGAACAATTCATGGAAGGAGACAGCAGGACAATGACAGACCAAATTCGCGCTGGACAAGGATGCTCATAGCCTGAGGGCGCGGAACTGGATTGTGGCGTCGAGATACATGGAAGAACTTGCTGAAATAAGTCCGGACCGGATCCCGGTTGGAGCGCAGATGAACTGAGAAACTTCATTGGCCAGGCCGACGAAGATAATTATGATGAAATTTAACCTTCAGAAAATTATTGTACATTGAATTTACAGTACTTCGCACATGATGTGATGAACTACAGACACATAGCAGGCAGCACTGGTGACTGAGACCATCGCATCGGCTGGGACAGAACAAGACATTAATACAACAGAGAGAGACAGATAGATACATAGAAGGAAAACACATAACAGAAACCTAGAAAAAGAATGCTGCTGAAGCTGGGGCTTGAACCCGCAGGCCGCGGCATTTGGCTAAAGGTAGCCTTAAACGACAAACACGTTTGCCGAACATGCTCGTTTGCGTTATTCCCTACACGGCAAACACATAATTGGCGAACATCATATCGTGTTGATTCTTGAAAGTGTGAAGATGTGTCAAAAGGAGAAGCAAGTCATTGCGCTTATGGTTAACTCATAGAAAAAATGAGAAGCCAACAACGAAACGGACGAACACAAGAAAATCGAAAATTTTTGCCAACAGCGAACAGTTAGCAACCCATCCCCTACACGAAGAATTTATAGTGCGCACAAGCATGTTCGGCAAATATGTTTGTCGTTTAGAGCTAGCTTAAGCAGTCAACTACTCATTTCTCTGAACCATGGCCACCTGCTTCAGCAAATTATTTAAATCCAGTTCTGTGACGCCTTCGTCCATAAAATAATGAATTTTCAATAAAAATAATTTTCGATTTGACAAACATAATTTTCAATAATTTAAATTGATCAGATTTTTTTCATATTTTGTTGTAGTGGAAAAACAGGGTTCCCAATGTGACGTGGTGTACACCGATTTCGCGAAAGCGTTCGATAGAGTTGATCACTCAATTTTGATATCCAAACTGCATAACATCGGTTTTCATTCCAATTTATTGACATGGTTTAAATCCTACCTTACTGACAGAATTCAATATGTTCGTATTAACAATGTTACTCCCAACCCTGTTCTCGTTACTTCCGGTGTCCCACAGGGAAGTCCTCTTCTCTTTCTCCTGTTTATCAATGATATTTCCAGTTGTATAAAAAATTGTTCATGTTTGATGCATGCTGACGACCTTTAATTATTCCTACGTGTTCAATCTATTTCTGATTGTATAAAGTTGCAGACTGATCTTGATAATCTGTCTGTTTGGTGTTCTAACAATGATCTAGAATTAAATGTTTCTAAATGTCATAGTATGTTATTCTGTCGCGGTACCTCTCCAATTATTATTACAGTTAACTTGGGTCGCCCTTAACACAAGTCTCTGAGAAAAAAGATTTGGGTGTAATATTTGACTTAAAATTCCGCTTTGCTAGTCACATCGACTATATATTGTTTCTAAGGCCAGTTCCATGCTTGGATTTATTTCCAGGAAAGCTAAAGACTTCTCTGATCCTTATGCTCTACGAGCCTTATATTTTTCTTATGTTCGCTCAATTTTAGAATACTGCTCAGTGCTCATCTATTTGGAATCCAATATATACAATTTATTCGGAGAGAATTGAAAGAATTCAGAAGCGTTTCACTAGAATTGCAATTCGGATATTACGTTGGAACACTACGGATATGCCGTCATATAATACCAGGTGTTTGTTATTGGGCATTTAATCTTTGGAATCACGACGTATTTATTTTGATGTGATGTTTGTCAGAGATTTAATAAATTATAAAATCAATTGTCCTCACTTGCTTTCGTTGATTGGCTTTCATGTTCCTAGTCGTGATTTACGTAGTAATCGTTTATTTTTGTTCCCTTTCATAGGGTTAATTATGGAATCAATGAACCCTTGACTCGTTGTTTAAAACAAGCTATTTCTGTTTGTAATGCTATTGATTTTAATTTATATTTAAGTAGAGAATGTTTTAAACAAAAATTGTTATTTATAATAAACTTCGGTGGATAGTGATATTTGTACACTTTATTTTTGTTTTTATTTGTTATTATTTATATTAATTTACTATTGTTCTAAGTAGTCTTTAAGAGCTGTGTCTCTGCTTGATGAAATAAGAAATAAATAAATGAATAAAATAAAAATAAAAAAAGCATGATTTCTTATGATGATTTAATTTAGCCGGTTAGCCGAACAAACACAAGAAAAGGCTGTTCTTTTATATATGAAAGGGCCTCTAGAGGACCTATATTGTTTTCTCTTGCGTTATAGTCCAGGCAAATTAACTCATTTACAAAGATAAAACAAGAAAAATGTTATCCAGAATTTTGCGTTTTCAAATGGTTAAAAGGGTTAAAGTCAACATAAGGAAAATGAGTCTTGCGTCCAAGAAGGTAAGGGGATGATTTTAGGGGATGAAAAGGGGGGAAAATCGATTTATCTCGTGTTTTTTGCAATTTCACGCAAAATTTGATGTCCTACTGAAAAATGTTGTATACAAAAGTTGTAAATCTTAAAAAAATCTACAACTTTTTTGTGGGTCATTTTTTAATATAACCTCAAAATTTTAGAAAAAAATGCAAAAAATCAAAAAAAAATTTTTTTTTTGTTTTTTACTTGTCAATTTCTCAAAAATAAATATTTTTTAACCAAACTTGCTGATAATACTCTTTTTTATGTCCCAAACAACAGAAAAAAATTTTATACTGAAATATTAAAAACTGTTTGAAATATTCATTTTTTTCGGTCCGAAGCAAGTTGTTTTCAAGGTTACATTTTACTACATACAATTATCGTAGAGAGGTCATACAGGGCTCATTTTATTCGTTTTGACGTCTTCTTTTCAATGAAATAATAAAACAATACAGCTTCCATTTAAAAACATGTCTAAAAATTGAAAAATATAAAAAAGTTAATTTTGCAAAAACAATTTTTTTGGTTATTGTTAATAATTTGCTATAAATATTTTTTTTTTTAATCTAATTAGACCATTGAAATGTACGGGAAAAAACAAGAAGAAAAATATGTTTTCCTATTTAAATACATTTTTTATTTTTGAACAATACTGCTTTAAACATTGTAATAGCATATTCCGTGTAGTTGAAAGATGTCAGGTAAGTACATACAATGCCATCGACTTTTACTTTAATAAGAAAAGTTCCTCATTTCTCGCGATAAAATTAATTAATTCAATTATTTTCTTCATATTTTGATAAATAAATCGTCTTATAATTAACTTTTGTATATATACAATTATTTAAAACATGCTTTTAAATATAATATAAATATAATATATAAGTTAACTTCCACCGAATTTATATTGAAATTTATATCAACAAAATAGATTGTTAACAATACTACTACTACTAATAATAATAATTAATAATGGAGGTAAATGACAATAATGAAAAACTCAATTTTAATCAAGTTGATTTTTTAATGAAATATGCTCAAGTACAGATAAATATCAAGCATTTACACTTTATATACACAAACATGGATTATACATTTACTATGGGATTTATTACATATTTAATAATGAATGAATATGTACACTAAACCAATTTTTGTCTTTTCGCTAATTGTAAGTTTGGCTGATCATCATCGATTAATTGTTCGTCGAAATGTGTGACTTCCTTATTATCTTCAATCATTTCTTCATCAAATTCCAGTGTAAGCTTTTCCATAGCTAGATTTTCTGAGTTGAAGATAATACTTGGTTGTTCAGGATTATCAGAAATTTCATCAAAATCACTTATATCTTTTGAAACTTTTTCAACGTTTGAACAACTTTCAGAACCATGGCATTTTGTGCATAACTCTGTGCATATAAAGTGTATATAGAGTGTTAATGCTTGATATTTATCAGTACTTGAGCATATTTCATTAAAAAATCAGCTTGATTAAAATTGAGTTTTTCATTATTGTCATTTACCTCCATTATTTTTTATTATTATTAGTAGTAGTAGTATTGTTAACAATCTATTTTGTTGATATAAATTTCAATATAAATTCGGTGGAAGTTAACTTATATATTATATTTATATTATATTTAAAAGCATGTTTTAAATAATTGTATACAAAAGTTAATTATAAGACGATTTATTTATCAAAATATGAAGAAAATAATTGAATTAATTAATTTTATCGCGAGAAATGAGGAACTTTTCTTATTAAAGTAAAAGTCGATGGCATTGTATGTACTTACCTGACATCTTTCAACTATACGGAATATGCTATTACAATGTTTAAAGCAGTATTGTTCAAAAATAAAAAATGTATTTAAATAGGAAAACATATTTTTCTTCGTGTTTTTTCCCGTACATTTCAATGGTCTGATTAGATTTAAAAAAAAAAATATTTATAGCAAATTATTAACAATAACCAAAAAAATTGTTTTTGCAAAATTAACTTTTTTATATTTTTCAATTTTTAGACATGTTTTTAAATGGAAGCTGTATTGTTTTATTATTTCATTGAAAAGAAGACGTCAAAACGAATAAAATGAGCCCTGTATGACCTCTCTACGATAATTGTATGTAGTAAAATGTAACCTTGAAAACAACTTGCTTCGGACCGAAAAAAATGAATATTTCAAACAGTTTTTAATATTTCAGTATAAAATTTTTTTCTGTTGTTTGGGACATAAAAAAGAGTATTATCAGCAAGTTTGGTTAAAAAATATTTATTTTTGAGAAATTGACAAGTAAAAAACAAAAAAAAAATTTTTTTGATTTTTTGCATTTTTTTTCTAAAATTTTGAGGTTATATTAAAAAATGACCCACACAAAAGTTGTAGATTTTTTTAAGATCTACAACTTTTGTATACAACATTTTTCAGTAGGACATCAAATTTTGCGTGAAATTGCAAAAAACACGAGATAAATCGATTTTCCCCCCTTTTCATCCCCTAAAATCATCCCCTTACCTTCTTGGACGCAAAACTCATTTCCCTTATGTTGACCTTAACCCTTTTAACCATTTGAAAACTTAAAATTCTGGATAACATTTTTTTGTCCTCTATTTTTAATTTGCCTGGACTATTACTGATTTTTCAATATCCAAAGGCTTTTAAATTGTCTGATCGTACTTGACTCGACGGCTTGCTCCTTGAAAAGCTAGAAAAATATTTTTTTTCAGTTCATGTGAGATCTCCAAACAGCTAAGTTTCATTTTGTAAATACCTTTTTTTTATTTAATTGGAAGTAAATACAAGTACCTACGCAACATACACAACAATATTTTACTATTGTTTGTCCCATTTGCACTTAATTAGAAAACGACAAGTTTTCGAAAAGAAATCTAGTGCTAGATTTTTTGTTCAGTGTATCGTCGCTGCGCCGCCGGATGACGAGATAATCTAATAAATAGTCGATGTCTAATTAACTTTCTTCCATGTTCCGGCTATGCTTTCTTGAATGGACATCTCAAACGCTGCAACAGACAAGACACCTTGTATCAACAAACTCTTGTAAGCTTTACGAAATTCATAGTCTGCATTTAACGGTTGACAACAGTTGATTGTATCACTGAGATGGTGCTACAAATTGGTTTGCTTCTCTTCACTGCTTTCAATGAAAAACAAAATAAAATGAAGAAAAATGAAGCAAAAGTTACGATACGAAACAATAGACAAATGAAGCAATTTTTTGTGCATTTATTTCGCTTCCTTTTACGTGATTGTTGCATAAGTTTTATTAAAACAAAAAAAAGTGTTTTGATCAAAAAGAAATCAACAGTTGTCTGTATCTTTTGCACTATCAATCTATCATGCGGATGTTGTATATTTGAGCTTTTAATGTTATGAACTTGGTTTGTGGTTTTTGTTTTGTTAAACTTTGCGTTGTCATTCTACGATGGCTAAATTCTATAGTCTAGTAGTAGGGGAGCCCGAGATGCTAAATTTGCAGTTACTCGAGCGTCATCGGGACCTATCGCGTTTTGAAGATTGTGGTCTAAGATAAAATGTGCGTTTAAATTTTTTCATAACGGTGTTGCGATTAGCGTGCAAACACGTTTGAAAAAGCAAAAAAAACCGTTACATGGAAATACTCGAGCGCGTCAGATATTCATAGTATATATTCACTTTGGCTTTCTGATAACGGGTATATAATAATCTGACGGAAAGAATGTTGCATTTAGCTGTAAAGGGCTGTTAACTTGGTAAAAAAACAAAAACAAAATTGCAGTTATTCGAGCGTGGCAGATTTTTGGAGGGGACGTAAATTGAACTCAAATAAGTGTCCTATTTTAATGACTGACGATTTGAATGAGACCGACACTTTTTACAGATTTTTGGAAATGTAAAAAAAAACGTGACCTTGAAATATTCGAGCGCGTCAGATTTTTATACAGTGTGTTGTACTTGATGTTTTATTCACCCAAAATGATAATCTGACAAATATACCGTTGCATTTTCTTAATCTGACAATTTAAAAAATAAGCGATGTGAATATTCTTTAATAAAACAAATAAAATGATTTTATTTTCTTTTTTTTTGCATTAATAAAATAAAACAATTTAAAAAAATATATTTATTAGCAGAAAATTCAAATTTTATCGTGATACTTCATTATCGATAACAGAGTACGTAACACAAATCATAAACCAAAAATATTGTCTTTTCACGGATTATTGATTTCATTTCCTGGCTAGACCAATGCTCTATAAGAAATTTAACTAAAGCTTCTTTAAATTAAATGTTTTTTAAATCTTTTGAGAACTCAGAAGTTCTGATTTGTTGAGGACCAGCAATATAAAAATCTTTTTCATCTGTGAGGCGTCGAAAAGCATGTTCACAATCTTTTATCGAAGAGGAGAAATAACGATCAAAGATTATAGCCACACTATTTGCGGAAGTTCTTAAAAGAGATTGCAAAATTTTCTTTGATAAATCTCCAAAACTTCGGGGCATTTGTTTAAACGTCTTCAAGAAGAAAAAGCCATCTACAATAAGCCAATCTATCTGGTGTGGTGGTTGTTCCATATCATCAATTTTTTTTCTAATTCATGAACAAGTACCGATTTTGTTGTCTTATTGAAGGAGCCATCTATATAACATAGTGACAGCGGAACTGGTGTTATTGGAAAACACAGTACTTTGTCAAGATCCAGGTTAGTATCCTGAGATAGGGCTAATAATCTGCCAAATAAGTCCCGCTGTAGTATTACTTCATGAATTTTTTGTCCAATCTTTATACTCTTTTTCTTCTTCAAACTTGCAAAAGTCAGCATTGAATTGTTCTTCAGCGGTTTGTAAAATCTTCCAGGATCCATATTACACTCTGTAATAATGACTCATTTATCAAGTTTCTGGGACTCGGAAATATTTTAAACCAGCGGAAACACTGGTTATAGGACTAATAAAGATTTTACAAATACAATGGCGTGGGAAGTTTGCAAGAGAAAAAAAAATGAGAGCAAATGAGAGAAAGCACTGATCTCAGCATCTAACCTCTAAAATGCTTTAATGACTATTTACGCTACATCGCAATTCGCAACACGGAAATTGTCAGATTATATGTTTTTCGTAATCCTCATAAAATTTCCATTAAGATGGAAAAAAAACCAATCGCGCTCGAGTATTTCGAGCTAACGGTTTTTTTTTGCAGATTTGGAACGCTCCCATTTGCTTTTGCAACACTGAATTTGTCAGATTATTGAAATACTCACTTTTTGCGTTATACTTAACTTATATTCTAAAAATCTGACGCGCTCGAGTATTTCCGACCATCGATTTTTTTTACTAATCTGACGGGCTGCCCTGATCGAACGCAACAAATTTAACCGTTCATTCATATCTGGTAGGTTCACATAACAAAGTGCAAGGTTTCTCCCCATATAATAACACTAGTTTACAACATTTTTGCCCCAAGGATGAGACACATCATTTCTAGTAAATTTTATGATGATGAAACTAAATCCGGACACAGAATTTTTCTAGCACGTCAGGATTTCGAGATATGCTTATCTCAATGTGCTCAAAACACGGGTTTTGGCGATGTTTGAAGTAATTTTTGGAGGACAGAAAATTTTTACAGACAATTGTAACTACAGCATTCTTTAGAACTACTCTTTATCTTTCAAACCCATTTTAGTTTGTTTCGCTACGAGTCTTTTTCCTCAAGAAATTGAATTTTTGCTACGGCACTTCCATATTACCTATGTTATATTTTGCAATTTTGTACTAGCTAACTGCGTTATGAAAATAAAATGGTATATGTTGAGAAAAAAAAAATCATAACGAAAGAAACTAAAATGGGTTTCAAAGATAAAGAGTAGTTCTAAAAAATGCTGTAGTTACAATTGTCTGTAATAATTTTCTGTCCTCCAAAAATTACTTCAAACATCGCCAAAACCCGTGTTTTGAGCACATTGAGATAAGCATATCTCGAAATCCTGACGTGCTAGAAAAATTCTGTGTTCGGATTTAGTTTCATCATCATAAAATTTACTAGAAAGTCTCATCCTCGGGGCCATCAGAAAATTAAATTTTGTAAACTAGTGGACGCGCTCGAGTAACGCGCGAAATCCCTTCCTGGGCTCCCCTACTATAGGTAGGTATGCATTTTTCTTTCTCCAAGATAATTTTGATTTTATTGATATATTTTTGTTGATTATAACTTATCTCTGTAAAGTATTAACAAATCGTGTCACATTTTTAGTTTCTTAACTCCTCCGAAACGGCTTGACCGATTTTGATGAAATTTTAGAAGCATGTTTTCAGAATATTTTGTTTATGGTGTGGCATTAATTTCACCCTCCTAACACTTACTTTTAATGGCTCTATCTCACATCTTACTCAGTTTTCGTGAAAATTTTGTTGATTATTATTTGTATATTGATCGCAATAGTGACATTTAAATGGAGCTTCTTTGGCCCGTAATACACGTAATGCAACCGAATGCAATGTTGTATATGGTAATGAAATGAAACGACAGTGGGTCTTATTACTATTTTACTTTTATTTCTTGTTGGGTGCGTACACGTTGGTGGTCAAAACGAGAAGAAGGAAAATACTCCATATTCAGTGGCATATTATCCTAAAGGCAAACTAGGCACGTGCCTAGGGGCGCGCCAACAAAGGGGCGCGCGGGCGCAGTAATTCTTACATAGTTCATACGTGGTTGTTAAAGTAACAAACTTGTGAACTCGAATTGCACTTGCATCTTTTGTTAAAATAAAAATCGATCCTGAGCAATTGCTCTTACAGTACAGACTACAGAGTCACCTCGGCTTGCCAACTCGGACTTTCTTCTAATTTTGTAAGCGTTTTTGAATAGGTATTGATTTTACTTGAGGGGACCTACAATTTAACGCCGATTCCGAACGGCAAAGTTGAGACGCACTTTTTCATGATTGATACTGTTGGAAGTTTTGTCAGTTCTTCGCAAGAGGCAGTACCTGTCAAAGATGAAATAAAAACTTTATGTATGTTGTTTGAACAACGATAGCAACTTAGAGGTGCTTCCACCAATGGCTTTTTCCGTCAATTCCTTTGTTTGGCTGGAGTTATAGCTATTTCACCGGTGTCAAGCCGATCATCAGACTCCTTTGTTAGTGGTGCTGCCGAGTTATGTTTCATATTAATCGAAAAACTTTTTGAGTTCACTTTGGGATTTGAACCTAGGACCAGCTAGTTGTGAAGCCAATGCACTACGCATTGCGCTAACAACTCCACTGATTTTTGGTTTCCCATTGCAGACTTTTATTGTTTATCATTTGCAATGAATATAGGCGCATTTTACAAGCTCTTCAAAGTATGCTATCTTGTTCCGCTTTCATTTTTTCTAATTTCCTATCTTTGTGTCACAACAATTCGTTGCGTAAACACAAAGGGTTAGATTATTGAAAGTTTTGACACTAGTCAGTTTATTTGTTATAGTTTGTTTTTGTGTTATTTAACACTTGACGGGCGCAGCCTAACTGCAGTGTTAAATAACATAAAAACAAACTATAAAAACTTTATGGGCAGGAGTAGCACTCCAACCCTTAACGTTCTGCTTAGCAGCCAACGCACCTAACCACTAAGCCACGGGCAGCTGATCAATTCTTCACACGCACCCAGAGGATTGTTGATGAGAGTAAGCCACTTAGGCCTTGGCTCTTCAAGAGCTGTCGCGCCATTCTATTATTATTATTAACCATCATCGATCAGATATTCACCATACGGTAGATATTAAAAAAGACTGAAATCGAGGTGCGGGTCCATAACTTCACAGGTCATAACTTCACATGGGTCATAATTTCACCTCTATTGCGTTAGACTTTAACTTTTTTCGGGTGAAATTGTTTCCCACCTTAGATCAAGAGCTGTCGCTCCACTCTATTTATTTATTCTTATTTTATTGATTTTACTTATTGTAGGGGCAAATAACCTAATGGTCGAAGTTTATCAGCGGATGGCAGAAATTTCGACGGATTTAAAACATAATTTTTCTGCTTTTTAAATTCTTTCTAGATAGATTTTTGGGACAATCCGATTTTACAACCGAGTTGCCACTAAGTTTGCATAAGAACCAACTCGTGTTAACTTGGTTTACGTTTCGGTAGATCATTAATTAACCAAATTCGTAAGATCTTTCGGACAATGCCAATAGATCTCATGTTAACTAAGTCTTTTTTCCTTGGCCCCTATTTCAACGCCCTTTCTTAAGGCGCAGTGAAGCGATTTCGGTCAAACTATAGTACGAGATATTTCTATACAGGGGCGCCAGTGAGATGCTTGCCTATAGCGCTCTCAACCTTTAATCCGCCACTGTCCATATTCAATTGTAGTTCAATAATTTATCGATAACGAGATTCCGATTGTTAAATAGAAAGTGCTGCCAAATAGTAACTTAATTCATTTTACTTTAAGGCTATAACATGCAAGAAGACTCGGAAGAAAGCCGATCACGGGGACTCACATATAACATATTGTGAGTAAATCACCAACAAACACCAACGGGAAACATACATCTATAATTTACCTCGCAGTCATTCCTTTTTCTAACATTCGACTATGGACAAAAAATGCCTGCATTCTAAATGAAAACCCAGCCGGGATGTCATATCTATGTCAAATTTATCACAAAGTGGGCTCATTGCAGAGAATGCCAAACGAAGGACATACATTTAAACAAATCTGTTTTATATATAACAATCAATTCATACTTTGTAACATATATACAGGACCCAGGACACATGTTGTGTTACTTGGTCGAAAAGTTTCCCATTCTATTTAAGGTGGAACACACCGTTTCTCTATTTTGGAAAATAATTTGTGTCTATTAATGTGATGCGAAAACATACATCTGTGAAAATTACAGTTTCCAATAGAAGGGATGCTTATGCTTACTTTCCACTCACAGTGATTCTACTGATTGGCACTATTTGCAGTTTCACATTCAACTTCTAATATTTAAAAGTGTCATTGAATATTTTAAAAAGTGAGTATAAAGCTTTCTCACTTTTTTCTCACATATTTTCATGTGGATGGCAATTTTGACAAACAATTCCCTGAAATTTACCATTTTAAGTTGGTGAAACTAAAAAATTTTAAGGGTCTGATAAAATTTAATAAGATTTTTGATAAAAGTGCTTTTAGTGTTTGTTTATTAAATTGGTAATAAGGC
Organism: Sphaerophoria taeniata; assembly: GCA_943590905.1. Classification (NCBI taxonomy): domain Eukaryota; kingdom Metazoa; phylum Arthropoda; class Insecta; order Diptera; family Syrphidae; genus Sphaerophoria; species Sphaerophoria taeniata. The sequence continues at coordinate 49,763,974 of OX016541.1, read as the reverse complement.
TTTTGTTTGTTTGTCGGTTGTATGTTTGTAGTCGATAAACCAACAAACAAACAAAAGTCATACCTTATAAATGTAGCCGAATTCTTCTGGGATGCACTGAATGTTCAGTAGGATATTCTGAAAGTAAAAGAAATAATTAGTAATAGGAAAAAACATTGATTTTAATCTACTTACTCGAAAATTTTGTTTGGAAATTCAAAAAACTGACAGCCGACATTAATTTTTTGAAACGTCTTTCTATTTTCATTACATTTCATTCATTCTTCTATGTTATATTTAAGGCTGAACTCCTACTTAAGCTTTTGGACCAAAACAATGTTTACATGCGAACTCTTGGGCACGACTTTCTGTACAAAAGAAAAGTTTAAGAGGCCAGTTATAGCTATCATTGGTTTTCATCATTGAAAGTGAAACACATCATTGGAATTTTTCTGATAGGTCGGTTATAGCAATCATTGAAAATTTCTGTCAGGAATTTTTTTCCTGCCGTAATTCTATCATTGGAACTGTGAGAAGTTGAAACACAGATCATTGGAATTGTACAAAATTAAAACGCAAATCATTGGAACGATTTGTTTCATTTTTTGACATAGTACAATCAGCTGTTCTGGAAAATGAATTTGCAACCGGAAAATGGAAAAACACATTTTAATGAAAAATAAGTGCGCTATTGAACTTTTTATGTCAATAAAAATTCTTGGAGTGATTGGAGTATTTTCCGGTCGATTGGTATATAAATTGCATTAGTAATGAAAAGAAAACTTAGTTTATCCATTCAAAAAATTTTCCGGATCCATTTCAATGATAGCTACAGCGATCATTGGTTTTCATCAGGAAAAATTGGAACAGGAGGAATCTGAATTTTTTTCCTGATGAGCGTTAGAGCAATCATTGAAAATTTCTGTCAGGAATTTTTTTCCTGCCTTAGGGGCCAGTTATAGCGATCATTGAAATGCATCAGGGAAAATGTTTGAATGGATATTTAACTAAGTTTTCTTTTCATTACTAATGCAATTTTTATACCAATCGACCGGAAAATACTTAAAGAATTTTTTTTGAGAACAAAACATAAGTTTGCGTACTAATTTTTCGTTAAAAATCTATTTTTCTATTTTCCGTACGGAAATTCGTTTTCCTGAACAACTGATGGATTTTTGTCAAAAAATAAAACAAATCGTTTGTTTCAACTTCTCACTGTTCCAATGATAGAATTACGGCAGGAAAAAAATTCCTGATATAAATTTTCAATGATTGCTATAAACGCTCATCAGGAAAAAATTTCAGATTCCTCCTGTTCCAATTTTTCCTGATGAAAACCAATGATCGCTATAACTGGCCCCTTAATTCTATCCTTGGAACTGTGAGAAGTTGAAACACGGATCATTGGAACTGTATAAAATTGAAACGCAAATCATTGGCTACGTTCAATCACCTATCGGATAGGCTATCTGAGATACCCGTATCTGGGATATCTTTATAGACGAGAAAGATACCTGTATCCAGATAGCTGTCAAAACGTTTATAAAAAAAAACAACAACAAATCAAACGCTTGAGAACAGGGAATTGTTTATGGCTGTGAATTCGTCGCAAACATCTTCCGAGTCATCTAAATTATAAAAAATATTGTTAAAAATAACATCCATAGTCATTTTGTTTAAAAATATTTCTTTCAATTCTCTTCTAAATTGGAAGCTGATAAAATAGAGCGTCAAACAATACAAGAGAAAAAATCATGTGTTGATCAGCTGATCACTCGGATACCCGAGGTATACCAAAAATTCTCAGATACCTTTGGATTTTTTTTTGACAGAAAATGGTTCGTGTATTTGCTATTTTTTACTATGGATTACAATAACAAAAAGCTATTTGTTGAATTTTTTGACAAAAATCCATCAGCTGTTCAGGTAAACGAATTTCCGTACGGAAAATAGAAAAATACATTTTTAACGAAAAATAAGTTTGAGAACTTATATTTTTTTCTCAAAAAAAATTCTTTAAGTAAGTATTTTCCGGTCGATTGGTATATAAATTGGATTAGTAATCAAAAGAAAACTTAATTAGGTAAATATCCATTCAAACATTTTTCCTGATGGATTTCAATGATCGCTATAACTGGCCCCTAACATCGATATTCAAAAAAAGCATGGATTTTATTTTCCATTCTCTGTGCATGAAAATTTCGCATTATGAAAATTGGCTTTCATAGGAAAACTGGAAAATTTCAAAATGCGTTTTCGAATGCAAAATAGAAAGTTCTTGATGAAAAACTCGGAAAACTCATTGGTTTTCAAAGTGAAAATTGCATGTAATTGTAGGTGCATTGGTTTTCAAATGGAAAACTGCAAAATTTCAAAATGGATTTACGAATGGAAAACAGAAAGTTCTTCATGAAAAACTCGGAAAACTGGAAAATTTCAAAATGAGTTTTCGAATAGAAAATAGAAATTCATTTTAAGAATGAAGTCATGAACATTATTAAACAAAGCAATTTTGTGGTAGTGTACGTGTCTTAGTGGTTGTGTGCGTTGGCTGCTAAGCAGAACGTTGTGGGTTCGAATCTTATTCGTGTCCATAAAGTTATTATTTCACTGCCTCTTACGTAGAACTCACAAAACTTCCAAGAGTATTAATCTGTCATGAAAAAAGTGCTTCTCAATTCTTCACACGCACTCGGAGAATGTTTGATGAGAGTAAGCCAATTAAGCCTTGGTTCTTCATGAGCTGTCGTGCCACTCGTTTTATTTTGTTTTAATTTGTGGTAATAAATCTAGGAATTCATTCATAAAATAAACGTTGTCGGTTTATTGCACTTAATATATGAATTTTAGTCGATTTACATAAATCTAAGAGAGATCAGATCTATTGATTAAATAATTAATCAAATGAATGTAAGTTGGCCCTTACATATTTCCCATGTTGTTCCGATTTCAAGAAGTTTCTATTTTTTGAACACTTTTTATTTGAAGTTTACAAACACAAATTTATTGTAAACGATTGGAACTGAAATACGAATAAAATTCAAACTTCATTTTGATTGTTGGTTTTGATTTTTGAATTATTCTCTTATAGCCTTTTCACATCAGACGCAAAACGCGGTTTTGCAAAACTTTTCAAAAACTTGAAGGAAATCAAGTGTTTTCCCATACAAATTTGTTGACAGCCCTGTTTTGCAAAACAACAAGTTTTTGTGAAAACCAGTCAAAACCAAAAAAGTGAAAGCATTCAGCAATCTATAATTCATTATATCGTATATATCGTATGTATCGATCGTATATATTTCTCCCTCCCTCCAATAGCAAGAGTAGATTGACAGTCTGCTTGAAAAATTGTTCACGACTAAACGTGTCAGTTGATATAGGGTTGCCATTTGAGAACATATAAAAATACAAATGAACAAATTCTTAGCAGCGACAAAGAAATTTTTTTTTTCTTTTGAAAAATCGATGAGGAAAACTTTTTCATCCAGATTCACTAACGTGAATCAAACTTGCAACGAAAAACAAAAAGCGAATGTGTGTGAAAAAAAGTGTGAATCTTCTAAAAAGAGAACATATGGCATCCCTTACTTGACATCAAAGATTTTTAATGTCAAACAAAAACCTGAAATTTAGGTGTGAACAGATTTCGAGTTTTTGAAAACTAACAGCTGAAAACAGCGTTTTGCGTCTGGTGTGAAAAGGCTATTAAAGAGCAAGAGAAAAAAGTAAAAATAAAAATTTAGAAGCAACTGAAAAAGTAAAAGGAAAAAAGTGGTGTCGAAAAGTGAAATCGTGAATAAGAGGAAAAGATAGAACATAACAAAGTATGTATGTAAGACTATAAAAATCTTATTTCCTTAACATTTCACATGCTATTTTTCGTCGTTTTTCATTCCAACAGGTACACGCAACACGACGCAAAACTATACAACGCCTTACATAGATTTAGTTTGTCCGTTCAAGGGAGAGCAACATTCTATGGCGATTATGAAAATTTGTGTCCAGTTCTCCATTTGAACCCACAACGTTCTGCTTAGCAGAATTTTCTATGTATAGAAAATTGGCTAAACTCAAATTAAATATTGATATTTGTCTTATCTAGATGGAACCATACACTCTCAAACAAAATGAGTTAAAACTAATTCATAAACTAGAAACATCAAATTTCACGGAGGTGGAAAAAAATGTAGCGAGAATTGAATTCTACAAACAAGCCTATATTGGACTCCATAAGTCCTTACAAGCAGCAGGTTAGTTGGCATTTATTTCTTATTTTGTTATTTGCATTTATATTTTTATGTTTTGTAACTTTTTGAGGAGACATGGCATCGAACAATAAGTCAAGCAATCAATCAACCAGTAAATCGGATGATTCAGAATGCTCAATGATTAATTTCAACGAAGAGTTTTGAAAAATACGTTCAATCTGAAAAACATTGATGCCATAAGATATCATAAGAAGTTTTTGATTTTTCAAATTTAAAGAAAAAAATCATTGGAGCTGTTTTTTTTTTAATTAATTTTTATGTTTAGAATTTTTCGGAAATGTCTTAAAATTAATATGGGTATGAAGTATTGAAGAATATAAAAATATAGATTTCATAAGTAAATTTTGAAAAAAAAGTTTAAAAATTTTCAAATTATTTTTGAAAGCAAAATATTTGGGCAACATATATGTACGTACTTTCAGAGTAAAAATACATTGATCGGACTTTTACTTTTGAAGAAAATCTTATAACAAAAAATGGTTTTATGGAAGGTATCGTTTTTGAGAAAATTGAAACTTTTTATTGTTGGCCAAAAAAATTGTATGACGTATGACGTACACTAAATTTTGATCTTAAAAAAATAAGAAAGAAACGTCAAACGCGAATTCGCTCAAACCTTTAATTTTCAAGTTTGAAGTCAACCGGACCAGGAGTTAAGGATGTATGTAGGTGCGTTTACAGACAGGCAGACGGACGGAATCGCCGGACCAACTTTTTTCGACTTCTCTATCATTTGTTAAGTGATAGTTTTTCTTTACGTTTGACCACATATGTAGATGAACTTTTTAGACATCAAACAATGATAAATGATGAATTTTTTGGCGCTATTACCTATTATAGCAATAGCTCTCCCGCAGAAATTCTCAAACCCGGCAACGCAAGGTATTTTCGTCTAGTTAAAAATAAGAGTGAAGTTATTAAAACAAATGTTAAATCACATTGTTTTCGAACAGCTATTTTTTGAATGGTGTGTTCGAGAACAAATGTCAGAAATGTCATTGATAACTAAGGTGGGCTTGTAAAAAAATTAAATAGGTACCTATCCTTTTTCCTTTATACAAAAAAAAACATGCCACATGTTCAATACCAAACTTGAAGTTAGGCATACAATATGTAAAAGGAAAGACAAGTGACGGATGAATTAATCTGATCTGTGCTCGCTTACAATAGCATGGTTGAGAGGTAAGATCGTAGATGCAGATAATGAAATTCGAATAAAATTAGAATTTTGGAATGGAAACAATTCACAACGTAAAAAACCGGCAGCTTATTCTGACATTGCCAAAAAACCTTAAACTGCACTTTTATATACACTTTTGTCATAATGAAGCTGCTTTAATGTCAAAATGATAAACATGAAAACAAAATCATAAACAGAAGCTGGCCACAATCCAAACAAAACACATAATTCTTATTGCCGCAACAAGCGAACCAAACCGATTAGATAAATTGTATTCGATTTTTGTAAATTGCTATACGCACCACGGCCATTCATAATATCAGCCATTTCATACCAAAACTGTACATCGGCTACCTTTTGATCACATTCCCCGGTTCTGCTTCTTCTCTGTTGTAGACTTGCTCTAAACCGATAACGTCTATCTGTCATAACTTCGATTCATTTTCCACTTTGCAACAATATTGATGGCTTACATATAATCGTCATCATCATCATCATCAGTGTTATACGTGAACGACCGAGCGTATTGTGAAACGGTTAATGGTCTGCAACCATAAATAGCTTACCCAAGCTCATCTCAAACTGAGGATAAGAAAAGAAAAGGAACTTGAATCTTGTGGCATTTGCAGTCCAGTGCAGTGCTAAAAGAACCTTAATTGGCATGAATGCAGACGAGCCGAATGGAAAGACAAAGACCTTCTGATTTAGATGTAATACAGAGACAGAGCTTGGCAATGTTTGTTGGATTTAGCAAACAAAAAGTGGATTTGATCGCCCTTTCACGTTTTTCTTTCAAAGACAGAAGTAGAGTTAGACGGACGGACGACGGACGTACTGAAGAGATTTGTACTCTGAGAGTTCATTAAAACATTGGAACATTTTTGAAGGCACGTCTTCACTGGTGTCTCCAAATTTGTGTAAGCTGTGGGATATAAAGCTTCAATTTAGCTGTAATCAACTCGACTCTACGCTCATGAATAAGCCTGATACTGACTTTAACACAGCTCAGTTTAAGCGAAGCAAACACTTCGTGATGAATCCCTTATTAAAAGATAAAAGCCGTCACCGCTCAGCAATGCAGAAACAATAGAGCCATATTGAAAGAGTTATTGATCTTCTGGGAACGATCGGTTTGATGGGGGAGTTCAGTTAGATCGGAATGCAAATGCATGGGAGCTCTTTTTATACGCTATTGAATGGAAGAGTTTTCAGGGTGTGACGACGTATAAGACTACGTGCATTTGATTGCCATTGAGATCGTTCGGAGTATGGGTTGGAGGCGTCAAGCAGTGAACCTTAAGAAAATCGAAAAGTTAAGAATCGCTTATCAACAGTAGGGTGCAATTATTTTTTATGGTTAGTATTAGTTCAAAAGACCCGCATTTTGCCTTTTTTTTGTCTGCGGGTCAAAACTCCAGATAGGTACCTATTTACAAGTTTTCTGATTATATGCTTTGGGCAGCCGCGGATGAGTTCTACCTGGGATTGGGATGTAACGATGAAAAAGAAAGTATGTAATAATAATTTATATATTATTCCAAATGTCAATAAATTATTATTACATACGAAAAAAGACTGTACCTACTTCTTTCAAAACATAATAATGGTACCAAGACCTCGAACCTAAACAAAACTCAAAAACCGTACAAAATTCTCTTAATCTCAGTGCACAGATACCTTAAAGGGGCGAATTCGCGTTGCTGTTAAGCGTATTCAGATTCGTTACTAACACTTAGAAAACTAAACTCGACCATACGATAGTACATTTCTAGATATCCCAAGCTCGGATGAGAAATCACCACAGGTACATATCTTCTCATAGAAACTTGGCTCGTTCTTTTTCGAGACAACCCCGCGTCAGACATTTAGGACCGATGACTTCCTCATTGGCCCGTCCACGCCCTAAACGGTGTTGTTGCCTAAGTTCCCTTTAGCAGCAGCGGCCTGCTTCTGGGTGCCATCGCTTAAACTCGCCGGATGGGGGGGGGGATCTTGTGCTGGGTACTAGGCTGTGTTACAGTTTGAATAAGCAGACCTGCCAGATGTAATTGGCGAAAAAAATATGTTGTGATTAGGCTGAGGCCCGAAGTCGAGGAGGGCAACCGGTGACTGCAGGATGAAACCTGTTAGAAAACTATTAGCTAGTCCACGTTTGACCAGGCTAACAAACCTTACAGCAAGCCTTGCGATCCTCCGAGAAGCGGAAAGATGGCAGATGGAAGTCGCAAACAACGGAGCACATAGATGGTTGTCGCCCCTAGGATGAATGTGTCCACATGTATATACTACTCCTCCTAGATGCTCTTCGGTAGCTATACTTAGTGGAGGGGGAAGGAAGGTGGTAAATTTCCCCCTTGCAGTCTCTTAACCCACCGGTTGGCTGGTCTACGATCAACTCCACAGATCCAGTCAACCTATGATTTGCATGACTGCTGTTTATAAATGCTAAGTAAATCCCCAATATCAAAAGAAACTAAAAAAAAAAAACCTTGAACTGAATACTTACACACTGAAACCTAAATACTTCCTAACTGTAATTAATTCTTAACAAAAGACCTCATAAAATCTCAGATAAATCTCGAAACATAATTCAATATTACATATTGGATTACTTACATTTTGAAATCTCGGTCCAGCTCGTCGTTCTTCCAAGTTCACTCACTTCCAAAAACTTAATCCATATTTAAGTTCATCCTAAATAATACTAAAAAAATAATCTTTCCTCAATACTTGACATGTAATCTGTATCGTCTCAGATTACATAAATATGAACGATAAATGATTTGACTTTACTTACAACTTTATTGATTACTAAAATCTTACACTAAAGCATACTAAATTTTATGACCATCATATATCTTAATAATATTTTCAATAATACAAATTGAATCTTTATAAAATGTATATGTATATATGACCTAGGACGCTTTGTCCGACTTATCTCAAGGTCAATGATCAGTAGAAATTTCATTCTTATAGTTACAAAGATACTTGTTACTGTGGTCAAATGACTCTTTTTCAATTTTCTTGCCCTCAGGTACACGGGACCTGTGGAGGGTCTTGACACTTCCAGGTGTCTTCTGATTTCAAATTTCATACACAAAAAAAAAACAATACCGGTTGGGTAGCGCTTAGCTACTTTCACAACCTCGTTAGGTCTTACGTTAAGATTATGGTTTCTGACTTAGAATCTTGTTCAAATTAAGCAATTTCAAATTCTCAATACCGAATCTATCTCAAAGTTACCAAATCCAATAAGAAATAAAACTTCAAAACGAAGTTTGAACTCGGATGTTGTGGGTGTTGACTTTCTGGGAATGGTGTTAAAATAGTTTCTTGACTTATGAATTTGTATCTTTGATTTGAGATGACTTGATAGGACTGATGGTATTCTTGTTCTTTCATTTTTGATTTACAGAAACATTAACGGACTTTGAAATTCAATCTTGATTATTATTGGGATATATCCTGGAGGATATCAAAGTGAAAACATAAAATAACAGTGCAAAAATAATAAGATAAATAGGTACTAAAAAATAAACAGTGCCAAATAATACATATAAGTGATAAATGAATAAAGGAATTGATTTGGGATCTCTTGGTGATCCGATCCTTCGATTTTTGTTTCGTGTTTTGAAGGATACACTTGGGAGGAATAATTCGGGTACTCCCACTACCAGCTTTCTCTTTCGCAGCTTCGGATTTGTTTCGCTGACCAGATACGATTCTGGGTACGGCCAGGGGCGGTAACCAGTATCTCGACAAGTTCAAATTTCGATTGGTACAAGGTCTCGGGTGTTCCTCAGAGAAATGGATTATGCGTCCAAGATATTGAATGATAAGACGACAATTTCTTTAGTGTGTGCGGTTTTAATTTGCCGTAAATTGAAGCACAAATGTGTGTCGAAGAATTGCAGATCAATACTGTGGTGCGGAAGTTTGTCGCTTGGCACCAAATCTGCCAACAATGGGGATAAAGTTTGGACCAAAAATTGTAGCGTAGCACCAAAATGGCGGTGAAAGTTTGTAGCGTTAATCAAGTATTCCGTAAAAAGGCCAAAAATTGCCAAAAGGCCAAAAATCTGCCGAAAATTATAGCGTGCTAGGAGTCTCTCCGTGGGGCGTCACCTGTGGAAAGTTTTGGGTCGGATTAGTGACGTCCGCGGGAGTCTCATTCACTTCGTTTGCGCTTGGGGTTAAGCCCCTATACTTAAAATACATAAATTTCAAGATTACCTGTTTGTGCAGAAGATTCTCTTCTTTTCTTGAGTTTCCTAATATGGCGGAGTCCGTTTTGAGGACTCTCGAACTGCGTACAGCCACAAGGATTTAGGTTATGAAGCCACCCGATCAGGAATTCGAGTCCTGGGCACGCGGAACAAAGGAATTCTATAAACCCGAAGGGATGGTATTTGGATATTCAATTTTACACTTAATTCTTGATTTCTCGACTCACTTTCTTGATTTCTCGACTCACTTATTAATTTCTTACCACTTTATTTTTGTAGTTAAAGGGCATTTTAAAATCATGAACTTGGAATTCTTTTGCAAGTATGAACTTGCTGAAGGAAAATATGATATGCGTAGTTCGGCTGCTCGATGAAAAAGAAATCCCAATCAGATTTCGTATTAGCGTCGGTATTGCACTCCGTTACGCATTATTCTTGCAGTGGTCCCATTGCATTTTTGTTGTAATTGCCACGTTGGCAATTTCTGCAGGAATGACAAACTGACAGCACAAAAACTGCGTTACCTTTATAGTATGAACGTTCGCTTTATAGTGCGAACTCGTAGATGGCGTGCGTCAGAATTAAGGGTCTGTTTTCAAGTAAGGTTTTAATAATCTAGTTGGTGGAATCCGTGAAGGATAATCTTAATGAAATAAATAATGATGGTGAGTGTGGGCATTCATGAATTATTGTTCATGAATGCAAACGACGATGTTATTTTGGAAAAATAAATTTTTCTTACAGGGACAACTCCTATTGGGATTCCTTTCAGCGTAGTCTTTTGCTTTCATGATATTCAAAAATGCGATGCCTTTTATTGACCTTTGGGCTGCAATTTTTATATTTTTGTAAGAGAAAATTGCGGTTTATTGTCTATTATCCAAACAGGATAATAAGATCCATCGCCAGCAGGCGTCCCGAGACAAATTGAAAAAAAAACTGCAGGTAAGTTTTCAGACGTTATCAGTGAAAAAAAAACGATTAATCCTGTGTAAATCCAAAATTTTCCGTTTTATGTACTCATCGTGCAAATGCTACTACTACTTTTTTACCATTTCTGTTTCTGGCACCAAATTTTGAAGGAATGTTTGGGTAGTGATGTAATTGGATGTTCTGTACAAAATTGACCAAGCCGTCCACGAGATATGGCCAGGGACGGGTGTAATGGGTTGGCCGTGTAATGGGTAGCGGGAAGCGATTAGTTCGAATTTTGTTTTTTTATTTTTTTGTTTTAATTTTGCGAAAACCATTACTTCAAGCAAACAGTTAAATTTAATAATAAAATGAACGTTGAATGTTTTTACAAAAGGAATGTGAGTAGAGCCCTTGGCTCTAAAGAATGTTTCTGATTACAAAAAAAAAAAAGACTCACTAAGTCATAAGAAGAGGTGAAATTGATTTTATGACTTTTTCGTATCCTCCCCCAAAGACACAACTTGTGATAGTCACAAAAACAATCGAAATTGTGATCTCCTTCACTTCTTTTGAGTAGTGAAAAAAATGGAAGTTGAAATGGTTATGGAGCATATTATTTCCTCCGTAAATGAGAAGTAAGAATTTTACAACAGCACATCATTCGAAACAAACTAATAAAATTGATAAGATTGCAGCGAAGACGGCTTTTACGAACCCTGAGAGACACCATTTTACCCTATCCGGATTGGTTGGGTCATCTTTGTTGGCCATGAGCCAAAAAAAATAACTTAAAACTAAATGGGCTAGGTTCCCCGGCCAGTAAGGGCACAATTAGTGTGGCATAGGTTCCTCGGTCGATTAAGGCACAATTAGTGTGTTAGCCCTTGCTAACGGAACCACCTTAATGCCCCTGTTGGCAAATTTGCGGTGTATGATATAACTAGGTAAGCTCGTAGAATAAAATAGCACCAATTTCGTCTTAAATTTTACTTCTATTTGCCACTTTTGTTGCCAACAGTCAATGCGAATGAAATACAAAATAATGTTAAAACTAACTACTGCTGATACACATCAATTTACTTATTATTGCTTGCAGCTGTTTGTTCATTTCGACTGACTGTGTAATAAAAGGGCACTACTTATTGTTTTTTATTAATTATTGTCTATCCACATTATGAAATCAGGATGTGAGATTAGTAAAAGTTGATTTTACTTTGACAAAAATAAATAAATAAACTCCACACACTATAAACCATTATTCAGAATTATCCTTGTTAACCGATTTAAAAACGATTTGAAATCAAAATATTTAACATTCAGGTAATTCTCTTTTATAGTTTCCCCTAATTGATTCACCGCACAATGTTTTACTTACTATTCCTGCACATGCAAAATACTTACAAAACAAATGGAATAACTCCTCAATTTTACTAAGATTACACAGTATATTTAGTTAAATCGCACTTAATAAATCTTTCCTTTTACTTCAAAACCAAAGAGCTCACAAATAAATCAAAGTCAGGTGTAGCAAATCGTTACACTTGTATTTTACTTTTCAAGTCAATAAATTTTCCTATTGGATAAGTATTAAATTGCTATCGCTACTGCTTAAAAGTCAGTATTAGCTTAAGTGATGATTTTTAATGTCCTCTTCGAATTCGAATACTCTGCAGTCTGTAACAAGGTGTTTCTGTATTGGTCAATAAAAACGCCTATGTGGACACTACTGGACATACACATTTGAATAGTATCCGATTACGGATGCTTTCAAACGGTCAGTTGGTCTTACTCGAACGCAGACGAAAAACAGCATAAATCAATTAAGCGTTAGCTTTTCCGAAGTTTTCTGTCTGTCTGCCACCTCGCTAATTTTTTTATTGATAATTGTTGAATTTAATTACTTTTTTTTATGTGATTTTTTTCCAATTATTTTTTTCATTTCCCTCTAATTTTTGAGTTGGTGTTGGTCCGTTGCGTTTTGCTTGCGCTTCGACCATTCATTGCGTTTCGCTTAGGCACAAGATAATTGGGAATTGCGAATTCGAATGGTGATCAGGTAACATCATCAGTTTCTGTCTAGAGTGGTTGACAACAAAAAAAAGTTAGGTACTTACGATTTGTTCGACAACGATTGACAAGCAGCAGTTGTTGCTATGTCACTAGAGAAGAAGTCGCTGATATCTGAGTCTAACGAGAGGCTATGACATGGCTCAGTGAACAGTTCGTTGTTACCCTATAAAAAAAAATTCGCCATTTCAATCATTTAAGAATTAGGCCTAAGCCACAGTTTCTGATTTGATATGAATCTTTCTCGAGACTTTCAGGTTTCGCAGGCATACAATAACACGGAATTCACATTGGATTCGAAGTATCCATAATTAGTGCGTAGAGAAATTTGACTGAAACTGAAGGAGAGCTGCAAAACAAAACACCGTGTGCTGTTGTATGACTCCATTATACTAGAAACTATTTTTGGGGAATTCCTCTACCAAGGAGTGATCTCGATATATATTCGCAGTTAACCCGGTCAAAAGCCTTCTCAAAATACCCGAACATGACGTTAAGTGGTGATTGAAATCGGCTTACTGCTTCAGAATGAGACGCATGGTGTTGACTTCTCAAGCAGCGCAGCGTCTAACAATCCGAAGTATTGGTAGTGATATACCTATACGCTGCAAAACAGATATTAACAGCCAAGCAGCATTAAAAATTATCAAATTGAAGCTTGTAAATTGCTGGCACCATGGCTGCAGAGTGCAGAGGTTGTAGCGATGAGGCCACAAAAGAAGACAATGCCCACTGCCGAAAAAAAATCTTCTAAATTCGAAAAATTGTAATTGCATCTTTGTAAAATATACCGGGTATAGTTCTTGAAAAGAAAATGCTTAAAATCAATAAGAGGAGTTTTCTTTATCCTTTCATTCTCTTTGTTTCTTTTTAATATCTGAATCAAATTTACCCTATTGCAATTTCGGACAACAACCAAATTGATTTTACACCAAAAGCAAGCTGACCATAGTGACGTTGTCATTTCCCCGCCTCAGAGACAGCCTTATAACCTTCCTACAAACTATGAGAAACCCAAGATTATTGAACCATTGAAGATGATCGGACAAATTTTAAAGTGAAAGTTTTGCAAGTTTTCTGGTTTCCTATATACGCTCGCATGTACCAAACGAATCTCTGAAGCTTCTCTGTTTTGTGAAGATATTGAACAAGGTATTGACTGGATCTGAAGCTCAGCTTGAATTGCAGTTTAAGATGGACTATTTTTGCCAAACAGGAAATGAACAGAAACACAAATGAGTCAGCCGGGACGAGAAATTTGAATTTGACGTTTATTTGTGTTTCCTAGAGATTTTCTTGGTTTATTCGATGGATTTCCTGAGTTACATTGTGAGATTGAACAAGTCGATGAAATTGTGCTTGTAAGTTAGACAAAGTGGATACGAACAAAATAATTGTGGAATTGCTGTGTGTGGGAAAATAATTGAGATGATATTGATTTCCCGTTGATGGAGTCTAGTCGGTCGGTGTGTCTCAATGATCTTTTGATTGTCAGGTGCATGAAAGCAGAACTTCAAAGTCATGAATTATTTTCGATTTGAGTCAATTCTGTTTTGAAAATTATGACCTTCTTAATGCCTTATTCCGCGCAATATTTTTGTCGTCTGCAGTTTATGCACTTTTGTTTTTTTTTTCTTAAGTTCGATGGAGTAAAACCGTGTCACCTCATGGTTTGTTTTCATTATGATTTCCAATCCAGTACAAAGCAATCAAGAACCAATCCCACCCACAAAGTGCACAAAGTTAAGGTAGCTCCCGCGTTTGCAGTAACCGCAGAATCATATTTCAACCGCATCAGCTTCATAAAATTACATAGACAAAGTTTGTATCGTTCGCGTGCAGATTGAATAGTTTTATCCAAAAACTCATTACCATAAAAGTTTATCTTCCTTAGCCGTGGAGGTCGATGCCGAAGCAATGTGATGGTTGCAGAATAGCTGAATAGGTCCTACCTAACTGCAATAACCGCATTGCATGCACCCAATTCATTCTTCATTAATTCGTTGTATGAAATGTCTTTTTGTCGTATTTATGAAAATCATAAAGAAAAACGTTATTTTTTGTTGCACAAAATCCGATGACTGATCAAATGTCTCGTGTTTTTTTGTGTATTAATGCACCTTTTGAAACCACTCCTTAGCCCAAATAATTGTGGTCTTATATTGGAACGAATCGAATGTGCCATTTTCGGATTCAAAGTGACACTGTTTTTTATTTGATTTGACAGAAGCCAGCCAAAATGAGTCGATTAAATGTCTTGCTGCTCAAATGCTTATGCAGTGAAGAAAGATTAATTGGTCTTTGATTTTTTTGGTTTGCAGTACATGATGCATATTTCTGTAAGGTGGGTACTCGCATCTATGAGAATCTAAGGTTCATTTATGGATTTGCCTTTTAAAATGATAATTCTTATTTATTTGAAACTAGCTGTACCCTGCCACGCTTCGCAGTGCCTGGTCATAGATCTTTTCAGCAATTAAAAATAGTTGACGGCGTCACACAATCCACTTTCCGCGGTGCGTGTCATGCCCTGGACTTATTAGAAAATGACCAACAGTGGAACATATGCATCAATGACGCGTGCAACACTGCAGTCTTCTACCCTCCTTCCTTCCAGAGCTACCTACTACCTGCTAAAACTGTACCCCGTTACCCGCTACTCGCTTCCCCACTACCCGCTTCCCGCTACCTTCTACTTCAACACACTAACCGCTACCCCTTTACCACGCTACCCGCTACTCATTCCCAATACCCGACACCACGCTATGCGCTACCCGCTACCTACTTTTCCGCTTCTTCACTATCCGCTTCCCACGCCATATCCCAAAAGCAACAAATCAACAAACAAAAAAGGAAGAAATATCGACGGCAAGTGTATGTACGTTTTTTATGGGAAAACAAATATTTGACAAATATACATTCATATGTATGTATATTTTCTTCACTGACATTTTTTTTTTATTTTTTAGATGAATATAAAAATATTTGACGAAATGTTCAAAGGTCGTTTTGATATATTTTGCTGTTGTGATTTGAAAACTATAAATTTTGTTTGTCGTTCATGACCGCTACCGTGGATATGTATTCATTGTTTTTAAGATGTATTCTGCTATTCGGGGCGGAGACAAATCCAACGAATCAAAAACCATGAAAATTGGTCCAGCAGATCTCGAGTTATAAGTGTTGTAACAAACACGACTTTCTTTTATAATATATAGATAGAAGATGTAATGATTTAATCCTCTTAAGTCCAAATACTTTGAATTGAAAGCTTTCTGAAGAGTTATGCTGAAATATTTTCAACGGCTAAGATAATCACCACATCAAACGAAAACTTGCCAAGCTAACTTGTACATTTACAGCCAAACTAAATTTGTGCTCAGTTTCTATTATATTTTATAATTATCGTTTTCTTATCTTGTATGATTTAAACTATTTAATATTACACTTTAACAAGTTAAGAACTTGGCGTTTTTGTAGTTTCCTTAACCCAACCAAAATTTTGAATTTCAACATTCAGCGTGAGCGGAAAACACGCTCCTTGATAAACTACAGTTTTTTCTTACTTTGTTTCTAATTTTCAATCAGAACCCTACCATTATTTCGACCATTTTAAAGAAATGGGGCGGATACAATTGAGTGAGTCAATTACGGTTCTTGAAATTTTTAATGTCCAATATCTCATGAAGAGTATCTCATGAACAATATATCCATGAAGTCGGTAAGTAATTTAAATTTAAAGTTCCTAACCCAATGCGTTCAGATTATAGGGAATTAAAAATGAGCTTGAGTTCGATCTTGTAAAAACAGAGTAGTCCTAGAAATTGGTTGGGAACTTTGATACCTTTAAAACTCTTGGCAGATTGTCAGTTCTTAGCAAAAGGCAATAAGTACCCATGAAATAATAACTTCATCGATAATTTATGGTTACGAGTAGTATTCGAACTTCGAACGCACACAGTCTGCGTAACACCGAAGGCACGTAACCACAACGTTACGGGCACTACGCCTATGGAGATACCTAAGCCATTCTAGGGCGATGGGTAATGTACTTTAGTGAAACGTCAAACGGCCTGCTGAGGACCTATGAAAAGTCAGATCTGCCACTCAAGGAGACTAAGAAAATCAAAAATTTATCAGATCAATGTTGGAGGTGAGTGCGAGATGACAGATCACATGATCGTGAACTCCTATCAAACTGCTTTGTTGTTTTCGTTCAGTATCCTCTGGTTCAGTATCACACGAAAATACGTATGTCCAATTTTAAAGAATAAAGACAATCGAAGCAGTATTTAACGCTGTTTGTGCAAATAGTAGCTTTGCCATTACACCACAAAAATTCAATGTTAAATTATAATTCAGATTATTTTTTTTCAACACGTCAATTCTCGAAAATGTTCGGCCTTTCCCTTTTTACATTTTTCGGCTGGCAACCCATCATCAACTGTCACATCTTGGTTTGGGATGGTCTAAACAAAAACTTGTGTTTTGGGTCAGGTTTTGGAAAACATTTCAGATACTTTTTTTCCACCAAACTTGGTGTAAATAAACATTTTCTTATAAAGGTCTTTAACATATAGGTACATAAGAGTAGGTGGGAAACAAAACTCGTAACATCCACTCTTCTGAAAAATAGAGATTTAAATGCAGATTTAAGGTTTGGCAAAATAAAATTCACCTAAACCTTAATTTGATTACAAAATAAAATATCTTTAAAGATAAATCATAATAAATTCTTTAAGTTCCCTTTTTAAGCGTGCTTTACACGATATGGATTTTTCATATGGACTGTCACTTTTTCCATATGGAAAATTATACAAATCGTGTAAACGTATAAAGAATCCATATCGAAATACAGATGGAAATTCCATATGGATTTTTTTCATTTAGAACTGTTTCTAAATTTCATCTGTATACAGACGAAATTGGATTTTTCAACCAACAAAAAAAGTTTTTATTTAAACATGGAGAGCGCAAAAAAAGTGGATTTGTTCTATTATTTTGTGTTTTTCATAAACAAATAATAATAAAACACATTTAAGGTGTTTTGGACAAAAAAATGTTTTGAAACTACAAACGAAAAATCCAAATCGTCTAAATGCTTTTCTGATTTTACAAACAAAATCCAATTTGACATACAAATGAAAATACATTTGGAAATAAAAAGTGACAGTCCATATGGAAAATCCATATCGTGTAAAGCACGCTTTAAGCCGTAATAAGTTTTTCCTTTTTAACACAAAACACATTTTTTTTTTTGGATCTAACAAGTTTTGGTTCTCTCACTCACAGGTATACAGAGTGATTCTCTTTGAAAATATTTTTTTTTGTTTTAAGGGATTTTTTTTTTAACTGCCCCTCCCGCCTAGACGGGGGGAAAATAGACCACCCTCCCATACATTTTTTTTTCTTCTCTCGCCTCAACCTACACGCTTTAACTTTTTAGCACAAAATTCGTGAATCAGAATATGCGATATACGGGAATAAAAAAAAATCCTAGTATTAGAATCTCATTTCGATACAGTAACGCCTAATTTCTAGTGAATCTCGGTCTAACGTTAGAACTTAGTTTTTAGAATATTTGGAACTCGGGCATTTCTTCACTTCTCTAGACCTTTATCTAAAATCATCATTTAGTTCTAAGCGCTTAGAACTTGTTTCTTTAAGAAACTTGTTCTAGAATTTTTTTTAAAGTTTTGAGTCACCCGGCAGTATTTTTTGACAGACATTGCCTTCAATTCGAAACAAAATAAATATATTTTTTGACTTTGCCCTTATTTTTTTTTGTATTAGTGTTTCTTTGTATGTGCGTATGTTTGTATTTGTGAACCGTAATGGTTGTGGTGTGGTAGTGGTGGTTAAGTGTGTTG
The DNA here is from genome assembly GCA_943590905.1 of Sphaerophoria taeniata. Lineage (NCBI taxonomy): Eukaryota > Metazoa > Arthropoda > Insecta > Diptera > Syrphidae > Sphaerophoria > Sphaerophoria taeniata. The sequence continues at coordinate 49,745,466 of OX016541.1, read as the reverse complement.
GCTGTTCCGCAGAACGTGGGGTTCAAATCCTGCTCGTGCAACTCTGCAGTTCGGAATCGGCGGTTAATTGTAGATCCACTCAATCCTTCAAACGCACTCAGAGAATTGATGATGAGTTGCTTACACTTAGGTTTGGACTTTCTTTTAGATGTCGCCACCGGCGAAGTATACTTCACCTAAAAAAATATAATGGCGGCCATTTGCTAATAAGACTAGAATCATTTGATTCTGATGATATGCCACCAGATATGCCACGTCCGCAAAGCGTCTCCAATTGTTGCTGAGAGCATAATTTATTTTGCTTTCCCAGCCTATAAAATGAAGAAAAGCCTTCAGAAGTTTCCAATACTCTCTGGTTGGAAAAGACATAATAACGAAAACTCTAATGACCCCCTCTCAAACCGTCAATTTTCCAACAACAGCCGGATGTGTACAGCTTTGTCAGTTGTCACCGAAACAACGGTGTCGCGGTCGTTTGACAACACCAACAATAATTCATTACAAACAAATACTATACCTACAATGCAAGGGCAAGTAAAATATGAATTTTTCCCAACGAAAGGTAAACGCTACCGACCGTCCGATATGAAATCAACAAATTCATTTCACTTGTTGAAAAAAAAAAAATATCGAATAAAACCAAGTTCTAAGTCACTAGACTCCCGAATTTGAGTGTCCAATTTTATCGAAGTTCTAACTATAACAAAATTCTAAATCGAAGTTCTAACGCGTTAGAACTTGGTGAAGAATTGAATTAGAACTCAAATGAGTTCTAAAATTTTACTAAACCGAGTTTTAGGGGTTGAAACTTTGTCAAGAAATTAGGCGTAAGGGGTATAGAAAAAATCTGAAAAAATTAGAGGATTTTTTTTATTTATTTGGAGACGATTGAGCGGATGTCTTCATTAATTTTATCTTAAGTATCACCCTAATATACATAATACCTAGTAGATATTAAGAAAAAAAAATTGATAAAATTTTTTGAAAAATTTCTCTCATGATTAGGTTGTGGAAATGACCCCAAAATATAAGTCCATTCACGTTTTTTTTTTCTTCTCGGCAACACTATTTCGGAACCACTTCTCTATCATCGTAATGTTTGATCAATATCTACTCGAATTCGTTTACGAATGCAAACAAAGCTCTTTACAAATCCGAGATTCGCTGTTCCAAACAAATGCAACAACTATCAGAGATAGCCGATAAATGCACCTACGTAAATAACAAGAGCCGCTTTTCCACATGACCGTGATCATGGATTATTTTGTTCACACATTGAAAATGTAATAGTTCAAAAGTCAAAACCATATACCTACTGCTTTTTGTCCGCCACTGAGTTCGATTCATCCAATGATTTTTAATGGATTTTTCTCATGTACTTCGTAATATACATTATACAGATCTATGACCTTAACGCTTTTGATGGCCTGATTTTTGTGTTTGCCAGATTAAAACAGACATTACTTTGTCTCTACAAAAAAAAAATATATTTACTGAAGCATAAAGTTTCCTTGTTGAAGAAGAATCACTTGTAAGACAAAGTTTTTCCGTTTAAACCTCATTAAAGCAGGTAAAGTCTTAAAAAAGTCAATTGTGGATCTCAAAAAATGCTGTGTTAACTAAAATTATGAAGGTAATAAAAACCACCACACTTATTTTAATTACCACAAAGTTATTTTCAAACAATGAGAAATAAACACTCAGCAAACAGCTTCGTAAAAAAAGGTCTTAAAGCATAAATAAAAAAGGAATTATCAGTAAACGGCTAACAGATGCATCGAAGTTACAGGGAATTATATTTTTGACAGCTAGGCATGACCTAAAATCATAAAATGCTCACAAATTAAACCTGACTGATTGCTTGTCTATTTAGGGCCGTACGAAATGTTTCCAAGCAGACAAAAATTATTAATTAAAATTCAATCATGAGCGATCATTTAAGACGTAATTTTTTAATCAATTAAGGTTGGCTTATACTAAGTGTTATAGCTGCGTCATTGACTTGACTTGACAGCTCTTAAGATGTGGTTGCACTCGATTTGATGAATCAACTAAGCGGCAATGAAGGTTCACAAGTTCATTGCTACAATGCAAAGCGCACCCATATATTTATTCGTATTCCCATGACCATAAGAGATGTTGTAAACGCACCTCAAACTTCAAAACACACCTCTTCAGAGATCAACACTCTCATTTGAAACTTCTTTGGAAAAATACATTAAATGTTTTAATGAAAACAAAATAAAAGTCTTTGTTTGGTTTGGTTGTGCTTTGTTCCTCTTTGATAAAACACAAATTTTAATTGGGATGTTCCAACCTCATATTTTGCATTAGCGCTTATAAATCTTAAACAAGGAAGACGTATAACTGATTAACAAACTCCTTCAGAGTTTTGGCAATGTTACGAGGCTTGACCCGTCTGCGAACGATGGACAATGGCCAGAGAGACGGTGGTGTAGTTAAAGTAATCAGAAATTCCAGTGAACAAACGCGGTGCGCATCCCAGTTGTAGCAATTGCGTTGCTCATGCGGTCTTCTGGTTGTTAACCATAAATTAGCTAATTCGTATGAGTTTCGCGGAGCTGCTTAGATAACCCACAGCCACAGCCACAATGGATGGTGGTGTCTGCAAGTGAATTGCGAAAAATATGTGGATGGGATGACCGCTTGAAGATTTTTTTTTCTTAGAAATTAGGGAATAAACGTTTACGTGAACGACAGAGTTAATTCTGTCACAAGTGAATAACGCTAATTTTGAGTTAGCTTAGAATTTCTATAATCTACACTTACATTATAAAAAAGAAAAAAATTATATTTGTTTGTAAGAACTTAGCTCAAAAGTTTCTGTTACGATTGCAAAAATTCTTTCAACGTTAGCTACATTCACCCAAAGTAACATAGGCTCAAGTAACATTGAGCTCAAAATTGGGAGGCAGTTAGAAATGCGATACTTTTTTTTTATCCGGTAAACGCTGTTTTGCGTTATACGTATAATCTTAGAACGGCTGAGTCGATTTGGCCGATGACTATATGATATTTTTTATCGTACCTACTAGCTGACGCCTTAAAAGTAGTTTGTCATATATTGAAAAGAAAGTACTCATACGCAAATGGGGTTTTCAACCTCGCATAACCTATTGGCTATACACATCGGTCATTCGACCAATTCTCATGTACGGGGTTGCAGTATGGTGGACTGCACTGGAGAAAGTCACTTACTGCGACAAACTCAGCAGAGTCCAACGCACTGCTTGTCTCTGCATAAGCGGGGCTTTGAGAACCACACCCTCAGCAGCGTTAGACATTCTCCTCCATCTGGCACCCCTCGACATTTTTAGCAAACAACTGGCAGCGAGTACAGCTATAAGACTCAACGCCTCATCTCAATGGACCAACAATAATGTGGGACACTCCATCATTTTGAACTCTTTCCGTTCTATACCAAAGTACATAGACTACACCATTCCAAAACCACAATTTGGTAAAAACTTCCAGATATCCATTCCATCCAGAGAAGAATGGGAAGACAAAAAACTTCTGGATGACAAAGGCATTCATTTTTATACAGATGGATCCAAGACAAGTGATGGAGTTGGTAGTGGTGTGTACTCAGAAAAGCTTAATCTAAGCATCTCATTCCGCCTTCCCAATCATTGTAGCGTCTTCCAAGCGGAAATCTTAGCGATCAAAGAGGTTCTCTCCTGGCTAAGAGAAAACGTGATATCAACTTCTGATATCCGCATCTTCTCTGACAGTCAGGCTGCTATTAAATCTCTCGATGGTGTCTCAACCAAATCTCAAACGGCCCTCGATTGCCGATCGTCTCTGATGGAGATGGCGCAGCAATTTAACATTCACCTCTGTTGGGTGCCGGGTCACAGAGACATCGAAGGAAATTGTAGAGCCGATGAACTCGCTAAAAATGGAACCGTCATACCTATTTCACCTGAAAGGGAGAAGATAGGTATACCGATAGCTACATGTAAACTTTTGCTAAAAGAAGCAGCTTTAACGAGAACAAACTATAGGTGGCACAATTTACCAACGTGCGCAGCTACGAAACTCATATGGCCTTCACTGGACTTAAAGCGCTCTAAAGACTTGTTATCTCAAAGCAGACTTCATAATAGCTCCCTGATAGGTGTCCTTACGGAGCCACTGTAACCTAACCTAACCTAACTCATACGCCACAGTGTGTCATCATCATCATAATCATCAATTGGAATCAAATAGATCACATTGCATTTTGACAAAATCTGTGTTACATTATTATGGAGTGGATCTGAAGGGAGGCGAGATGACGGTCGCGAGATAAGCTTGTAATCCTCATTAGTGTTTGTGCCTTGTTTGTTGTGTGAAGAAAAACTCACGTAAAAGAGACAGACTATGTGACATTGTAGAAGACTGTGACGGGGTAACGGGGTACTAGGGTAGCGATACAGCGACGCACGCAGCATGACAGATTAACAGGACAATGCAATAACTTGCTAACAGGGTACCTAACGATAAAGCGGGGTAGTGGGGTAGCGGGATAGCGTATACTATTAGAAGAATTTTTTTTCAGAATGTGCCCAGTGTCAACTATCCTTTGCGTGACAGCTCCAAAGAGTTTAGGCTTAGTATCTTACATTTCATTTGGACCCTTTTGTGTGACCCAACCTACTACCAACCGTATAGTTTTATCGAATGTGAACAAATGATACTTTGTTTTTTGATAAAAAGTACCCAACAGGTTTTGACCTGCTCACAAGAAATCCTAAAGATATATGTGTGTATAATCTTGCCTTTTTCAAATTTTGGCCATACCTACATTTTTTGGCAATTAACTTTACTTTTTACCTTTACTCATCCTTTCATTCTCAGGCGTATCATTTTGGGCTGGTACAAGGCGCAGTTCTTATACTTGTCATCGACAGAAAGGTTATGCCTCGAAAGATTTATGCACGTAACTTTGTAAGGTTTCTAGATTTTCCCATGAGAAGACTAGCTTGTTGACTCAGAAGCTCTCTGAATGTGATAGCATAACGTCCGTGCCCTCTCACACCCGCAGATCTAATGTTTTCTAATCCAGTAAAGTCTTCTGTTTTTATATTGAGATCGAAAGGCCAAGCCAATGGTAGCAGCTGCGATATCAGGTTGGTATCTCTTAGGTTATCGCATCCCCTTCCCGATAAGCCGACCATATTGGCCGAAATTCAAACGTTAGCCCGCTCAACACAGCTAGATGATCAAGCTTCTACTCATGTAGGTACCTAAGTCTAATGAAGAGCCAGAAGTCGGAGATTCGCAGACCCTTTTCTCAATAGGCATCAAAAAGACCGCATTTTTTTTTAAACAAAACAAGTAAAATTAAAAAGTTAAAAACTGAATTCATATTATTTCACGACGCTACGTATCCCTTGCACATCTTTAGCCCAAGTCTTAACTCAATGCTGGTACATTCACTTCATTGGTAAGCCACGAAAATCGTTAGTTTTCCCCCAAACGAAAATAATAAGAAGAAAACACAGTCACAGTGTCACCGACATCGGGTTGCAGGCACACCAGCGTCGATGACATCCCATAATAGTGAATGGAAAAATGGACAATATTTTCTGTTCGATAGAGAAGATCCAATGCCTTTCTCTTTTTTGTAAAGACAGTTGAACAAAAAAAATTAAATACATAAACATGTTAAGGAAAGGCAAAGTGCGATTTATTTGAAATGAAATTTTACAGATTCCTGATACAAGCATTGAGACACACGAAACATTATTTTGTAGGCTTCTTATAAGCTATCTTCTTTCTATTTGCGATCTCGAGGCGACCGCGACGTCTTGTCATCGCTTTGGTGTTCACAAGTAATTTCGCTTCCGTGCAAGTAAAAAGCAGAAGAGGTTGATTTGTAAATGAATCTTAGAAAAAAGAGTCATTCAAAGGTGGCATGAAGAATTCTCATCACAAAGTTTTTTCCTCGAATGGGTTACGTCAAAATAAAATTTTGTGGAGATAAAAGTATTTTTGTTCGTTGACAAAAAATGCCAATAGTTTATGTCGTTATTGAGTAACTGGTTATTGGATTAAGATATTTCGTGACGCTCGTTTTTTGAATGTTTCTTTTTTGTCGTAATATCAGAAACCACGGGCACTGCCTCTTCCGAAGACCTGACAAATCTTCCAAGAGTATCAATCTGTCATGAAAAAGTGCTTCTCAAATCTGACGTTCGGAATCGGCGTTAACTTGTAGGTCCCCTCAATTCTTCACACGCACTCAGAGAATTGTTGATGTGAGTAAGCCACTTAGGCCTTGGCTCTTCAAGAGCTGTCGCGCCACTCTATTTATTTATTTTTTATCAGAAACCAGGATTTTTACTTGCTTATTCCATCTGTAGTATTTCCCCTATGCGTCCACTAAGGTTTGTCTCCTTTTCTTCAACATTCGGCAGCAGAAGAACTCCCCAAATGAAACCAACGCTGGCGTCTACAGTTCCAGTCAGGATTTATTCATTTATTTATCTGAATAATAGCCGATTTTTCATTCATTCATAAAGATCTGTAGAATGGGACTCAGGAGGAAGGGGTTGAGTTTTCGACTCAGTGAATGAGCGCATCGCAACAATCCGCATCAAGGCTAAATTCACCAACGTAAGCCTCATCTGTGCTCACGCCCCCACTGAGTCCACTGAGGAAAAGGATGGAGACACCAAAGACAGGTTCTACGAGTTTATCGACAAGACCTATGAGCAATGCCCTAGCAATGACTTTAAAATTGTTCTTGGAAATTTTAGAACCAAGCTGAGCAGCAAAGAAATCTTTGGTGGAATATTCATTGACGAAGTGAAGATAGCGACATCTAAACTTAAGTTGAACAAAGTCCCTAGAGCAGACACTACAAAGCAGCTGGAGATGTTTTTGTTAGAAGTACGCACCAGCTCATCTTCTAGATTTGGTCAGAGGTAAGCATACCCGACGAATGGAACCTCATGCCCGATCATCAAGAAAGGAGATCCCTTAAACTGCACCAAATGCAGAGTTATAATATAAGTCTTCTAAACATTACCTACAAGATCTTGTCTGCCGTACTGTCTGAACATTTAAATCCTTTCGTCAACAACCTGATAGGTCCTTATCACTGACTGTGGCTTCAGACCCGAAAAGTCCACCATAGATCAAATATTCACTCTACGGCAGATCTTGGAGATGACCCTGGAACTTCAAATCGATACCTACCACCTTTTCATTGATTTCAAGGCCGCTTATGACAGCGTCTATAGAGACCAACTTTATAGAGCAATGGCTAGTTTTGGCATCCCAGATGGAAGGAACTCGTCCGTCTGCGTAAGATGACAATGGAAAACTCACGTTGTTCCATAATGGTCAGAAAAAACATAACGGATGCTTTTGATATCAGTAATGGTCTTAGACAAATCCAGCTACTAGGATACGCTGACGACATTGACATAATTGGAAGAACACAGCGTGATGTCAGTGGAGCGTTCGTGAGCCTTGAGACGGAGGCCGGGAAGATGGGTTTAATGGTAAACGAGGGCAAGACCAAGTTAATGCTGTCAACAAGAAAAGACACAGAACATCGAAGTCTTGGAGCCAACGTCAGTACCTATAAACAGGAATTCAAGGAATTTGTCTACCTAGGATGCGCTATAAACTCAGACAAAAACACCAATGCTGAAATCAAACGAAGAATCACTTTTACCAATCGCTGGAATCAGAAGGCAATTGAGTAGTTAAGTCCTTTCTCAAGCAACTAAAGTGTCCCTGTACAAAGCTCTTACCATCCAAATCCAAATGTATGGTGCAAAGACATGGGCTACGAAGGATGAAAACGCTTTGGGCTGCTTTGAGAGAAAAAGTCTTCGAGTAATTCTTGGTCCAGTCTGCATAAATGGAGAATGGAGGCGAAGATTCAATCAAGAACTGTACAAGTTGTTCAACGACACTGACCTAGCCAGAAAAGTTAAGGTTCAGGGACTTAAAGCTCTGGCCCGTAGAGTCTTCGAATCCAATCCTGAAGCACGTCGCAGAAAAGGAAGACCGCGACTCAGGTTGGGCACACAGGTTGTTGAGGACCTGAACCAACATGGCGTGCGAAACTGGAGACAGCTAGGTAGGGACCGAGGCGCAGGGACATAAGTCCCAAATTTTTTTTTTGGCCCTTATGTCCCACCCAAGTGGGACATTACACCCAAATTAAGTTTGGGATTTAAGTCCCACCCAAGTGGGTCATAAGGCCCAAAAAAAAAAGTTGGGCCTTATGTCCCACACATATATTGTACAGGTATGTATTGCTTAACGATAAAACTAGTAGTATTTCAATACCAGAAAAGAAACTTAAATACCTAGAAAAATCTGCACTTGGTTCAAACCAGTTTTTTAATATCTTCTAAAGCACCCTTTGTGTTCGAAATTAATGGCACTGTTACTTCAAATTTTGAGAAAAAATTCTGCATATTATATTCAAACCTTTTAATGACATAATTCAAAGTTATAAGATTTTAGACAAGTATACAAATTTTGAAAACACAAATATATATGTAGGTATGCATCAAACTTATTTTTTGAAAATATGAGAACAGAGACTTGCACATAAAATTTAAGTTTTAGACACTTTATAAAATTAAAGCCCAAAAATCGAGCGATTTCACTTTCAAGAAAAAAAAATTGGGACTTATGACCCACTTGCAGGGGCGCCGGAAGACCTGTTGTGTGTGTTGATTGCTCACGACGCGTAGAAATTCCCCATGGGGAATTCATCACGAGAAATATCTCGCTCTTTTACTATAAAGGGCGGAGCAGAATAGTGTGCAATAAGCATTTTCATTTAGGCCTACAAACGAATGAAACAAACGAAAATGTAAAAAAAATTTACATCAAAAAAGCTGAATTGCCACGTCGAAAAAGATTTCCTAAGCGTTTGAATGAAAATTCTGATGCAGAAAATCATGTTTTTTCGAATCCAAAAGATATGTACAGAAAAGTCTATTACGAAGTGTACGATCAAGTTCTCTCATGGTTAAAAATGGCTCTTAGAAATTAGGCCCCAGGAAATAAGGCCCCAAACAATAAAATGAAATAAAGCCCCAAAAATTGGGTGATTTTTCATAATGAAATAAAGCCCCATTTTTAATGTGGAAATAAAGCCCCAACAAAATGAAAAAAGGCCCCAAGAAATAAATGAAATAAAGCCCAAATATTTTGTTTCCTAGTGTTTTTATTTTTAGAAATGAAATAACACCCCAAACTCATACAAATACTTGCATAGTGTACAGTTTTTTTTACTTCAAATTCACCCTTTTACAAATCAAATTCACCCTTTTACAAATCAAATTCACCCTTTTACAAATCAAATTCACCCTTTTACAAATCAAATTCACCCTTTTACAAATCAAATTCACCCTTTTACAAATCAAATTCACCCTTTTATAAATCAAATTCACCCTTTTACAAGTCAAATTCACCCATTTACAAATCAAATTCACCCAGTACTTAAAATGAAGGGTTTATGCGACACAATTTTCCCAAAATGCACCTGATTTGTAATATTATTAACCATAATGTTCATTATAAGTACATTTTTTTTTGGGGGCCTTATTTCCTGGGGCCTAATTTCTAAGAGCCGTTAAAAATTAGGTTTGGAACAGATTCGGCTAAGTTTTTTCGAGATCTTGAGGCGTTCGTACTGGCGATGATACGCGAGTTGATGAAATTATTGCGTTTTATGGAAATGATTTTCACAAAGATAATTTACTCAGTGATAGAAACACATTTCTAGATTTGGCTCGCAGAAAATAAGTGCAATTAAAGAATCTTGGGGAAATTGTAGTTTTCTTTTCATACAAGAAAATCCATGGTGTAAAAGCCTTATATCTGAATTAATTCGATTCGTGAAATTATATTATTGACGATCCCTGCATCGTTCGAATGAGAGAAGTTTTTCGACACTGAAAAGACTCAAATCCTATTTGCGCTCCACAATTGGTCAGAAACGACTAAAAAATGTTGCGATTTTACACGTCTACCTTGAGTTAGCAGAAAAACTTGATTTGGAGGGTATTATGGATGAATTTAATTGTACAAAACACAAACAAAAAAATTAACGTTTTTGCTCTGTCGAAGGATTGCTGCTAAATTGAAATGACCAACAAAAATTAAATATTTGTAAAAAAAAAAACAAAAAAGCTGTAAATACATTTTTTGTACAGTTTCAGAATAAAATGTGTCTTACTTGAAAATTTCGATTTTTAAAACGCACCCTAACCCCTCTATGATACCTTGGGTTGTTAAAAAACTGTTAACTCACCACCCGCTTATGAAACGTTCCGGCGCCTCTGCCCACTTGGGTGGGACTTAAATCCCAAACTCAATTTGGGTGTTATGTCCCACTTAGGTGGGACATAAGATACTTGTTGGATGAGGCCACGGCCGGACCTGGACTGTAGCAAGTTAGCTAGCTAGGTTTCTCGTGTTAGCCCAGGAGCCCCCATACAAGAAATTACCGTCATCGCGCCTACTAAAATTTTTTATGAGGAATAAAAGTTAAAGCCAAGACGAATAAGATTCGCTTGGTCGGCGTGAATTGAGTTAGCCGAAAAGGCCGCGCATACCTGTTGCAATGTGGTGAAATGTCTCCATCATGACGGATTCTATTTTTGTTTCTTTCATTGCACGCGTCCTAGTGTTAGATGTATAAAAATACCTTGGTTTGTTTACTTTCAAGCTGCCGAAAGTATTGCGCAAACCAGATTTCTTATCAACGAAACTACTGTAGTTTTTAATAAAAATACAGTACTTTAGGTCATAATAAAACCTTGTTTGCGCGGTACATCTAACATAAGGACGCGTGTAATGAAAGAAACAGAAATAGAATCCGTGATGATGGAGATATTTCACCGTCATTCACCAAATTGCAACAGGTATGCGCGGCCTTTCCGGCTAACTAAATTCAAACCGACCAAGCGAATCTTATTCGTCTTGGCTTTAACTTTTATTCCTCATTAAAAATTTTAGTGGGCGCGATGACGGGAATTTCTTGTATGGGGGCTCCCCACCTATGTAGTTTAACTGCTTATTCTGACAAACTTGCTTATATTATGTTTTATTAGCTTGTAAATAAGCGGATTTGGAACATTCGGTATTTGACTTCCTAAACAAGTTAAGGTAAGAAAATACTTTTTCCCGGAGCAAGTTACACTCGTAGTCAAACCATTTGCAGTGGGAAACTAATTAATTAATTATTTCCACGCCTCTTTCCCCCCCAGATACCGCACGCGCTGGGGTCCATTTTCACCGAGTACGATTGCAATTTCGGTTGCTAGTCGTATCGGCACTTAATTAGAAATTATTTGTAAAAAATAAAATAAAACAAAAGCGATGGCGATATGAATATCAGGAAGAAAAGAGTTAGGGACTGCTTAACGCAAGCAGGTAGATACAAAAAGGAAAAACAAAATAAATTAAAATTTTAAATTAAAATCTTACAAAAAGCAAAAAAGAAAAAATGCAAAATTTTAAACTCGAAAAATTTTAAAATTTTAAAGTCAAAAAAAATTATAAAAACACGAAAAAAAAACAATAAATAAGCGTGTAGCAGACACTTGTCAAGTTCATAAAAAAGAAATTAAAAAAAAAAAAAAAGTCAGTTTCTCTCTACTACAAATATCTACGTATTTATTTATTTTTTTTAGTTGTTTAAGGAAGTACAGTATAAAAGCTTCCTTGGTGTGATCTTGCTATAGTTGAAATCAGAAATATTTGAGTTTTCGTTCACCTTACGTAACATTCTCGTAATTGGTTCATTACAGCCGTAATCAGTTCTGTGATGAGCTAGATGAAATTGGGGAACCGATCTTAACCGATTTTAATACTCATTGCCTCAAGGAGGGTGGAAGATTCTGTTGCACCGGATAGAATTTGGTGTACGAAAATAATATCGGCAACTTCACGACGTTTTTCTAGAGATTGTAAGTTTATAAGCCGCAACCGTTCTTGATACGGAGGTAAGTTAAAATTGTCAACCCATGAAAGTCCTCTTAAGGCGAAACGGAGGAATCTACGTTGTATTGCTTCAATTCTCTTCATATGGACTTGGTGATAAGGGGACCATACTTGGCTGGCGTATTCAAGAAGAGGCCTTACAAACGTGGTATAAAGAGATTTCGTAACGTAAGGATCCGAAAATTCCTAAGACCAACGTTTGACGAAACCTAAAGCAGAATTAGCTCTGGCTACGATATTGTCATAGTGAGACCTAAAGTTAAGCTCACTATCACAAATAACCCCTAAATCTCGGATAGTTGTTACTCTGTGAACAATACATCTATATCTATACTAATATATAAAGTAAGACTTTTGTTTGTTTGTCGGTTGTATGTTTGTAGTCGATAAACTAACAAACAAACAAAAGTCTAACCTTATAAATGTAGCCGATTCCTTCTTCGGTGCACTGAATGTGCAGTAGGATATTCTGAAAGTAAAAGAAATAATTACTAATAGGAAAAAACATTGATTTTAATGTGCTTACTCAAAAATTTTGTTTAGCATTTCAAAAAACTGACAGCCGACATCAATTTTTTGAAACGTCTCTCTTTTCTTTATTTCATTTCATTTCGTTTCATTTCATTCATTCATCTATTGTATATTTAAGGCTGAACTCCTACTTTAGCTTTTGCAACAAGACAATGTTTACACGCGAATTCTTGGGCACGACTTTCTGTACAAAAGAAAATTTTACCATCGATATTCAAATAAGCATGGATTTGAGTTTCCAATCTCTGTGCATGAAAATTTCGCATTTTTAATATCGGTTTTCAAAGGGAAAATTGCATGTAGTTGTAGGTGCATTGGTTTTCAAATCGAAAACTGGAAAATTTCAAAATGGGTTTTCGAATGGAAAACAGAAAGTTGTTGATGAAAAACTCGGAAAACTCATTGGTTTTCAAACCGAAAATTCCACGTAATTGTAGGTGCATTGGTTTTCGAATGGAAAACTGTAAAATTTCAAAATAGGTTTTTGAATGGAAATAAGAAAGTTATTGATGAAAAACTCGGAAAATTCATAGGTTTCCAACGGGAAAATTGTATGTAACTGTAAGTGCATTGGTTGTGAAACAGAAAATTGAAAAATTTCAAAATGGGTTTTCAAATGGAAAATAGAAGGTTCTTTATGAAAAGCTTGGAAAACTTATTGGTTTCCAAAGGGAAAATTGCATTTAACCGTAGGTGCATTGGTTTTCAAATGAAAAACTGGAAAATTTCAAAATGAGTTTTCGAATGGAAAACAGAAAGTTCTTGATGAAAAACTCGGAAAACTCATTGGTTTTCAAAACGAAAATTCCACGTATTTGTTAGGTGCATTGGTTTTCAAATGAAAACTGAAAAACTTCAAAATGTGTTTTCGAATGGCAAATTGACCGTTCTTGATGAAAAACTCGGAAAACTTATTGGTTTCCAAAGGGAAAATTGCATGTAACTGTAGGTGCATTGGTTTTCAAATGGAAAACTGGAAAATCTTGGATAGGTAAGTCGGAAAACTCTGCGAGAGCACAAAGAACTTCAACACCTAATATCAAGCTTTTGCATAGAATTTAAAGTGCATTGGTGTACTTGTATGTCGGGTAGGGACTCCGCTCAATCCTCAATGCATTTATATAAATTTTCACTGTAGGTATAGGCTTGGTAAAAACAAATTTTTGGGGCAAACTTACTGGAAATCACTAAATAAGGGAGGCAATCGAAAACTGTATTTAGTGTTGATTTTTGTGTAATAGTCAAAACACACCAGAAAAACGAGTATTTGTTAAATTTTTCAACGAAATTTGATTTTTCTGCATGCTTATAAATGAGAGTAGAAAGTTAGTTTTAAAGCTTGGAAAAACTCAGGTAGGTAATTTTCTTTGTTAATTGGATTCAAGTAAATTGCATTTTTACAATACCTGTGTAAGTAACAATTATTTATAAGTTGCTCTGAAGGGTGGCGAGACGAAGTTCGCAGGGTCGGCTAGTTCGTTGATATAATAGTCCCGTGTTTGCTGACGGAAACGCATACGGGAATATGTGATTGTTTGGCATTTGGAAACATTAAGTTCTAAATTGTTTTTTTGACACCAAACATAGAAATTGTTTAAATCGGCCTGCAGGGGTAAAGCATCATCGGGTGAAGAAATCATTCTAAAGATTTTCATGTCATCTGCGTACATTGAAACTTGGGAATTTTCAATCACAGATTCTACGTCATTAATAGTCAAAATAAAAATAATAGGGCCTAGATGACTACCTTGAGGGACTCCCGATTTTGCAGTAAATGGTTCTGATATTGAAGATCTAAATAAAACGCGATATTTACGGTTGGATAGGTATGATTCCATCCATTCAATGAAACCAGGAGGGAATCCAAGAGCCTTTAGCTTGAAAGATATAATATTGTGGGATATTTTATCAAACGCCCTGCTAAAGTCCGTAGCAATAACATCAACTTCTTTTCTATTTTCTATTGAGTTTATTGCATAAGAAACAAATTCAGTTAAATTTGTGGTCGTTGATTTCCCTTTTAGGAACCCATGTTGTTTGGCCGAAAATAATGATTTGCAATGAAAGTACATACAGCCCTATTAATAAAAATACCCTATCCACTGGATAACACACGTTATACCTAGCACACGGATAGTGAACTTATTCGTTTGCTAAATAAGTTCATTAATAAACATATTTTTTCCTCATTGTTACTATTCACTGAATAGCATGGAAATTGTACTAGATAATCTAGTATTTTTTCAAGGATGAAGGTTGATTGTCAAGAGCATGATGTCGTTTTCCAAATTAATTTCAGAATCAATTTCGTTTCATTTATTATGTTTCTTTTTTTAAAGAAATTAATGATATCAAATGTATTTTGGGTAAATGTCTGCTGCTTATTAGTGTTCGGGTTCAATAAATTTAAATGTGTTTTTATTCACCCCTTTAATAAGAAAAATTCAAGGAGTTCAAAATTATTTGAACTACTCCTTTTGACCAATGGAACAACATCAAACATTATCAGTCATCTTTCATTTTTAGTTTGACAGCCTAACAACCGTTATGCTCAAGTCAAAACAGATGTGCAGAATTTCTGCACGAAGCGCTCTCTCTCTCTCTATCTCTCTCTCTCTCTCTCTCTCTCTCTCTCTCTCTCTCTCTTGTAGGAACTTGCCAGAACCATCTAAAATTAAATTTCGGTATTCGGTACCAAAAAAAACAAAACCTAGGAACGTTTTAAAACATGATTGCCTTTATTCAGTAAAAAGCATGTATTCAGTTTAACTTAACAGAATAACTCTTATGTTTTTTTGGAGGTGGCAATTGCAGGTACATTATGATCTTATTCAAAAGCTTATTTGTTTGATTGGCCTGGTCACCGTCGGGTTCATTCTATTACTCGTTAAGCTCATCTTCTTCGTCGTCAGACAGTTGAAAGAACTAGATACTGATTTTTAATTTTCCTGGACATTTCCTTGCGTTCTTCTTTTTCTTTAATCTTTGCTGTTCTCTCCAAATTGATCTTTTTCCGCATCATATTCCTCCAATATCTCCCGTTCGTTTTTGGTTTGCAAGACTCCTTCATCGTATGATTAATCTTGTTTGTTTCTAAAAGAAATTAAACTTACTGGAATACATCTATCTCTCCCAAGATTGGGCAAGCGTTTCTTACCATTCTCGATTCTTTGTTCATAAATTTAAATCGTCACGCCCTTTGTGCTGAATATTCACAAAAATAATCCTGATAATTAGCAACTAACTTCTCTTTTGAATAGACAATCTTTTGGCATCCAAATCACAACACAAAATTTCCTTAATTTGTTGTCAAATACTTTGAAAAAAAAGATATTCGTTCCTTATACGCAAAAATCAATGAAATAAGTTATCCGTTTGCTAACAAGTGTCATTTAAGGCTAACACACGTTTATTAATACGAATTCTGATTTCAGATACGAGTTAGTCTTGTGTTAGGGTTATTTTGTGTTTATTAATAGGGCTGATAGTGTCGAAGATAATACTTTCGAAAAGTTTTGGAATGCAGGATAATTTGGCAATCGGCCTGTAGTTAGAAATATCTGATTTGCAACCTTTCTTGTGAATAGGTATTATGAAAGATACTTTCCACATAGATGGAAAAATTCTTTGAGAAAGAGACTTTTGAAAAAGAGTAGTAAGAGGCTGAGCCAAATTAGCTGCACACTTCTTTAATACAATCGCAGGTAAACCGTCAGGTCCCGAAGAGAAATCATCCTTAAGTTTATTTATTTTGTTAACCACATCGTCAACAGTGATGTTGATCGATACCAATGATGTTTGGTTTGGTTACAATTGATCAAATAAGTGAAATAGTCAGCATCAGGTACAAAATTACTGTCGGAAAAAGCAAGACTAAAGAAATTAGCAAATAAATTAGTTATAATTTTTGAGTCATTAGAAGAGTGATCTAAATAATTAAGGGTATTAGGATATCCATCCGATTTTTTTTTATGTTGATGAATTGCCAAAAGCGTTTGGGATCTGAGATGTTATCAAATTGCATTTGATTGATATATGCTTCATAGAGGAGTTTTGAGAGAGCAGAGAATTCGTTGTACACTACTAAATAGGAGGAATAGTCTGTTTCTGATCTAGATCTTAAATATTTTTTCCATAAACTATTTCGGGAGTTGCGGAGTGTACGAAGTTCTCTTGAATACCATGGAGGTGACGGTGAGGTATTTTTATGTGGTGCATAGGGCACACATAGAAAAAAGCATTCAAAAATAATTGCTTATTGCAGCGATTTTGAGAAGAGGAAGACCTAATAGCCTTCAAAAAGTTCTCTACAACAAGTTCAAGGGGAGCTGAACTTCGCGAAAGAAGTGAACCTATGTTTCTGTTTAAACAAAGCTGATATAAATCTGCCTTATGAGGTAGCCATCTGAGCTTAGTCACATTACTAGTCCCCGGGATAGGGCCTTCTTGAGCTAACGACGATTGGAAAATGGGTCGAAAAATTTGCTTCCACTTCTTCAAAATCTTCAACTACCTGAATCCAATCACCAGAGACTGCGCAAAAGTCAATAACTGAACTTCCATGGTCACTTAAAAAAGTCAGTTCACCATTGACGTCTGAGTTCCTATTCAAAATATCATCTTTAGAATTTCTTCGTGTTAATAGATTCGACTGAGTATTCAATTGCTCAACGTATGAATTTTGAAAAAACCCAATTCTCGAATTCAAATCACCGATTAATATTACATTAGATGAGTTAAAAACATTTAACAAATCGTTCAGCTCGTTAAAATTATTCAACCAGTTATTACAGTTTAAATAGAGTGGCACAATATAGTGTCTTTTCCTAGTACTACTACCATCTATTTGAATAACTACTTTACTATTTATTTGCCTAAATTAAACAAAATTATTAATTATACTTTTTTTAATACCACACATAATACCTCCACTAGCTCTACCATGAATATTATTTCTAACTGCAGGAATATAGCTGGTAGGTACTAAAATTTTAAAAATATTTAATAGTTTCGTTTTGTTGCCCTTCTTCCAAGAAGGTTTCAATCAATATAATTATATCGTGTTTTTGAATTAAATTTAAAAAATCAACTAACAAAAAATTAATTTTGTTAGGATAATTGTCAATATTCTGAAAAGCGCAGAAGATCTGATTCCAGCAATTCATACAATCCAATCTTTTATCTTTTTTTTGCTATCTTAAACCAAATAGATTGATTGACAATTTGACATGCTTAGAAAATCGATCTTATAAAGATAAACCGCGACTTAAAAAAAAAAAAATAAATTCTTTAAGGCAGTTATAACCAGTAATTTTTAATCTTCAATTTGACCAAGTGAACAAGGGTAAGAATAAACAACGCATTATCTCAGATCTAAAAGAAGTTGAATACAATTATACGTGTTTCTATTTAAGAGGGCAAGTATTGCATTTGTAAAACAAAATAAAAAGGATTTTTGTTCTTACGAATAATGTAGATATTCACCCCTGTTCTGATTTTCGTTTACGAAAACAATACTTTCGTTTTTAAAGCTGAGGTGTTCTCAATTTCTCGTTTTGATTTCGTTTCGATTTTGCTGACCGAATTTGAAATCATAAATTTAAGAATTTAAGTAATTTCAGAGAAATATTTGTCAAAAATTGAAGGCAAATTCGTACGAATTTAGGAACACAGTTTTTTTAGCTTTGCGAAAATCAATTTCGAAAATGAATTCAATTCGTAACGAAAATCAGAACAGGGGCGATTCTCTTTGCTGGAGCATTTTTACAAAACTGCACTTTTTTAACTGTCTTTATTGAAACGTGATATTTATGGCACTTTCTTTTTCAAATTAAATTCTAATTTGCAATTGATTGAATTGCGAGAGCAAGTACATGCAACTAAATCGAACATTTCTTAGTTTTGTATGCTTGAAAAGTCTTAGATAATAATTTATAGCTCCCATAAGGCACTAGACTGTAATTGATAAGAATACAAAATAACCTTCTCACCTCTAACAGATTTTGGCAATCTTTCGACCAAAACATTCTATTGAATATACGAATTTTGTTCGTGACAGAGATCAGTTTGTTTTTGAGCTTCTCAAGAAAATGCATCGTAACTTATTTAGTTCAGTTAAAGTCTTTTTGTTTGTTACAGTGTTGAACACAGCTACGGGTAAGGACTTAGTGGTTCAATATAGACTTTAAAAAAAAAATCGGTTTTTCGTTAAATACTTTTTAATTACAGGCTTAAAATGGGTACCGATGAAAGTCGGCGATCCTTTGCCAAATAATGTAGTTTATATCGATGAAACCCTACGCAACTGTGTCGGAAGGTCTAGGAGTGCCGGCCATAATTTCGTACCCACAGAAGTAACTGAAACAGGAGAGGCAACGCTCAAGAAACACGATGATGACATTTATGTACAAAAAATACGTTCCGAAGTACTAACCACTTCTGAACTCGACAAATGTGAATGGAAACCATATTATTATCGCAATCATTATGACGATATTGAACAAAATATTGTACGGGTCGGTCTTGACGATTCGCACATTGACAGCATCTTCGTCGGCAGATCTTATGTCAGAGATGAATCAAAACATATCACATCAATTTTATTGCCTAGAACGAAAGTTACAAAGCGTTGGATGGATGTTCAGTCGAGGGATCATCCTTATGAGCAATGGCAATATTTAAGTTGTGACACAAACACCGTATGGATGAATGTTTCATTACCAATCATAAAGTTACATGCGGGATCGGTGAGTGCAGGCTTGTCCATAGATGATGATGAAATGTATGTAGCTCGATCTAAATCAAATGGAATTTATCTCACTGGCTATGTTATACCGTCCAAAAACGCTGCCTTTTTTGACGATCTTTCACCCAGAAGAAGCTACTTCGAATATGACGAATATGATGGTTCGAACGAAGTTAAAAAAACAAAAAGTGCCGGAGAATATCAAGTTCTGATTGGTGAAGAAAACGAGTACGAATGGGTTGACATTGAGGACGGTATAATTCCTGATTATGCTTTACCCATTGGAACACGTGAATTAGAAATTGTGTATGTGGCACAAATTGAGAGGACTGTTCGATCAATTACCCAGTCTGAGGCGTTGGAGAGGAAGACGGGATTCCAAATTCTGATCAAAAATGAGGTCTAAGATTGCTTGGAATTGCTTATCGAAGATTTTGTAAAAAAAGTAAATAAATATGTCCATTGTCCATACATATGCACATTAATAAAAAATCTTTATTTAAAAAAGTTACCGAGAATGGGAATAGTGTTTCTTACTTTTTTGTTAAATGCTTGCCTTATGCAGTATTTTTCCAATGCTTGTAAGATTGGTAAAGTTAAACAAATTTTAAAAACGGGCAAGCCAAAGCCAATAAGTTTGCTCGGTAACATCCGCAAAATATATGAGCGACTTTAAAAAGAAAAAATGATCAAGATCATAACAGAAAATAGGTTATATCAAGGCAAACAGTTCGGATCAAGGACATTTCACAGCACCTCTCATCAAGTGCTCCGAATATGTAATCTTGTCAAAAGTGCGGAAGGTAGGTCTTTTGAAATGGTTTTATAAGACATAGAGAAAGCTTTCGATTCAGATTGGCACAATGCCATGATTAATAAGATGCTGTCTTTTCCGATTCATTTGTGTAAATTGTAGGTAGGTACAAAGTTTTCTGTCAAATAAATGTTGTAAGCTGTATTTCAATAGTGGTTTATCGGATTTGTTTAGTTTTGATTTTGGTGTTCCTCAAGGATCGGTCCTAAGCCCAATTCTGTATAGCCTTTATAGAGCTGACTTTGCGAGACAACCAGACTGCGACGCACCAATTTGAACTGACGACACAGCAATACTTTCCTTGTATTTGATTGGTCTTAGCGTTGAGACGAATTTAAATAAAGCGATGAGAATGTTGGAACGATCTGCAATCGATGGAAAATAAAACGAAACGCTGATAAGAAACAAGCCATTTTTTCACTAGGAAAAGAACAGCTTGTTAAAAGCTATCCAGTAAACATATAAGGAAAACCAGTTTCTTGGGAACATCAAGTTAAATGTTTTGGTATCCATTTGGATACTAAATTGACATTTAACCGACACATTACCCAAATCATCAAAAAGATTAAAATAGCCGCTAAAATGCTGTAATCCTTCATCAAAAGAAAGTCTTCACTGTCAAAAGAAAGCAAAATAATAATACACATAGTTCAACACTAGATCTTCATCTAATGGCGATTATTCCCTTCTTCCACTCGGTGGACCAGGCTACGTTTATGAGCGGATGACGCAGTTCGTTTGATGAAGTTGGCGCCACTTGTAAAACCTTTGCTGGAATTCCATCAAGCCCCACCTTTTTGTTATTCTTAATTGGTTTGATTGCGGCTGCGATCTCGTCTTTACTGGAAGGTGCGGTGCGGCTTGTTCGGGCAATTCAAAAGGCTCCACTGAATGTTCTTTTCAAAAACTCGGTTTAAAACCGAGAAAAGGTGTTCTTTTCACCTTCTGACTTGTTCATCCTCCGAACTTAGTAAAGTGCCGTCTACTTCTTTTACCAAGTGTTTGGAGCTGTGTACACCAGTCATCTCCTTGGTTATTTTGTAAATGATCCTGCTGTCGCACCTGTTTGCAGCATCTTCTGCTTCTTACGCGCCTCTGCGGTGAACCTCTCTCCCTTTTTCATGCCATACAGGGATTCTAGCTCGTTTCTTTGTTCCCCTTGCGCAGCAGTTAAAGCGTTAGCTGATTCTTGCCCTTCTCCTTTCCCTCCTCTGAATTCAGGTACAGCACTTCAATGATGTTCAATGTCGTCATGTACTGTGTTGCTAATCGTTCTAGTTCCGTGAAATAGTAGGTCCCTGAATTGTTGGCGTGTCATGTGGTCATTTAGTCTACCGATGTACTATAATATTTGATCTTCGAACTGAAGCTGTACGCTTCATTAAGTGGTCGTCACGGGCAAGTCCCATGTCGGCAGCTCTTCTGTTTCGTACATCCTAAGGACTGCTTCTAAAACGTCAACTTATCACGAAGTGATCAATTTGGTTAGAGAATACTTGCCAGCTTATTTCATGACAAGATTAGTGCTCAAGAAATTTTCAAAATAGTTGAGTTTTAAGAAGAAATATACTTAATACTTTTGCTCTTAGGTATACTTACATATACATACACTAGTCAAAACAATTAAAGGAACACTTGAAAAAACTCAAAAATGGAGGGGATTTTCATAAGGCTGTATCTCAGTAGAAAAAAGTCGGATTGAAGTGAAATAAAAAGTTTTTCAAAGGTTATCATTTTTTCTTTTCAAATTATTTTGAGTTAAAAAAGTAACGTTAGTCGTTTTTGCTTGAGCGAAAAAAATGTTCACTCAATTTCAAAATCGAAAAAAAAATTAACTTTGAGGTTTCATAAAATGAACGGAAATTTTTTTTTAACCCAACCAATCTAAGATTCAATTTTAGAATTTTGTTGGCTACAATTCACTGTTTGGTTCAGATCGCTACGATTTTTTTTTCTAATCAAAAAATGGGTTTGCATGCAAAAACACAATTTTGACTTTGGACCCTAATAACTCTGCTAAATATTGACTTACAAAAAAAAATAAAGGCAGATTTGAAAAATTTGTTGAATTTTCTACACAAAAACATTTTGAAAAAATAAAAATATTGCTTTTTTCAATTTTTTCTATCAATTTATAAAAAGGTCCGAAATACGCATTTTTCAACTTTTTCATAAAAATTACCGTTATTTTGTGGTTTTCAGTGATACAACTAATTTGAGGCTTAATTATTAAAGCTCATAAAATTTCCTTGATTTTGGTGAAAATTTCACATCAATACGATTAACCGTTTCTCTGTTTCGATCAATCAAACTTACGAAACACTTTTTTTTCAATTTTAAGGAAAGCTTTGTTTTTTCTTATTTTTCTGTTCTTTTAAATTTGTTTATTTTTAAAAAAAATTTTATTTTTTTCATTATCATTATGACTTTGTGAAATTCGGACGAATTTCCTTGATTTTGATGAAAATTCGTCCGAATTTCACAAAGTCATAATGATAATGAAAAAAATAAAAAAAATTCAAAAAATAAACAAATTCAAAAGAACAAAAAAATAAGAAAAAACAAAGCTTTCCTTAAAATTGAAAAAAAAGTGTTTCGTAAGTTTGATTGATCGAAACAGAGAAACGGTTAATCGTATTGATGTGAAATTTTCACCAAAATCAAGGAAATTTTATGAGCTTTAATAATTAAGCCTCAAATTAGTTGTATCACTGAAAACCACAAAATAACGGTAATTTTTATGAAAAAGTTGAAAAATGCGTATTTTGGACCTCTTTATAAATTGATAGAAAAAATTGAAAAAAGCAATATTTTTATTTTTTCAAAATGTTTTTGTGTAGAAAATTCAACAAATTTTTCAAATCTGCCTTTATTTTTTTTTTGTAAGTCAATATTTAGCAGAGTTATTAGGGTCCAAAGTCAAAATTGTGTTTTTGCATGCAAACCCATTTTTTGATTAGAAAAAAAAATCGTAGCGATCTGAACCAAACAGTGAATTGTAGCCAACAAAATTCTAAAATTGAATCTTAGATTGGTTGGGTTAAAAAAAAATTTCCGTTCATTTTATGAAACCTCAAAGTTAATTTTTTTTTCGATTTTGAAATTGAGTGAACATTTTTTTCGCTCAAGCAAAAACGACTAACGTTACTTTTTTAACTCAAAATAATTTGAAAAGAAAAAATGATAACCTTTGAAAAACTTTTTATTTCACTTCAATCCGACTTTTTTCTACTGAGATACAGCCTTATGAAAATCCCCTCCATTTTTGAGTTTTTTCAAGTGTTCCTTTAATTGTTTTGACTAGTGTATATTGCTCAAGAGTTAAAGGTCAAATTCTTTTTTTTTTGTAAAATGTTGCCATTTTAAACAGACGACTATAGAAAAAAGTTGCTCATAACTTTTTGTATATTTAAGTTATATCCAAGTTAGTTTTCGATATACTTTAAGCTTTAAGAGCAAGAGAATAATAAATGTTTTTTTTTCGTCAAAAAAACGTGAGGTGCTTATCAATAACATTACTTTAACAAAATAACTTCATATTTATATTTTCTTGTGCAAAAATTGAAATCACATATGTCAGACCTGCTAACCTGCAAGCGCAAAAACAAAAATGTTATTTCGTAGTAAGGTGAAGATTAATTTTTTAATCGTTCTTGCTAAATTTAAAACTACCAAAACATTAGAAGCTGATATTAACTACCCAAAGAATTGATAAGAGAAAAATAGAAATATAACCTTCTAACCTTCTAAATAGATTTTGTGCAAAATTCTTAAAATGCTCAGCTTCTAAAGAAAGACAAATCAGTTTCGTTCTGAGTGTTTGCACAAAATGAATTGCTGTTTGATAAATACCATTCTTATATTACTATTTGTCGGGCAGTTGAATAGAGTTCATGGTAAATAATTTATTAAACTTTCTTGTTGAAAAATGGCAAAATTTAAATTTTCGCTGTTATAATTCTTCAATTCATCCAAATTATTTTTGAATAAATAAGAAAAACCTTAAAATCCAAAATTAAGGAAGTATAAAATTTTTTGTTTCAGCCTTGCAATGGGTATCGCTAACATCAGGCGATTCAATACCAAAAAATGCAATTTTGTTCGATACGTCATTGAATCATTACGTCGGACGGGCTAGGAGCTCTGCAGGATATTTTGTACCAGCGCAAGTAAATGAAAATGGAGAGGTATTTATAAGAGATTACGATTTAGACACGGATGTCCACAAAATACGTTTTGATGTTCTAACCACTTCTGAATTCGACACATGTGAATGGAAATCATTTCAAGGATTTGAAGATATTGATCAAAATGTTGTAAGGGTTGGTGTTGACACGTCAAATGGCGATAGCATTTTTGTTGGAAGATACTTCTTTGGTTATGATTCTATGAATTTATGCTCAATTTTCCTGCCCAAAAGTAAAGTTATTAAACGAATGCACAAAGTTAATTTGAACGATTATAGTGATTCAGTACAGCAATATTTAAGTTGTGATCCTCACACTGTTTGGCTTAATGCTTCGTCAACATTCGGGGATACTCCTTCAACGGCAGTCAGTGCAGGTTTTTCGAGTTATGGCAATGACATTTATGTCGCTCGGGCAATACAACCGAACGGAAACTTGCTCACAGGCTATGCAATACCGTTTAATAATGCTGTTGTTTTTGACACCTCTGCATTTATGGTGGATAGTGACTATGACGATACCTTAACTGATAAGGTAAAGGGTAGATATCAGTATCTTCTTGGCGATCCAAATGAGTACGAGTGGATGGATGTAGAGGACGGAGTCATTCCTGATTATGCTGTAGTCAATGGACAGCGGAAATTAGAACTTGTCTATGTGGCATTAATTGATAAGTCAGTCCGACCTATTACCCAGACTGAGGCTCTAAAGAAAAAATCCGGTTTTAAGATTTTGATCAAGAATGAAGTTTAAGATCGAAGAATTGAGCAGCAAGTATTTAAGCCATAACGTGATGACTCAAATAAATATATTTTAGCAAAAAAATATCTTGGTGTCACTAATATTTTATTTTTGTAAGGAATTTTGGTCGATTACAAACTCTCACTTGTTGGAATTGCACAGTTGGACATGTAGGTATACATTTTTTTTATGACGGCGAAGACGTTGAATGAAAGCACATCGTTGTGGCACTGATGAATATGAGAGAAATGTCTTGCGTCGATTGCAACGTGATCAATCTGATAAGCAATCGAGAATTTCCTTCTCTTCTCGCCCCTAGTAAAGTCGTTTAAGATTATTGTGTAACGCAGTTATTGCTGCGCAGGTTTTGACATCCATCAAAGAAGTCATCCTCCTCTGCTGTGTTGGCTTCTCAACTCCAGGATTAAAGAGAGGGCACGGTTGGGACCCGAAAATACAACATCAAATTAGACAAAAGTTTGGACTTAGAAGGATCGTTTATTTTCCAATATTATTGTTTGTTTTGAAAGAGTGTTTTTAATTAGCGAAAGAAACAAAGATAATCTCATACGCTTTCCACCCAAGAAATCTCAAACAAGTCTGTAATATTTTTTGTCGAATCCACCTAAACATAGTTTTTGTTCGGCTGAACCTCCAAAATCATAAAATGATAAGAACGTATTCGTCAGAGACAAAACCTGATTGATAAGAGCAAATTAATGACAGCAGTATAACCTTTTAACCCATAAAGATTTTGGCAGACTTAAATCAAAACATTACAAAATTCTATTAAAACTGAAAGTCTTAAAAGAAAAAGGCTTAGTAGAAACTAGAGCCAGGAAAGCAAACAATGATTCGAAATCTTTTTATTTCAATATTAATTTTCCTTGTGTTGGTTGCACTCAAAAAAGCTGCCGGTAAAAATATATTATTTTGATTGAGAAATATGTAGGGGGAAGTGGTCACCCTTCGTACACGGTCACCCTACGTACAGTGAGCATTAAACTAAAACTAAACGGTATTCAAACACGTGCTTACTAATGTGCATAGACATAGTAGGCGCCGAGCTGCTCAAAAAATTTTGAATCATAAGTGCAACAGATCAGAGATGATATAACGTAAGGAGATGGGAAACAAAGCTGTCAAAATGACAGTTGCCTACAAGCTAAAATTTACGGATTGCTAAGATGTGTGCGTGTTTTCACTAATACATTCTTTCAATCCGTCTATTCACCAAAGGGGAATAATTTTGGCAGTTAAATTTGAATGTTTTTGAAAAAAGAGGTGAGTTAATGGATATGTTCACAAATAGAGTAAAATTATTAGGTAAGTAAAAGCTTTAAATAAACACGCGTAGGAATTGTTCGTGAAATTTCATTTTCAAAGAGTGACGGTAATAGAAATTGTGCACAAAACGCAGACACGCTAAATCAGAACAAAAAAATTCTATATTTTTTGGTAAAGTAAGAGAAATATTTTTCTTGTTTTCATTCATACAAACAATCAAAATTTTTTAGTATTTTTATTTTCCAACACTTTTTTTTACTTTTTGTATGAAGCTAAGTACATATATTTTATTAACACAGAGATGCTTGCAAAAAAAAAACTAATAACAAGAAATAATTTTGTTGTATTCGTTTTTGGAAACGGTGTCTCGGCAACTTATGACACGCACTTAAGATTAAACGATGGAAAATGAAGTATGAAAACACGGAATAATTTTTCGGTTCATTTTTGTTTGTTTTTGCTGCAAATAACAAATGTAAAGTTTTTTTCACTTTTTGAGTTGTGAGACAAGAATTTGATTATAGAATGCAATAAAAAATGACAAATACATATTTTAATTTTTTGTTGAAGTTAAAACAAAAACAGCAACCCTGTTCGCCGTTATGCCCTTTTTTCCAATTTTTCGAGAAAAAGAATCAAATTGACCATGAAAATTGCCTGATATTTCCTAAATTCAGTATATTATGTATGTATTTAAATATTTGAGTGTGCTTCTGCCTTCAAACATATCTTAATGTAAGGCACAAGTAAGTTTTCAGCCTAAAGCTTCGGAACGCATCCTTCAAGTATTTTCGTGGTGGGTTTAAGAAAAACGTGTTTGACAATTTGAAAATTCAATCTAGTAATCTACGTTAAATTTGAAAATCCGAAAACAAACAAAAGAGAACTGCAAAAATATAAGAATCCCACCTCATCTCTTTGTTTTTGTATTATTCATGTAGAAGGAAAGAAAATAAAATGAAAGAATATGAAAATTGCGGGATCTAGGGAGTGAAACGTAAGTCAGTTTCCCATCTTGTTACATAATTAATCTTTGCAACAGATGCGGTCGCAACAACACATTTAGTGTTTTTTAGTGCTCTGAGTAATTTTTTTGTGTACGTTTGATGTAATATTGTGAGTAAGTTTTGTATGTTTTTTGGCTAAATAATGATGAAGAATTGTTGATAAGAGTGTTGAATTTGTGTTTTAATTATAAATATTGCAAAATCTCATTACAGTTTTTGAGAAATCGATTTTTGTGTATTGTGTACAGCTTGGTGAGCATTCGTACAGTCAAACATGGGGCACATTCGTACTCGTACGAATGCTCCCCATTAAATTTTCTTGAGCAGGTTATAATCTAAACACGAAGTTACAGTTTTATTGAAATTAAATTTAATCCTTTAAAATTAGTTTTTCGCATTCTATAGTAAATTGAGGTTGGTATTTTATAGAATTATTCTCAAACATAATTCGATCAAATCTTCACTAAACGTTCTAGTAAAACAATTCAAAGTGTTTTCGATCTCTAACAAGAGAATAAATTGTTGATGAGAGTAAGTCACTTAGGCCTTGGCTCTTCAAGAGCTGTCGCGCCACTCTATTTGACTCGTAAAATTAGTACCTACCTTTATCACTTATAATTCTAGAAGGTGTCCCAAATAGCATAACAAACTTTTGTAAATGGCTAACAGTCTCAGTTGATTTAAGTGTTTTGCAGGGCACGAATTTAGTAAACGCATCTACTACCATTAACAGGTATCGACTTTCACTCTTCTTCCCTGCATGGTCCACGGTCCCATGGAGTCAACATGTATGGTATGGAATGCGATTGGATGGAGCTCACATTGTTTTTTACCTGATGGTCTTTTGGCAACTAGACAGATTAAACAAGTCTCGACGAATTTCCTGACATTCCTAGACATTTTGGGCATCCAAAAATGTGAACGAAGTTTTGACAAAGTTTTATCCCACCCAATATGACAGTTATCTTCATGATATCGTCTCATAAGGGCCAGTCGACATTGTCGTGGAACAAAAAGTTTTTCTTCTTTCGTTTTACGATACAATAAATTGTTTTTAATCGTGTAATTTACGATTGTCTGGTCATCTTTTTCGTTCAGTTTGTCGGTAATTTCTGTAACTTCAGGATCAAGTGATTGTCCGATTTCTAGCCAGTTTCCTGCTAGGCAATTGAGTTGAAAACAAAAACAATTTTTAACGGGTGGGTTTCGACTAAAATAGTCTGCATGTTGCATACAAATTCCATTTCTATAAACGACCTGAAAGTTGAAGTCTTGCAGGTATATCCACCACCTTGCGACTCGCGGTAATAAATCCTTTTATCTTTCGTGGCTTTTAAAGCATTGCAAACAATCTGTGACAAGTTTAAATTGTATCCCTAGTAAATACGTGCAAAAGTGTTTCATAGCATTGACAGCAAGTGTCTTCACTATGGCCTTTCTTTTTACAAAATGAACAACTCTTAATAACCTTTGTTGTAACTGGTGCCTTTAGCAACGCCGAACCACTGCCGAAAGTTGATAAAGATAAGATTTGGTCACACACTGTATTTAAAAAAATAAAGATCTCATACTTTCCTAATATAAACAAACTTTGAGTTATTTTTTTTTAAGCAGAATTAGAGGTAACAATGGGTCAAGTAGTCAAGTTGAATCAATAATAAGTAAGTTAATGTTTTAAACACGGTATTTGGTATTTGACAAATAAAAAGGAAGCCAAATTAACTTTTTAAATATCCTGTATGAATCCTCCCCATGTCGTACGAATGTGCCCCATGTGCTGTACGAAGGTACCCCACGGGTGGGGAGGATTCGTACAAAAATCTTATCCCATTAAAATGACTGTAACTATTTAAGCCTTTGACTTAGCAGTGTAATTTTTTTCGTAAAGTGTAATAATATATATATTATAGATACAGTCCATTAACTTGAAGCTGCAGTGAGTAAATAAATAACTAAAAAATAAAAAGTAAAAACTGTACGAAGGGTGACCACTTCCCCCTAAACTGTTGGAAGTGGCTCATCCGTACCGTACAGAATAATTTTGATGTTTGATGAGCTCTGAAACTTAAAGTAGATGGTTGTGTTATTTTATGACGTTAACAAAAAATAAAAATACCGAGGCTGTACTACTACAATTTCCCTAAGAAATCCGCAGTCTTTTGTTTTAATTTCGGATAAGTCTTTTGAAAAACTTGTTGTTTCATTACTTTTGTTTGTTTCAGGTCTAAAATGGGTACCATATAGTGCGAGGGAACATATTCCCGAAAATGTAATCTGGATTGATGATGAACATACAAAGTGTGTTGACAGAGCTAAGGCAGCTTCAAATAAAACATTACCAGCCGAAATACGTACCGAATCTGGAGAGGCATTTCTTAATTCTTACAAAAGATTAAATATTGAAACTTCAAAATATTCCGAAATACTAACAACTTCACCTGACGACAATTGTCAATGGAAATCATATAACAGGTATTATAACGACATTGACCAAAATGTTGTTCGTGCGGGTTCTGATATCGATGGAGACTTGATTTTAGTTGGAAGAGGAGTTTACGGAAGTGGCAAAAACTACATAAGTTCAATTTATATGCCTAGAAAAAGGGATACCCAAAGTTTATCAGAGTTTGAAACTCGTTTTGAAATCTTTGAATACCTTAGTTGTGAAATTAAAATAAAATGGGTTGATTTTTCAGCAAATAATCTGCCAGGAAACGCCGTTTTTGGAGGGAAATCAAAGAATGAGTACGACATGTATGTTGCTAGAGTGACCCAAAGCAATGGCGATATTTTTACTGGGTACGTAATGCCAGAAATAAATGCCGGTGTTTTTGATGCTACAACGGAGTTAGAACGCGAACTCAGTTCTAGTGAATATTTCGATCAAGACGAACCGTTTGCGCCTAATGATTCTGAAGTGATTCAGGTTCTAGTTGGTGAGCCAGGTGAATATAGTTGGGTTGAGGTTCGCAATGAAACTTTTCCGGACTATGGTGTTTTCAACGGAAGAAAGGCTTTGGATTTTGTGTACGTGGCACGAGTTGGAAACATAATACGCCCATTGACGGAATATGAAGCTCTATCGAATGATTTTGAACCCTTCGATGTTTTAGTTAAGAATGTTTGAATGTTTGTTCAATTTTATAAAAATCTTTTGTAAGAATTTCAAAAAACTTAATCAGAGTAAATAGAAAACAATAAAAAAAAAATATATCTCTTGAAAAGAGTTCTAGGCTTAAAACTCAGCTTAACCCTAGAAAGATAAACTGCGCCTCAGAGGCGCCCGTAAAATATATAAATTGCTTTATTTTCTTAACCGACGCTCTAAAAAATTCGTTCTTTTGAGTCAACTCACTCGTCGATTAACACTTGCGATATACGGTTGTTCCGGTTATGTAAGTACTTCTGATTCAGACAGAGACTGATAATAATTTTAATTCTCATCAAAAAATATACCGAAGATCATCGATTTTGTGTTCGTTTTTCGTTATGGATTTGAAATATCCTATTTTAATTAGAAGAATTAATAATAATATAGATTTAGTTTTACTGTATTTTATGTTTTAAACGATTTTGTTATATTCTTTCAATAAAATGAAGAAATAAAATAAAGATTTATTTAATTTAAACAATAAAACAGCTATGTTTTTTAATCGTGCGCCTCGCAGGCGCATGTTTATCTTTTCAGTACTAAAAAATAAGTTTATCTTTCTAGGGTTAAGAAATAATTAAATATGTTGCTCCGATTTTACTTGAGATAAAAATAACAATTTTTTAACGTAATAAATGGCCAAAAAGAAATTTTTGAAATTTTCATGGTTAATACTTTGTATTCATTCAGGGATGGTTCCTGCGAACAAAAATAATTGGAAAAATCTTACGGAAGAGTGAAAAAGCTGGAAAAACCGAACACAGATCGAAAACTTGATTTTTTGGAGGGACTTTTTCGTTCCAGAATGACTTTAGTGGGAAAATAGAAAGTTTTTGATTTTAAACACAGAAAACTCATTGGTTTTCAAATGGAACATTCTTATTGAAAAACTCGAAAATTTAGGAAAAGATTTACGATTTTGACTATGTAAAGGCGGACAATTCGTTGTTAAGCTTATGTAGCTGTATTTTATAATTATACTGGAGTTCATCCAAGGGTTTGCTAAAGATTAGTATAATATGCAGTAAAAATGATGCCCAACGCATTCTTATCTAACTTTGTGATGCTTGTTTTCAAATTCTGAGGTATGCTCAGTCTATCTAAGGTGTTCTCGACTAAGCACCTAACGTCGAGTTGAAGATTCAAACAAAATAACACAACCAACCTTCACTATTCGTTTAACCTTTTTTAATTTAACAATGTCTTAGGTCTTAGGTTGCCCGTAACTTAGTGGTTAGGTGCGTTGGCTGCTAAGCAGAACGTCGTGGGTTCGAGTCCTACTCGTGCCCATAAAGTTTTTATTTCATCCTTCACGGGTACTGCCTCTTGCGAAGACCTGACAAATTTTCCAAGAGTATCAATCTGTCATGAAAAAGTGCTTCCCAACTTTGCCGTTCGGAATCGGCGTTAAATTGTAGGTCCCCTCAATTCTTCACACGCACTCAGAGAATTGTTGATGAGAGTAAGCCACTTAGGCCTTTACTCTTCAAGAGCTGTCCACGATAAGTTGCTTCCCGCGCCGTCTCAAGGCTCGGTGTCTGGAAAGTCGCGGCTCCTCGGATTGTATGACTGTCAGTGTTGCCACTGAATAAACGTTGGCTTTTGCTTTGATACGCACAGAGGGTGTTGATCAAAAAATAAATCGAGTCTTGTCAAAATCAGACACCTGCTCACAACAAAAGCTGTGAAATAATCGGTTGAACAATTGCCCCTGTTCGCGCACCTTACAGAAGGGAAGAGTATAAGCGAAATAAATGGTAGAGTCGAAATTCCGTCAGCGAGCAGCAAAACTCCACTGAATAAACATTGATTTTGATACACTCAGAAGGAGTGGAGCAAAAGATAAACTGAGTCAAGTCAATATCAGACTCATGTTTGTATATTTTCCAGAAAGAAAACTACAAAAAATAATCGGTGGGCAAATCATCGGATCGGAAAGAAGCGACGGTTGGTTGAGTATATATTTTGAAGAAATATAATCCTAAAGCAAAAAATAAATGGGCAGCTCTAAAAATTAGTGCCTAGCTAGAGGAAACTTGACGACAACACTTACTCTTATAGATTTTCCTGTCGACGTTGAATGTGAATCGTATCACACCCAAATGATTGTCATGTGTTGTCGCTTCCTTTTGTTGTATTCGGTTTTCGGTGTTTTTCGGTTGTGGGTTCTCTTTGTTTACTTGGTTATTTCCAGGGGCGAATCTTCGTAGATTATTTATCAAGGGTCGAGTTTCGCGGAGCTATCTAGGCTAGTAGTAAATAAAATGACGGTTGTTCCCATACAGAATAGAACTCAAAATTTTGTGTTAAAAATTTTTTTTTTTAACTATTCCTGAAGACAAATATTTAAAAGAAATAATGAAAGATGAAGTTCTAGGTTTTTCAAATAGGCGTATTCTAAGTGCATCGTTATGGACATAGCCGTTGATTTTTAATGTTTTCTTTTACAAAATAAGTAATTTTTTTTTATTGCACCCCTCGGCTATACAGAAGGCGAGGGGTATCGTTTCTAACCGGAGATCGAGAGAGATATATACCTGTGTGCAAAATAATAGCAGTGGTTCAACTATCTTTCCTTTAATGAAAAAAAAACAAGTTACCCTTTGACTTATTTATTAATTTATTGGTTTTGAATTATTATTCCATTATTTATGTTTTAATATATACAAAAAATTAAAAACAATATTTCAATAGCTTAGTTGATAAATAATAAAAAGTTAAGAAAATAAATTAAAACGGCTGTGCATTAAAATAGCAGTGCTTCAGATAATGTCTTATAAGAACTTAAAAAAACTATTTTTCATTTAAGTTTTCATTAAGATTAAATATTTTGTGGTGTGACCTTTAATTGCGAGGACAGCAGCACAACGACGACCCATAGAATTAACCAAACGCATGCATCTTTCTTGTTTTTCCCTTGTTTTTTTCACTGCGCTCCACAATTCAGCAACATTTTTTGGTTTTTCCTTCGCAACACCTTCCTTAACATCCGCCCACAAGTTTTCGATGGGGTTTAGGTCCGGAGATTGCTCAGGCCACTCAAACACATCAATTTTGTTAGTCGCATACCAATTTTTTGCTAACCTGCTGGTGTGTTTGGGGTCATTATCCTGCTGAAAAACGTCCAAGTTATTGGCATGTTCTGCAGAATATCAACATAAATTTTGGCGTCCATGATATCCTTTATTCAAAAGATAGGCCCTATTCCGTAGTAGGAAAAACAACCCCAAACATTTATTTTAGCTCACAGGTCACTTCGTTCTTTGTGACTTCGAGTAACGGTTTTTTCAATGAAAACCAACGCCGATTAATCTCCAAGCTTTAAGAATCTAATGACAATGACTAGTTAGACAGAGACAGTAATTTAAATTTTGTGCAGGCAACGTACAAAAATGAGACGATTACATACTTATATATATTTTTCAACTTTGTGAAGCACTGCTATTTTTTTGCACACAGGTGTAAGTGGTATAAATTAAATCGGATGAGTGTTTCTAAAGGGTGAATCACAAAGACGCTTCAGCTTCGCCTACGTTACGATGCGAACGCTTCGAGTTTGCTTTGAGTGACAGTTCTCCCTCCATCATCATCATACCTCCAAAAACAGCTTTGCCACTTTACTCCTTTCGAAGTAGATCTACTTCGATTTTTGAAAAACTTTGAAAATCCACTTCCTACTTCGCACCACCAAGAATTTCTTGAAATCTACTTCACTCAGAAAAAACCTTTCGATTTTACTTGATATTTCTAAAAATCTGATTCGATTAATTCATTTAGTAATTTTTTGCCTACAGTACAAACTGAAAAATGACATGCCTTCATTATTTACATCAGGAAAATAGATAAGCGACATCTGCAATAAAGTTTCTATCCTTATACACGAACAATAAACGGACACAGCTTACAAACACGAAATTTCAACCTAGACCTACACAAATACGCAAAGTATGAGTTATGTACGTGCTTCAGTGCTTGTATTGAAGTGTTTAATATTTAAGGCCGTGTGCGACTTGCGTTAAAATGTTGGTTAAATTTAAACACTTGTGTCATATTTTGGCTTGCTAGTTAAATTTTAACACATTTTATCCACCATGTAGTGTCAAAATTAAATCGAAAGCCAAGTTTGTATACACATTTTAACACAATTCACACACGCACGACGACGGCCCTAATTGTAGATCTGTCTATGTATCCATGGTCAAAATGAAATACATTATAACTCTTCTTCGCTTTTTCTCAATCTACTTCACTTTATTCCCATCTACTTCGCTTCCTTTTTTTCAAGTGGTAACGCTGCTCCAAACAACAAATGAACAAAAAGCTGTTGAGCTGTCAGACAAAGCAAAAGTTCTGCATAATTTGAACTAGAGCTTCCGTTTGGAGTCACGTTACATACGAAACGTGAGATCGAAGCGTCATTGTCATAGCAAGTATTGAATTCCTATAGCTGAACTACTTAGTAAACGTCAGGCGAAGCCGAAGCTAAAGCATCTTTGTGATTCAGGCCTAATGTAAGTAGGAAATATACCTATGTATGTAGGTACATAAGTCGGTAGCATGCCAAATAAATTATAATGAACCTAAATGATTTCCTTGTGAGGCGCCAGAGATGGTGAACAATTTTGATGGCCGCCGTTCCTCAAAATAATACCATATAATTTGCTTTTACACCTCTAGTTTGATAAATAAGGTTTTCTGGTTTAATTTGCCGAAAGCTTTCCTAAAATTTGCAAGATTACAGTCAAGTTGTTTTTGATCCTTAAACAAACCAAGGCAAAATTAGTGCTCTTGAAAGCCATTTTTGGAAAGCTTTGCTTTTAACTGGACAAAAGTACATTTCAGATTCTGTAAACAAAAGATTGATTCCTTCTTTAAATATAGAATTTTGAATTGAAGTCAATGCTTAATAAAATTGCTTGATTTGTCATTTTTTATCTAATTTTTTAGAAAAATGATATACATACGTAAATCGTACTCTTTATTTTCAGAAAACTGAGGGTAGGTAGGTACCTACACCGTTTCAAAGCAATTAACATAAAAATCAAACTTTGTTAACTTTACAAAAATATAATTGCATACGAATTTTAGAGGATAAACTGGTTTGTAGAAGGACTTTTAACAGTGTAAGCAAATGTGCCAAGCTACTTATTGAAATTTTGCAATACTGTCCAGTAAATTAACCAAACTAATTACATTAATCAAAATTTACTTAATTATACCAATTAAGTTGTCACATTTTAATTAGAACATCAAAGAAATTACTTATTGAACCAGTTTAAGATGAACGAAGATGATGTTTACTCTAAATTATAAGGTATTGTATCTTACTGAGTAAATTTATCCAAATAAATATTAAATGAAATGAAAAAAATAATAAAAATGAAATGAAATTTTTTATTTAGGAATCATTTGTTAGCATTTATACCAACGTAAAATAAGGAGATGAGTTTTTTGTGCATTCTCGTGACAGCCAAGTCAAGTAGGTAAAAATTCAACAAGAAAATTAAAACTTTTACTTGGGATGTTAATTAATATCTTTCAAACTCAAAGGGGGCTGAAATGAATTCTTTTCAATTATTCATATATGGCAAATGTAAACATTTGTCAGTTTGTTGTATGAGAATAATTATTGAAATTAAATCACTTTTGGACAGTAAAATCGAGTTGGAATCTGGATTGTTTCCGTGATAATTTGTTTACTTTAATTGAATCGATAACACGCGGAATTCTTTCAAATTTATTTGACTTCACACACTTTATTCTCGAGTAAGGACTTTTGAATCGAAATGAAGTAGTACACGGATCGGGAATTCGGTTGTTCCTTTTAAACTAGGGTGCCACTCATATTGAGTGTGTTTTTTGGGGTATAGAACTTTAAGTTGGCAATATTGTTTTAACTGATGGCCAAATTGTCAGCCGTCAAGTGTTTTATTTTAAGATTGGTTTGGTTTTCTAAAAATTGAAGCCACAAGATCACCTAGCAAGCTGTATCTTCGGTGAATGGGTCCAAGACAAAATTGCCGTTGATATATATGTACGTCAATAACCAAACTGCCGTATTTCGAGTGATTAAGTGTGTGTTGAGACACCAAAACAAAACCTGACTGTTTGGTGTGCTTTGAACTGAACAACCATGATCCGTCGTTTCAAACAAGACGGTTTAACCTGTCACACAGCTCGTGCCACAATTGATTAATTGATGGAAATGTTTGGTTACCTCATGGTTTCACGTTTGACCTGTGAGTTTGCTTCCAGGAAGACGCAATTTAACACAGCTTGACTATTTTCCGTCGGTATTATGTGACGTCCCTAGCCTACACCGAAGTCCGAACTGATTAATTTATCCTCCATCACTAATGGAAGATGATCTGGTACAGGTCTGCGCCAACTACAGAAGAATAAGCCTTCTTAACATCGCTTAGAAGATCCTCTCCGCAGAAATATGTCAACGTCTAAAGACTCATTTTAATTTCAGTTTCAGCCGATGAAGCATACGACTACAAAGACCTATTAACCAAATTTTTAGCAGATCGAACTATGGTGCACATAGCCCTCTAAATCAACTAATTGATTTATACAATAAATTTTATTTTCTTATTGACTCACCAAATGACAATTTAAAAAGCTTTAATTTCAAAACATTGATTTATAGCAGTTTAAATTAAATTTAGATTTAAGTTAGTATTTAAGTAATTATTTATTTATGAGCATGTCACGTTAGTATTTAACGAAATTGAATAAATTAAATTAAATTAAATTGACTTTGGTCAACAATCTGATTGGTTCATATCAAAGTGGCTTCAGACCATTTATCAAAGTGGCTTCGACCAAATTATAACTTTGTGGCAGATCCTGGAAAAGACCTATGAACTCCATATCGACACCCACCACTTTTTATCGATTTTAAGGCCGTGTATAACAGTATCTACAGAGACGAACTGTATAACGCTTTGTCTAGTTTTGGCATCCATGCCAAGCTCATTCGCTTGAGCAAAATGA
Organism: Sphaerophoria taeniata; assembly: GCA_943590905.1. Lineage (NCBI taxonomy): Eukaryota > Metazoa > Arthropoda > Insecta > Diptera > Syrphidae > Sphaerophoria > Sphaerophoria taeniata. Next base: position 49,708,013 of record OX016541.1, on the reverse strand, counting down.
CGATGGAGAACTCACGCTGTGCCCTCAAGGTTGGCAAAGAGCATACGGAATCTTTCGAATTTTCGATGTCGAAAATGAGTCAGACAGGGCGGGATGCACTGTCATGCGATTTCCTTAACATCGTGCTTGAGAAGGTAGTGCAAAACTCCATCGTCAACGCCAGAGGCAATATCTTCCAAAATTCTGTGCAACTTCTCGCGTACGCCAATGATATGATATAATGGAAAGAACACAGCTTGATGTCAATGGCACATTTTTTGTGGGAATTGAGATAGAAGCGTCAAAAATGGGTTTAGCGGTAAATGAGAGCAAAACGAAGTATATGCTGTCTTCGAGGAAGACCACCCAACAACGACGGCTCGGACAGAACGTCACAATAGACGCATATAACTTCGAGGTAGTAGAGGACTTTGTCTATCTAGGCTGGGCTATTAACACGGGCAATAACACCAGCCCTCGCCGAGATCAGACGAAGAATAACTTTTGTTAATCGCTGTTTTTAGGGCTAAGAAAGCTATGGAGAATGGATAAGAAGTTTTTAATACGAGATTTACGGGTTGTACAACGACACGGACCTTGCCAGAAGAGTCAAGGTCCAGCGACTCACATGGCTCATTTAGTGCGGATGGACACCAATGCTCCGTCCCTGAAAGCCTTCGACACCATTCCCGAGTGACGAAGAAGAAGAGGGAGACCGCGATTCAGGTGGCGCACCTGAGTGGAAGAGGACCTCAATAAACTTGGAGTGCAGAACTGGAGACAGCTAGCTATAGGGACCGAGTTGGCTGGTGGAGACTGTTGGTTGAGGTTGAGGTTGAGTGAGAGCAACGCATGCTTTCAACTAATAATCATAAGAGTTTGGTATCTACTGCCATCTTGAAGCTCTTGTTCTTTGTTGTATTCAAGAACTTTCTGTGACCTCGCATGCCTTAAATGATTTCTCACGGCGAACAACGGTTAGAACTCTAGACTTTGAAGCAGCAAAACAATTATGAAACAAGAAAGTGAAGAAGCTACCGCATACCGCAATGTTGACACCAGCCACAGACAATTCTTTACATTCTTTTAATGGGGGTCAAGCCAAGTCGTATTAAGTTTCCTTCTTCTATAGTCACGTGCATTTATTTATTCTACAAAAGAAGAAGACAATTTTTCTTGTCAAAATAACAAATTACTTGAGCATACAAAGTACAATCAACGACGACGGCAATGTTCATTAAAACCAATCCTTAAAATCTTATCTTCTTTTCATGTGGACCAAATCTAAGTAGTGCCGCATCGCCGCACCAAGTCAAGTCCACATGATTTTGATTGCATAAATAAATAATGATTCGACTAAAGTGTCCACACAATGATATACGAAAGATCACAGTGCCAAGGACATGCATCTTAAAGTTGCTGCCGGTTAGCCGGGGGCGAATCTCCTGTGCTACTATGCACTTACCTATGGCAAAGATCAATGGTGCAATGCCAGACCGGTTATCTATTGGAGTGTATTTAAACCAGCATTTCATTAACAATTTTCTCTGACATGCTTGATGTACTCTATATTTCGTATCACAATATCTTCGATAGTAGATAATGTCGCTGCATACCGGTCAGACTCTTCGTATAAAAATAGTTTGCCACAGGCGCTGACAAATCCCACTAACGACATAAATAAACTGTTAACTATTTTTTATGCATACAGCAGACAGATCTTGGAAACCGATGTCAGGGGGATCTCAGTTTATTTCATTTTTTGACTTCGTTAGGTATATCTATGCAAATTAGACCAACGGATTCTAGGCCAATATTTATTCGGTTCAAGTCAACAATATTTGCAATATGAAGTTTTCTTCTTCAAGATTTCAGTGTTTTTCCAACGGTGACAATCCTAGTCAAACCAGGCGTTTTGATGTGGAAAACCAGCTTAATAAGCGTATCTGGTCGTAAAAAGACTTAAGCTTTGAGGTTATAGTCACCTGAGTTTGAATTATCTGTTTGTACTGTATTGTATTCAGATCGTTTGAGATAGCACCAGCGGTTTGAGTCGAAGGTGGAACCGAGTATTCTGGAGAAGAGCCGTGAGTCGGTCAGTCGATCAGTCTAAATCTGTTATCGGAGGTTGTGTCATGCAGCCTGTAATGAAATCTATGAGACTGCAATACAAGCAATGGTCGAGGAGCTCGTAGAGAACATGTCTTTGGCGTCTTCGGTTGAGGCGTGAGCATAGATCAGGTTGAATAAGGGGGGGGGGGGGCATATTGCCTCTGTGTTTAGTTCAGTAGAGTTGATACTCAAGGCTTTCTTCCTAAGGCTGATCCTAACACGAAATCAACATCCAAATAGAAGTTGCTTTTGCACACCATCATATCGATTTTTTCTTTCTTTACCTTATATTTCTTGCAGCAGTTTAGAGCTTAAACCAATCGTTCTGCTTAGCGTTTTCATTAAGAGAATTTACGTTCCAAGTGGAAATCCGATTATTCTTTGTCCGTTATTGAATCCGCCTACATCCTAGTCTTGGTGTTTGTTTGGAACTGTCTTAATGTGTCCAGGTAGTCACCGCGATGTACGACTCCATACCGGGAGTGCCAGATCTTTCATCCGATTGCAAAGATAGTAGGCCAGGCATAACTCTCTTAAGCCCGAACTCTGTAAATGTCGGAGTGGTCATTTTTTTATTTTTTAGAATGATCACGCACTCAAGGGATTTATATTCCCTGTTCATGCCAAAGCACAGTGTGAGCGTTAGGGAAAGTGGGATAGACGGAGTTAGTTTAGGATGAGGTGTTGGTTAACATTGGTCTCAAATTCTTGAACATTGATAGAGGGCGGAAGGGAGTTCCACAGTACAGTACAGCTACAGAACGATTCTCCGTTCATGACAGTACGACCGAAGTTTGGCTCGTTGGTGAACAAGTGGGCATTCCTGGAGGGGGTGTTACGGTTGGATATGTTAGGGGTCGAATGCAACTGGCTATCTCACTACAGCATAAACCGTTGAAATATCGGTAAAACAGGATAAAGCATGAGACATTACGTCGATGTTCAAGTGACATAAATGAATAAACGATGGTATGATCAAAAATCATCTTGATTGCTCTCTTCTGTATACTGTCCAAAAGACTTAAGTAATAAGTCACTGGAACACCAGCCCAAACGTAGGAGTTGTACTCAAGCTTAGGACGTATATATGTTTCTAAGATGGAAGCCAACCTAAGCATCTTGCGGCATTTTGTGATCGTTCCACACCAGATGATCTTTGATACACATACCGAAGAATTTCGAAACCATGCAAGTATAGGGTATAGACTGGAAAAATGCTGTTTTATATCAACTACTCGGAATGAGCCTAGATATTATGATAGATGAAAGAGCTAACGCAAGGGTTTTGAAAGCGTTGAAGGAAACCTCTTAAGAACAATGGCGGGTGCCCGGGCAGCACGAGTGCGAAAGAAGATTTATATTCCGTCTCCCGTGGAATCATTGACGCGCCAAGAGCTAACGATAGGAGTGTCATTGTCAACGAGAGTAGGGAAGAAGAAGAATTCTTCATATTTTTTTTACAAATGACCAAAAATTCTTACTGCAGTATTGTTTTTTTAATTTTTTGGTCATGCAAGAACTTGGTCCGTCGAATATGAACATTGCATGCCTTCAAAGTATTCGCTTAGTTGTTCTTTCATCTATTGTAAACGGGATGCCAGTCTCTCTTATTTGCTACCACCATCAACTTCTCACTTGCGTACATATGAATCTTCGGTTGAAGACGTTAGAATTGTCAGGCAGTTGTGGATGTCAAGAAAGAAATCTTGTGTCTTTTCTAATGTCTACTATATGCATATAACATTACAAAATTCCACTACAATTCTGCTTCGTGAATTTCAGATTATGGGAAATAACGAAGCAAAAACTAGTCTGGAAAAAGTCAACAGCTCCGTTTGCATTCTAGACAAATTATTTCATCAAATGCTTAAAAGAATTCCATAGGTTTATTGTCCAACAACGTGTCCGCAATAACCAATAAAACCACGTTCTTTATTCAAATTCAGAGCAACCATTAACTCTTGAGTGCAAATGATACACAAAATAAAAAACAAAAGTATCCATTTAAGTAACTTCAAGCAACTATCTTCGTTCGCAATGCTTCAATCCGCTATCAAAAACAAAAACAAATTGAATGCATATTGAATATTTTGCATATCGCCTTTGATGGTGTAGACTTTGGGGACACTCTTTGAATTCCAAATCGACAATGTTGCGCAATAGCCAACAAACCAATTGATTTTCAACAACGTTAAGAGATTGATTGTCAATTGTTGCTTGACAATACCAACAGCCAAGAGTTCAAGGTGCTAGAGCAACCTTTAAATCCCAAGACGTGCCTCAATAACACAAAAACCAAATCGCCATAAATAGACTTTTGATTCATCAATGTTAATCACCGAACTTTGATATTAGGAGCAGGGATCTCTTGAAAACGATATTTTATAAAATTTAATCAGCAATTTAAAATCGCTTTTTTGCACAAGAACTGTAAAGGATCGATTTAATGAACGTTCATGTAAATGGTGAACCATGGAAGCTCTTCAATGTGTTTTGTGAATGTGGGATCGGGGAAAGAGATATATATGTCTTCCGATGCGACTACTAACTTGTGGTCCGGACGTAGTATACGGAATGTGTTTGGCAGTGGATCAGCTTTCGCATTCGTGACCTCGCTTGGAATAGGTATATTATTATTGACATTTTTACTTCGATGCTTATGACTTATGAGTGATAAAAGACTTGTGGTCGAGCGTATTTTGAAATTGTAACAAACGGAACATTTGGGTATTTTGTAATTCGTATTGTTTATGGCTAGCACAGCTCGACGAAAATTTAGTTTGACTTGGTAAAGTATTGTAATATTCGGCTTGGTCCGACAATTAAAACTTATTCACTTTTTAAATAAAACACAAATTCACTTTATTCAAATCACTCACAAACTTATTTATTCAACACTTTCAATTATAACTTTGCAAACACAGAGTACTTTTCTTTATCGCAGTTCACAATTAACTAATTCGCCTCGCCACCAAACGGCTATTTATAACAAAAATGATGGGTTCTAGAAACTACTATTGGCTCCTATTGGTTCTTGGGGAAGCTGAAAGTTCGAGAGAAAATACTGGGATTTTTGTAGGGGCTAACGTTCTTAATGCTAAACAAAAAGTTTCTCTTAATCTTAATTAATTATTGCCCCTCACGAGTGTTTACTACTACAATTAAACGATATTAAGTAAAGAGAGTATGTACATTAAATAAACAAGAGATACAGAGTAAGTAAAGAGAGTAATGAAAAGTGTGTACATTAAATATAGAAAGAGATACAGAGTAAGTAAAGAGAGTAAGAAAAGTGTGTACATTAAATATAGAAAGAGATACAGAGAGTAAGAGATAATAAAGTATACACATTAGTATTAGACATTACAATAGAAGGAGATACAGAGCGTATGAGATAAATAAAGTGTATACACATTACATTGCCCCCTCCTTAGGATTGATCGTCCCGAACAAATCCATCATCTTCATCACCACTGTAGCCACAGAGCAGGTATACCTAGAGTCGCAACTCAAGGCATTTTACTCTCTTTCGACTAAAAAAATTAAATTTGATAAAATATACTACCCAGTGCAAATGTATTGGTTTTTCAATGAATTTCAAATGGGAGGCCAAACCAATACATTTGCAATGGGTAGTATATTTTTCTCTTATTCCAAAATTTTTTGGACAGTGAATTTTTAAAAAAGAGAACGAGTTGCGACTCTAGGTAAATAGGTTCTCTATGACTGTAGCGATGTAGTCGGTCGCGATGTACGACTTTAAGTTTACCTCTGACTCCTTTTTGTATCCGGTACACGACGTCGTTGATTTTGCTAATCACTGTATATGGACCTTCCCAGTCCCGTTGAAGTTTCGGTGACAACCCTTTTTGTCGATGGGGATTGTAAAGCCACACTCGATCTCCTGCTTGGAACTCTGTTGTTGTCGCTCGTATATCGTAGCGTGTCTTCATTCGGTCACTGAACATCTTTATTTTTGACCTAGTATCGTCGTGGATCTGAAGGAGTCTTTCTCTGAGGTCATCCAAGTAGTCATCCTCGGCTTGCGGTTCCGACGTGGGACATCCAAATTTAATTTCACTCGGCAATCTGATGTTCCTTCCCATCAAAATCTCAGACGGTGTATGGCCAGTTGAGCTATGTCTTGCACTTCGATACGCCATCAAGAACAGTGGAATGTGTCGATCCCAATCTCGCTGGTTGTCGTCCACAACTTTGCAAAGATGTTCCTTAAGGGTTCGGTTGAACCGTTCGACCATGCCATCAGATTGTGGGTGGAGTGGTGTTGTTCTTGTCTTCTTGATGTGAAGAAGCCCACAAACTTCCTGGAATATGTTTGATTCAAAGTTCCTTCCCTGGTCGGAATGCAGTTCTAATGGAACACCGAATCTGCTAACCCAGTTGAACACAATTTGGTCTGCGACTGTTTTGGCTTCTTGATTCGGTATGGCGTATGCTTCAGGCCACTTGCTGAAGTAATCCATGACGACCAGAATAATATAACGATTTCCATTATTTGTTTCCGGAAATGGACCCGCCACGTCTATTGCAATCCTTTCAAAGGGTGATCCGACATTATACTGCTGCATTTGGCTGTGATTCTTTTTGTTCGGGCCTTTGGTGGCAGCACAGGTATCACATTTTCGGCACCACTTCTCGACATCTTCCCTTGCATGTAGCCAATAGAATCGTTGTCGAACCTTTTCTAGCGTCTTGTTTACTCCTAGATGGCCTCCCGAAACTCCATCATGCATCTCTCGCAGAACGTCCATAATCTTCGATCTCGGTAAGACTAGCTGCATTACATAGGACTTTCCATCTGCTGATTCCCATTTACGTCGAAGGACACCCTCTTGGACATGTAATGAGTCCCACTGTGCCCAATAGGCCTTTAGAGCCGGACTTCTGTCGGAGATATCAGCCCATTCTGGTTTTTCCTGGTGTTCCTTGCATGCGAGTATGGGTTCAATATCTGGGTCCTCTTGTTGAGCCTTCCTCAACTCGTCGTTGCTCCAGCCATAAATGGGATCGGTTCTGGTTCGTAGGACAGTGACCACTTCTTTTTCTTCTTGGCGTCTGCAATGCTTACAGTCTTGCTTACATGGTCTCCGAGACAGTGCATCAGCATTTGAGTGAAGCTTCCCCTTCCGATGTTGAATTTCATAATCGTACGTCTGCAGCCTCTCAATCCATCTCGCCACTTGACCCTCTGGATTCTTGAAATTCAAAAGCCAGTTTAGTGCTCCATGGTCGGTTCGGAGAAGAAACTTCTGTCCATAGAGATACTTATGGAAGTGCTTTGTTGCCAAAATCAGTGCAAGAAGTTCTCTTCTGGTCACACAATAGTTTCTTTCCGACTTCGAGAGTACCTTGCTGTAATAGGCAACCACCTTTTCTTCGCCATCATGTACCTGTGACAATACAGCACCAATCCCGACATTGCTGGCATCAGCATCAATGATGAACGGTTTTCCTGGAGTCGGGTAGGTCAGCACTGGTGCATTACACAAGCGTTGCTTGAGCTCTTGAAAGCTGCGCTCGCACTCACCTGACCATTTAAACTGCTTTCCCTTTTCCGTTAGCTGATGTAGACTCTTGGCGATCTCAGCAAAGTTCTTTACAAAGCGCCTATAGTAGGTGGCTAGACCCAGAAAGCTTCGGAGTTGATGTTTGTCCTGTGGTGTTGGCCAATTCTTCACGGTATCAACCTTATCAGGATCCGTCTTAACTCCTTGGGATGAGATGATATGTCCCAGGTATTTCACTTCGGTTTTGAAGAGTGAACACTTTTCTGGATTGAGTTTGAGGTGGGCTTCTCGAAGTCTTTGAAACACGGCTCTCAGATTTGTACAATGTTCGTCAAATGTTTTCCCGTATACGATGACGTCATCCAAATAGACCAGGCAAGATTTCCAAGTGAGTCCTTGCAGGACGCATTCCATAAGGCGCTCAAAAGTCGCTGGAGCATTGCACAGTCCAAAAGGCATCACTTTGAACTGCCACAATCCGTTTCCTGTCGAGAACGCTGTCTTCTCTTTGTCTTCAGGATGGATTTCTACTTGCCAGTATCCACTTTTCAGGTCCAACGTTGAGAACCATTGTGCTCCTTCCATTGCGTCCAGAGTATCACTGATCCTAGGCAGAGGGTAGCTATCCTTCTTGGTCACATCATTCAACCTTCGATAGTCTACGCAAAAGCGGGTTGATCCGTCTTTCTTCTTTACCAGGACCACTGGTGACGCCCAAGGGCTTTTAGAGTTTTCGATCAGACCCTCTTCTTTCATGGTGGTTATCAGTTCTTCAACCTCACCTTGTTTGGCTAGTGGAAGGCGTCTTGCAGGTTGACGGATCGGCTTTGCATCCCCGGTGTTGATTCGATGTTGAATCAGTTGTGTTCTGCCATATTTCCCTTGCGATGACGAAAAGATGTCTGCAAATTCTTCGAGGAGACCTTCTGCAGTTCTTCGTTGTTGGTGGCCAAGATTAGTTGACTTGAGAATGTTCGTCTTTATGGAGTTCAACTCTCCTGACTTCAAGGTTTGCCTTGACTCTTCTTCGTTCATCCTTGTTATCGCTGATACAGATTCGCATTGTCCGACAATCTCACCTTTTCTAAGCTTAACTTCGTACGGCTTGATGTTCAGTATTCGTACGGGAACCATGTTCTTTACAGGTCTAACAAGAGTCTTCCCAATGGTGACGTTTTGGGAGGACTTTACAGATGCTGGTTCGACCATGAGATATCGATGGCTTCCAGGCTTACCCTTCAATTTCGTCCACACGAATACTTCTGAAGAAGCAGGCAAAGTCAGATCTTCTTTGATGACGGTTTTCACAGATAGCGAGGTCTCATATGAGTGAATCCCATAGATCATCGGAATCTCGATGTTTCGATATTTCAGGACTTGGTTCCCGATGTCCAATATCAATCCGTGATCTTTCATGAAATCGACGCCGACAATGCACTCGTCGCATATATCTGCTACCAGGAACAGGTGAGAGAATTCCAGCTCTGCCATCCGGATCTTGAGACGTACCTCACCATAGACTTTTGCGGCTTCTCCAGTTGCAGTCCTTAGACGATAGCTATTGGTGTTGTGGAGCCATGTCTTATTAACGAGGTCCTGCCGTACAATGGACGCCGTGGCACCGGTGTCGATGGTAGCCACACATTTGTTGCCGTTTATACTTGCTTCCACGGTCAGGCTCTTGTTGTCACGTTTCGTTTGAGAAACCTGGATGGTGTTTCTGTAGCTATCGGTACTAGAAGCCAGCTTCTGTCCCTCGAAGTTGGTGGGATGGGAAACAACTTGGGAAGCAACATTGTTGTAGGTGTAACTTTGGCCAGTTGACATATTTCTGTGTTCACAGTGTTGGCATGCGGTTCCTCTTCGCGGTAATCTGCACTGTCGTTGAAGATGCCCGGTCTTGTTGCAGTTCCAGCATCGTGCTCGTCCGTCTCGCTGACTCCTTTCCAGAGTAGCCTTCTGACAAGAGCATTCTTGGACTTCCAATTCTCTCACGCGATGCACGTTTTGTGAAGCTTGTTCTGCGGCTTCCATTGTTAGAGCGAAAGCCAATGCTTCTGGTAGTGTTTGCTTTCCGGCAGTGCGAATAGCCCTTTGGAGATTTATATCGCCCACAGCTCTCACAAAGGCTTCAACAGCAAGTTGATTTATAATCTCGTTGCCAGCTGTTGGGTATGCCAGGTGAACTAATCGCTCGATATCTGCCTGAAGCTGCTGCAGAGTTTCACCTCTTTTCTGTGCCCTGTTGTTTAGTTGTACTCGGAAGACTTCTGTCATGTGGCTATCCCCAAACCGCTGTTCGATTGCGTTTACCAGAACTTTGAAGTCACCGTTCTTCTCTGCTGGGATGGTTTGTAGCAGTTCAGCAGCTGCTCCTCTCAAGGCAAGCGTAAGAGCAATGTATTTTTCGTCATCGTCCCAGCCGTTTGTTAACGCTGCTGCTTCAAACTGTTTCTTGTAGATTGACCACGGAATCTGACCATCAAAGCTTGGAGGATTCACTTCTCTCTTTCTTGAGCATTCACCAGAAGGTTCTCGAGCTTTCATCTTTCGCACTTTTTCTAGTTCATTTGTGATGGTTTCGATTTGTTCGTCCATTTTCTCGAAACGTGCATTTTGTTTTTCGACGCGCTCGTCGAGAGTAGTGATTCTCTCTTCGAAGTCCGTAAACCTGCCCTCTAAAAGGTTTCTCTGTTCGTCAAACCGCTCTAGAATATTCTGCTGTTCTTGCTTTTGGTCATTTCTTTGAGCCTCTAGTTGCTCCAGAACATTCTTTTGATTCTCTTCAAATTTGGCTAGAAGAAGTGTCATCATGGTAGATAAGTCGGCAGTTGCATTTACCTCTTTCGATTTTGCTTCCACTTCGAAAGCAAACGTATCTGAGTCTTCATTTTGTTCTTCCAGATATTCCTGTAGCCGTTTTACGAGTTCGATTTTACATCCTGCCCCACTTAAGCCACGTTTGCTTAATTCGGCCTTTAGCTCAGAGACAGTTAAGTCTTTCAAAACTTTACTCATTTTTTTTTTTTTTAACTTCACTATTTCAAACAAAATAGTTTAATCACTGTTCACTGTTTTATTCTCAATAAGTTTTAATCCCTTATTCTGACACCAATGTAATATTCGGCTTGGTCCGACAATTAAAACTTATTCACTTTTTAAATAAAACACAAATTCACTTTATTCAAATCACTCACAAACTTATTTATTCAACACTTTCAATTATAACTTTGCAAACACAGAGTACTTTTCTTTATCGCAGTTCACAATTAACTAATTCGCCTCGCCACCAAACGGCTATTTATATCAAAAATGATGGGTTCTAGAAACTACTATTGGCTCCTATTGGTTCTTGGGGAAGCTGAAAGTTCGAGAGAAAATACTGGGATTTTTGTAGGGGCTAACGTTCTTAATGCTAAACAAAAAGTTTCTCTTAATCTTAATTATTGCCCCTCACGAGTGTTTACTACTACAATTAAACGATATTAAGTAAAGAGAGTATGTATGTACATTAAATAAACAAGAGATACAGAGTAAGTAAAGAGAGTAATGAAAAGTGTGTACATTAAATATAGAAAGAGATACAGAGTAAGTAAAGAGAGTAAGAAAAGTGTGTACATTAAATATAGAAAGAGATACAGAGAGTAAGAGATAATAAAGTATACACATTAGTATTAGACATTACAATAGAAGGAGATACAGAGCGTATGAGATAAATAAAGTGTATACACATTACAGTATGTTATGTTATGAATATATTTCTGTTGTGACTCGAAATCTGCAGACAACCGAGATCATCAGTTTCTTAATAAAATAATTTTGTCTCAAACACTAGTGTTTCTTGTTATTTCAATTTTAATTCTTGAAAAATGGGTAAGAAAAAGGATACAATTCAAATGCAGGGTTCACAATAATCAGGCGGTCAGCTGCTATAGCCGAGGAAGGCTCCTTAAGCCAACATGAGGCAGCCACTGCGAAAAATGTAAGCTTAGTCTCTTCTAAATGCGATAAGTCTTTAGAGTGGAAACGCCACCTACAAAAATAAAAAAATATAACATCAATATAAAACCGACACAAAGCCTTGTAATGAACTACATTACCGACGTGCGTTGGTATAACGAGGTAAATGAGTCAGTTATGTCTCTATCACCAATCATTCTTGAGGCTCTTTTTTGTATACCGTCAGGGGCGGACTAAGAGGCAGTGGAACCCGGGGTGCTGAAGCAAGCTTACACCCCTGAAAAAATTAAAAAAAAAAAAAAACACGAACAAAGATCTCATTTCAATATGCAGAGAAAACTGACGCAATGTCTTCCATGGCATTAGACCGATGAGTAAGTTCAGTGTAAAATGTATCCTGACATTCTAACATGGATCTTTGTGTTTCAACTTCCAACGTCAAACCAGCGTCTGAGCCCTTTCGTCAGGCATAATTTTCTTCTTTTTTTTTCTTCCCAGCCTTTCAATTGAAATTTCCAGCTCGGTGCATTGTTCTTTTGTGTAAATTATGGCCTTGTTCACGGTTTCATCACGATTTTCATGAAGAAAACTCTCAAGTGCCTTAAGTTTTATAACACTTTTCTCTAGAGTGAGCCCGGATTATTGCAAATATTTCTGTGCTGCACACCAGAAGGAAAGATAACACAAAAACGTAAAGTCGCATAGAGCAGATAAGAGATAAGAGAGAATTTTCCTTTTGAGGATCACAAAGGAGTTCAAGAGTTGACACTATCTTCACATAATTTTCCTTCAATGGCTTAACGGCCTCGTGATGAGTACTCCATCTAGTACACAGAAATAGAAAACAGAACTGCGACCGGTACCCCCCTTGCCTGAAACACCCACAAATTATTTTTCGTGTCCGTGAGTACATGTGAATACCAATACAACTCTGCCTGTGCACTTTGTGGTAAATTCGTGTCAGTTGCCATCCCTGGGAGTGCATTTTATTTTACCCTTGTGATGAACTATTGAGATTGACTATGAGATTTTCAGCTTGTAGGCAAAAAGAGAGAACAACCCGTCGGTCACTGTTCTATTTTCTATTTCTGTGGGACTGTGTCTGATGTGCAAAATAGTTATTTTGCTTTTACTGATGGCACCCCCTATTAGTCTGCCACCCGGAGCGGACCCGGTATGACCTGAAGCCTGGAGCCCAACTTCAATCTTATTGTTAAGAACAGAGATCCTTCCTAAGTCATACCACACGATTATTTAATCCATTACTACACATGACACAACCTTCCCCAGTCATTACAATATTCAGGAATTCATGACCAAAATTCATCTGCAGCTCCGTCCAAACCCTTTTCTAGTTTCGTAATACTTGCGGTGTGTCTTTGGGATAAAAGGAGTATAAAGAGATGATATATAAATATAAATTATATTTGTTAATCTTTTTTATTCTTTGCCTTTTTTTCGCTCCGTAACAATACATTTCGCAACAATTTTCCCAAAAACTTCATCACCTTTATCACTACATAAACTACTAAGACTAAAAACAATATGACATCAATGCTATTTGCTTCAATGATATTCATCCTTTTCAAAGGACTCTGCATATGAGGTGCTCCTCTGTGTCGAATAACATACTCAATCCAAAACACAGCATTCTCTCGTGCCGTCAACGGTCTGTCTCGATAAATTCTCGAAAATTTCCCCACTGTATCCCTGTATTTCTCATTTTCTATCACATTCATAATTGCCGTTCGAAATGATTCTTCACTCATTGATGCATAGTCAAGTGAAATTCCATGACCCTTTTCCGACATTGTTTCTGCATTTACAAATTGGTCCCCTATCACCGGCAGCGCCACCATCGGAACGGCATGATATTCTGACTCTGTTATACTTCCCTTTCCGGCATGGGTTATAAACAGTTTGATGTTTTTATGGGCAAGTATGTCATCTTGAGGGAGCCATTTTTTGAAGAAAATATTTGATGTGTTTCCCGGTTGATCAGCTTCGTCAGATTTCCAAATCACATTGAATGGTAATGTGGAAAGTACTTTAAAAATAATTGCAGAAGCTTTTGCTCCTAAATGGTGAATTTTCACATTCGATCCAAGACTAAAAAATACCACGCCATTTGGTGAGTTGCTTAGAAATTCATCAATATCCTAAGAAAAACATTTATTTTTTGTTCAATATTGAAACAATATTTGAATGCCTGCTACTTACTTTTGGCAGAGGATCAGGCTTGTCTTTGATTTGAATACCTCCAATTTCAACCAAACCTGGAACTAAAGGTCTTACTGGGCCTTCACTAAAGTGGTGGTTGAAAAGAATTAGTGAAATATTTTCCTTCATTTCCGAATATGACGGATAACGATCATCGGGAAAATTTTTACTAAAATCAAGGATATAAGACCATATTATTCTTCCAACTTAATAACTTACTAATACAGACGCCATGAATTTACTTCTAAGCTGTTCAGTATAACCCATTCTATGATGCTCAGAATAAGATTGTTCACTCTTCCTAAAAAGTCCATGGGCTTCGAGTCAATAAACGGAGATAAGGGTACAAAAGCTGGATTCGTTGGATTTCCGATAAGCCGGGAAAGGTGTCCGAAAGGTTGAACCACTAATGACACTACCAGTGGGCACTTGAAATGTGCTGCAACTCCGAGTTGAAAATTATTCATGAGATAACCTTGAATCATCAAATCAAAGTGATTGTTCTCGTTTATGAAATCTATGTAAACCGGATCTGATGTGAAATTGGGAAATTCCTCGGATACTTTTTTTATCAAGAAAAAATATGACATGCTTCTAAGATAGAAAGGAACGTCCTTGGAGTCATTGACGATGGAATTTACACTGTTAGAAGTCACTGCGTGATGCTTGAGAAATATATGACGATATCCAGGATTTGGGTCATTGATGGGTATTGCTGTTATCACTGTTACATTGTGACCACGTTCAACTAATGCACGAACTATTGACATATGTATTATTATGTGTGAGGAGCTGTGAGTTAGAAACAATCCAAGTATGTTGGCACCGTTGACAAGATTCGTTAAGGAAATCAATAAAAAAATCACTAAACGAAATGATAGAATCATTTTAATCAATGCTGGTGAGACTTCCAAACTCAACTAAACTAAACTCTTAACACATGTTATAGCTTACGGAAATAATATTCTACAAGATTGACCACGGTTAAACAACTTAATATTGAAATTTATCATCAAACTTATTGCAACACAAAAAATTGCACAACGATTACGTCGGTATGTTATCAAAGATTCTGTGCTGGATCACTTAGACCATTTTCATTTAACAAAGGTGGGATTATTAGATAATTGGTTTATTGTGTTGCCCAAAGCGGGTTTTGCAACTAATTAATAACAATTATTAAAAAAAACAAAAAACAAACATGAAACAATATAGGGTAACAGTAACAGTCTTCGGACAGATAACTTTTTTTTACTTTCGATGTAAATATCTTTATTTCTATTAGTGTTTCATTCAAATCTTAATATTTTGCTAAGACTATAGATATTTCTCAGTAGTTTGGTGTACGAGTGAATTGAAAGTAACTTTAAACATTAATTTAATCGATGAATTCTAAAACAGGGTGATTTTCTGGAGTCTCCGGACAATTGTTCTAGTCTCCGGACGATCTTAAATGGAGTCTCCGGACAGTTCCACTTAAAAACTCAATATCTTTTTTTCTTCAGTTTTGAGTATGTAACAATTCATTGCCTGCATTGATAATTATTTCCTGATTTTCTGGCATCTAATTAATTTAAAAAATATTGCGTAGTTATTGTTATTTTAGACGAAATATAAAGAAACCAAAATCGGTACTAGTCTCCGGACGATCACACATAGCAGCACTGGCGACTGAGGCTATCGGCTGGGACAGAACAAGACATTTATACTACAGAGAGAGACAGATAGATACATAGAAGGGAAGAACATATAACATAAACCTACGTGGCACAGAGGAGGAGACACGGATTTTAATTGTCTCATATCATCGCACAGGTGGCCTCAGACTCAGATAAGCTGTCGATTTTTGTAGAAAAAGAATGCTGCCGAAGCTGGGGCTTGAACCCGTAGCATTCGGCTTAGCAATCAACTACTCTATCCTCTGTGCCATGGCCACCTGCAGTCTCCGGACGATCAAAACAAAGTCTCCGGACGACTTTGAACCTACTTCGTCATACTTGATTGCTGCTTGACTGACACCTAATTTTTTCGATCTAATGTCTATGTCGTGTAAGGCTTACTTTTAAATTGTTTACATTCATCTTCAATCAAAACAAAATGTAAGACTATTCATATCCTCTCTATCTACGCTACACAACTAAACCATGGCAATTTAATGCCATGGTGGTTGGGTGGTTGGGTGTTGTAGGATCTGGGGGCTTCGGCTGTATCTTTTCCTACACACCAAGTGCTTACTTTACCTCCTCGTGGTAGCCACCGGGTACTGGTTATATCTTAGATATAACTTGCGAAACTTGTAAGCGCGGGTGCAAATCGGGAAAAAAGAGCACCTTATCTACGGTCCAACAAATTTGGAGGTTAGTGCGAGGGGCTAACAACCCCTCCACAGTGAAAAACTTGACAGTTATGAGAGAGATACCAGCCTCGGATAATGAACCCCCTCTTATGGTAACCAGACCCGGAACGACAACGGACTACGCATTGAGAGTTTGTACCTGGAATGTAAGAACCCTCTACACTCCAGGTGCAACTCAGAAACTTGAATCTGTCCTCTCGCAGTATAAGGCAGATATTACTGCGATCCAGGAAATACGATGGATAGGATCAGGGACAATAAAGAGAAAAAATTGCGACATTTATTATAGCTGTCATCAAAGATTGCATATATTTGGATGCGGATTCGTCGTAGGAAATCGGCTTAGATCGAAAGTCATGGATTTCAAGCCAATAAGTGATCGCCTGGCTGTGATCCGCATCAAGGCCACATTACAGAACATCAGTATAATATGTGCACACGCCCCTACCGATGATGCTGAGGAGTCTAGCAAGGAGGATTTCTACGACCTCCTGGATAGAGCCTACGGAGCCTGTCCAGAGTACGACGTCAAAATCGTACTAGGAGACTTCAATGCAAAAATCGGGAAGGAAGACATCTTTGGCGGATTAGTTGGAAAGCACAGCCTCCACGAAGAAACAACAGATAACGGCTTCCGACTAATCGACTTTGCTGCAGCTTGTAATACGGTGATAAGTAGCACTAGGTTTCCAAGAAAGAAGATCTACACAGCAACCTGGCGATCTCCTGATGGTCGAACCACCAACCAAATCGACCATGTGCTAATCGGCGCAAGGCACGCATCCAACATCCTGAACGTGCGCACTTTCCGAGGAGCAAATGTCGACTCTGACCACTTTCTGGTAGTGGCTAAGTTTAGAGCTCGAATATCAAACGACAAAAAAACACGTGCAGCCCAAAGAAAGAAGTTCAACATCGGTTGCCTTAGCACATCAGAGAATGCCAGAGACTACAGCGAGCGCCTGAGCGAGCGACTCTCCGCCGTCCTCCCAAATACTACAGACGTCAACACACTGTGGAAGTAATAAAAAATGTAGCCGAGACCACCATAGGTTACCAGCCACCCCCGAAAAAGAACCCGTGGTATGATGATGAGTGCGTGACATTGAAAAGAGAGACGGAAAATGCACGCCTGCAGATGCTGCAACGGAAAACAAGAGCAGCAAGGGAAGAGTACCGCACGAAAAGGAGAAATGAGAAAAAGACCCTGCGAAGAAAGAAAAGAGCATCCGCAGTTTCTCAGCTCAAAGATCTAGAAGAGTCTCGGGCCAAGAACAACACCCGGCGTTTCTTTAAAAGGTCGAAGCAATTAGCTTCTGGTTTCAGAACCGGGACACAAGCTCTTCGAAACAGTGAAGGAAACCTAGTCACCGAAGCACAGGGAATTGTAGATGTTTTCAAGCAGCATTTCCAGCAGCTGCTGAATGCGCAAAATGTCGAGCAAGATAATGACGAAAGAGAAGCAAGACCAGTCAATGAAGACCCAGTCCCAGCCCCCAGCAGAGAAGAGGTAGAAAGAGCCATCCAAAAGCTAAAAAATAACAAGGCCGCAGGGTCGGATGGCATACCCGCGGAACTCTTTAAACATGGAGGAGATGTTTTGATGAACCGCATGCACCAGGTCATCACCAAAGTGTGGGAGGAAGAATGCATGCCCACTGACTGGTCGATAAGCTCCATATGCCCCATCTACAAAAAAGGCGATCCGATGTCATGCAAAAACTACCGTGGCATATCCCTGCTTAATGTTGCATTCAAAATCCTATCCAACGTACTGTGTGAGCGTCTTAAACCTTTCTGCAACACAATAATCGGCACGTACCAGTGTGGCTTTAGGCCAGGCAGAACAACGATAGACCAAATATTCACACTGAGGCAGATCCTGGAAAAGACCAACGAATTTCAAGTCGAAACCCACCATCTTTTCATCGACTTTAAAGCTGCTTATGATAGCATCCACCGCCAAGAGCTTATGATTGCGATGTCTGAATTCGGGATCCCGAACAAACTGATCCAGCTGTGCCGCATGACGCTAAACAATACGCAGTGCAGTGTGCAAATGGGTAACAGCTCATCCGAGTTATTCCAAACTTGCGCAGGGTTTAGACAAGGAGATGCGTTGTCATGTGATTTCTTCAACATAGTCCTGGAGCAGATAGTGCGCAAGGCAGGTGTGAGCACGGAGGGCACTATCTTCAACAAATCCACCCAGCTCCTAGGCTATGCGGACGACATAGACATCATCGGTCGATCCAAGAGAGCTGTGCTTGAGGCCTTCACAGCGATTGAAGAACAGGCGAAACTAGTTGGTCTTGAAGTGAATGAGGACAAAACAAAGTACATGTTATCAACAAACAAAGCAACATCTGTCCACCGCCTAGGACAAAACGTCACTGTTGGTAGCAGCAATTTCGAGGTAGTTAAGGAGTTCACCTACCTTGGAACAAACATCAATCCCACGAACGACACCTTAGTGGAGATCCGAAGAAGAATCACCCTAGCGAACCGCTGCTGCTTCGGTTTGGCCAAACAACTGGGTTCAAACTCCTCACTCGAAAGACAAAGTGTCTGCTATACAAAACTTTGATTTTACCAGTCCTACTCTACGGCGCCGAGTGCTGGACGATAAGTAAAAAAGGGGAATTGATACTGGGCACGTTCGAAAGAAAAATTCTTCGACGGATTTTTGGTCCCGTATGCGACGATGGCGAATGGAGAAGAAGATACAACCGAGAACTGTATGAGCTGTACCAAGATGTCGATGTAGTCCAGAAGGCCAAGAAAAGACGACTACATTGGCTCGGCCACATCGAGCGAATGGACGACAACGCTCCAGCCAAGAAAGTCTTCTCATCCCAGCCCCCAGGTTCAAGACGACAAGGAAGACCGAACCTACGGTACAAGGACCAAGTGACTGCGGATGCCAGAGCGCTTGGTCTCGGTGACTGGAGAGTGCATGCGAGGGATCGTTCACGATGGAAGACTGCAGTATCTAGGCTGTGACCCTTCATGGATCGTGAGCCGGTAAAGTAAGTAAGTAATTTAATGCATCTGAAATACCTACTTACTTGTTTCAAGGTTAACTAGTTGTTGTTTCTTTTTTTCAAACCCGTTTACAGGCACTTGGAATCCTTCAACATTTGATGCACTGTTTTTTGTGCACATCGCATTCAAATATTATATTCCTTTCAGAAATAGTTAAAATAAAATAAATAGAAAATATTCCTTTCAGCTGATATCGCACGATCGATTTACACCATTTTGATTTCAAAATATTGTGTTTGTGTGACATTTTTAATCCATCAGAGGGATGTTAATGGAAAATTTTTATTTTGGATATAATCAAGTACTTTTGATAAGGAAATTAAGGGTTTCAAAAAGAATTTGAACATAAACAAAAAAATCAAATAAAACCTTGGAGATGTCCGGAGATTTTAGATTTAGATTTTAGCTATTTTTTGTACCAGTGTCCGGACACTTAAAAAAATCGATTATAAAGCACAAAACTCAATTTTTTTCTTTAGTTTTTGGAAGTTCACTATATTTTCTTTGAAACAAACTCCATCTGATTGCAAGATCTCAAAATATCAACTATTCCCCGTATATTTTTCCAAGGTCTGCCACTATTCGTACTGTATATGAGGAAAATGTTACTGATTCTGTATTTTGTTGTTTTTTTGCAAATTCTGTGTTTATTTATTCCCCATAAAGGCAAAATCGTCAAGACACTGGGGCCTGTGCGGAGACTGGTGCAGTTACCCTACTCTTGTTGCTTATAACACAAACTGGCTTTAAAAAGTTTATAAAAAAAATACATTTTTCACTTTTCCCACTAACACTACTTTAAGAACAAAAAAAAAGAAAACTTTTTTTCTACATAATTATTATGATTAAGTTCTAAACGGTGCCCACGTTGTATTGAAGTGAAATTAAAAACAATTTTGCTTTATCGTTTTTTAATTTTTATAAATTTTATTAATGGTCATCATCAAAATTGCATGTTTGCATCATATATGAAAATACGAGTTCGAAATCTCTTAGCTCATACTGAAGCAATTGAAATCGCTGACTGGTATAATCTGCTTGAAAGTAGTAAGCGACTAGTCTTCAACAGGTTCTTCCACCAATTTTGAGAACGACGCCATCCAATTTCGCATCCTTAGGCAGACATCCTGGTTTCGGCTATCCTTCCAGCTCAAATTTGGTGTACTACGTTGTCTCCAGCCATATATTATATGTATACCACAAAGGGTTTCCCGGGCCGGTTCCTGGTTTTCTCATACGAGCAAGCCGTTCTGTCTACATAAACCAATAATTTGGTGAACCTTTAGATGTTCTAGACTCTAGAGTCACAAATTACTTTTACCAGCGTCAAGTTGAAACCGAATCCGGCCCGTCCATTCCCTTGTCGGAGTCGATTGAAAATTTTGACGGCATGCGGAGCCTACATAGTCTTATCAGCTGATTAGGGATGCAAGATTCTTTGACGGCTTTAATGTCTGTCGTTTTTTAAGTTCTGGAAAATTTTCCATCGTGCCTGCCTTCTGGAATTTTTTTCCTGTTCCATACGTGCACTATAATTTCATGGTTTAGTTGGTGAAGTGATGGTTCTCCAAGTTTGGTTAACTTGGCTGATTTGCCATCATCGGCACCTGCGGCCTTGTTGTCCTAAAGACAGCCACAGCATGACATTTTCAGTTTGAAATAATGGAGCAGTTATTCGGTAAGCTGGCCATTGATTAGATAGCCCCTTTCGTTCTTACAGTCGGCGCGGGCCAACGCGGTTTAAACTGTATCATGTTTTTTTTTTGTCTGTGAAGCTTCTTTTCTTCTACGCTGCATTGCGCGGTTTGCAGAACTTATACGATCAGGCACTAGCTTGCATTCATTATCAAACCAGGGGCCGAATTACCGCTCATGTGAATGAGTGAGTGAGTCTCATCAGTGAACGAACGAACGAATAGCCACATTGAGATGATGACATTCGTCAGGTCACGACATATCGTTTGAGAATTAAAAATTGTAGTAATTTTTATCAAGTCTCGATTATTTTGACGGCATTTTGAGAGGTTTGACAAATAAAAAACAAAAAGTTGAGCGAGATAGCGAACCCAGAAATATTAAATTTGCTTGAAATGAAAAAACACAGTTTGACTGTTAACAGAAAACGAGATTGGTGGAGCTTTGGAGAAGATCTTGACCTTAAGAAATTATTTGCTAAGAATTTCATAATAAAATAACTCAAAGAAAAAATTTAAATTTTTTCTTAGAAAGTTCCTCCACTGATGACCTGTTTGTTGTGTCGAATGAAATTCACTTCGATAACTGAGGAAAGATTTGCAAATGTTTGTACTAGAAGCTCGATACAGAATTCGATAACGTAAGAGGTAATGCCAAACACACACAATTCAGTAACGTATTATTCGATAACGGATGACGTTATTTGGCCCCAGATCTCTGCGATTATTGCCTAAGATGGAGTTGGCAGTAGGTATACTTATGATATCATTTTTGAGGCTTATCAACTTTTCTTGAACCGAGATATTCGCAGAAAACCTTTGATCATCAATATCTTAACTTCTTAAGAGCCGTACACGATAGCATTTTTGACTTTTGAAACAGTATTGAGCAGGACAAAACAACTTTGCAGCTTAAAATAAAAAAAAATTAAATTAAATTAAGTCATTTGAGATTGATCTGTCTTGATCCAACCGGATGTAGTTCACATATTACAGCTTTCGTAACAGCGTTGTTTGAATAGGTTTGTGATGCTTGCTTAGGCGTGTTTTTATCTTTCATTTCGTTTCTTCCAAATAGGAAAACTCACAGATACAGGGAACAGCGTAACTACACACCAGAAATGGAATTTTGTCCTTAGGCGATCATAGAAACTGACGCATTTTAGGTGGTGGGTTAAATATGGTATTGATATCATATTTTCCTAGGATTTAATCAATCTCTTTCCTCTTTCTAGTTTCAGGAATCATTCCTTTCTACTTCATGTTCATAAAGGTCTTCGAGTGCAAGTCCAAGCGCAATGACTTTACGACCACGTGTTAATGTTTTTTTTTTTTTGCATTGAGCAAGGTAGCCATGTTGACTTGGCACTGATGAGAAACGGATGTATTTTGTCTACACAATTATGGAGCCTTGGATCCACGGATGGCCACTGTAGTCTTGTAACCACCTTTTCTTTTGTAACAATCTTGGGTAAGATTCGTATAAGGCCAAGGCCTTTACTTAGTGCTTCCTGTTCTGTAGACCTTCAGCTCTTTGATAAAGTTCTTAAATAAATTAGTCGTTGAAGTTGCTTTGGTCGCCGACGCAACGTCGCACAGTGTGACATTTCGCTCATCTAGCGGAATAAAATTAATAGCGCTTACAAATTAATTATTTTTTTAGTGATTCCTTCGCAAGATTCAACAAATATATTCAGAGAATGACATTTAACTAGAACTATTTATTAAAATAGCCAAATTTTTAATTTGCAGAGATCGGAATGTACATGTTTTTTGCTTATGTTAGACCCATACTAAAGAGTGAATTAAGGTTGTATTTTTTTTGCTTCTTTTAAATTTTATGTATCAGATTCATAAAAAATATGTACAAAAATAAGTTAAACTGCAATTTTTGTACATATAGACACACGTTTTTGACTTAAAGAGCTTTAAACTCACGTGTTTTTTGCACTTTGGCAGACCTTTACTAAAAATTAAATTTTTCTCCCCAAACAGTTTTTTTCTTTAGTTTTCACAATGAATATGTATTAAAATGTAACTGAATTACAAAGATTTGTATAGTTACCAAATTTTGGAACAAACGGCCCTGTGAAAGCGCCTGTTTAGTGCACATACAAATGCCCATTCTGTACAGATAAAAAATTCTGACCAAAAATCCTGCTGTTTCTTTTTTGTTTAGATTTTTAAAAAATAATTACATATAAAAACATAATAATAGACAACACTTAATAACATTTTTAACAAAAATTTACTCCGAATTCCTCAAGCAGCTTAGATTTCTTATATTGTTACATTTAAAAGTTCCAGGACAAGAATATAACGTTTACTTACTAAAAATGGATCTGATGCAATTGAAAATCTGTTATTGACTCCTAAAAACTATTGATTATTAGATAAATTAACCAAAAATTTTATAAAATTAGTTCAAATTCAATTTAATTCATATTTTGGCAAAATCATTTTTTTTTGGTAAATTTTGAAAAACATTGCTTATTTACCCTATGAAAAAAATGTTATTTAAATACCAAACAGTAAGTTTTTCATCTCTTTGTTGTTGCATTATATATATATAAACTTATAACATAAAATTCCTTTTGAATCGATTTGAGTTTTGCTAGGACAGCAACGACACATATATATTGCATAAAACACATAATTTCTCAAATTTGTATTTATATAGAAGCATATATATGTGTATTAATGCATTTATTTATGTAATTAAATATGTTTATGCATTTATTTTATAGTTTTTCTTGTTTTGTGGTCTTGGTTTTATTTCTAAATATAATATCTTTATCATTTTGTAAGAAATTATTTTGGAAGCAACTTCGAAAATTTAAAAAAAATGTATGGGTGTCGCACCTATGCGCAGCAACTTAAAACGTAGAATGAAAGCTTATATATTGAGCTTTAAAAAACATATAGTTTCCCATTGGAATAATGCGGAATATTACTAAATTTTCTCCACTTAATGTAAAAATTGACACAAAAAACTCAATTTTTCAACTTTTGAGCACAATAACAAAATATTGAGCATCATATGAAATAAGGTTTTACTTGTTTTTACATTCTCTTATATTATATTTAAGAAAAATAAAACAAAGTCCCCAATAACAAATCAAAAAACCCGTATAAATTCATATTAACCAAAGCGCCTTTAAACCTCGATTTTATTTAAAATGATCACAAAATCTGACTTTAAGATCAATTTTTGTTTTTTTGCTTAACCATAACCCAAAAAATTATATATAATTATTTAGTAGAAGATATTAGCTGCACATAAAACCGGTTTTTGCATTGATTCTTGAAAGTGATTTTTGTAATTAAATTCCGCTAGATTAGTGAATTGTCACACTGTGCGTCGGTCGTAAAGTTTTGTGTGTCTCTCTGTTCTATCATTACTTTTACGGTAAGTGCTCAAGTGAAATGGCAAGTTGCATTCCTCCCCGTAAACAATTCTCCCGTAATACTCGCGTTTCTAGGAATGGCCATCAGTTTACCCTCGAGCCCAACTTTTAACGTACCCTTAATTATAGAGAATCGTTATTTAGCCTTACTACGCGAATGTGGAACTCCCTTCCGCACTCTATCTTTCCAAATTATTGCAATGTTCAAGAAATTATGACCAATGTACATCGGCACCTCCTTTCCTCCTTATGAACACTCAACGTGTCTCTGGCATAATAAGGGTATAAAAAACCACTTGAGCGGGTGCTAATTTATTAAAAGAAGAAAACTTGAAAGCTTCCAAAACCGTCAATTGTATTTAAAACACTTTTTTAAGAACCATTCAAAATTTATATAGTGTCTTGGGAACAGTTTTTGTCCACCCATTGACACCTTAATCATTTCGATAGGAAAACCAATCGCTTCACAATACCATTTGAAAGTACGCATTTTTTGTCCGGAATACAATTAAGTAGCAACCTAAAATGAAAAAAGATTTGTTGTTTTTTATCTCGAAGATATCGATTCGAAATGTGCTACTAAATTGCAATTTCAGTTAATTATTTTCCCTGAAAAGCTATCAATTTTTTTAATGACACTCGAAGCAGCTGTAGGAAATATGAAAAAATCAATTACTTTCGCTTAATCAAGGCACGTTCAATACGGAAGCTTTAATCCTACACTTAGAGTCCATTGCGTGCTCCATAAATAAGGCTATCATAAAAATTGATGATCATTGTTAACGCCTCCGTTATAAAACAGCCAATATAACTGGACAACTCTCAACTAAATTAAGATCAAGATGCTCTGCGGGATTTTCAAATCAGGCAAAAAAAGTGCTTCTGGACATGCAATTGCAAACTAAAATTGTAATGAAGGATCAGATCTAATTCAAGTGGCTGAAATTCCAATCGGTAAATGTCGGTAAATTAATTATTTGTTCAGCCAAATTAATTTTATCTTTCCGACACAGTGCTTGGCATTGTGTGCCTATGCGTGTAAACGGGAAACAAAAAATGCTCACGCAAAGACTGTGGGCAACAGCATACTAGTTCTTTTGTTGTAATTATGAGTTTGGTTACTGCTTCAGGAAAACTACGTTGGCTATCTAAGCTGATATCCAAGTCATGTCCGCTTCCAGGGTGGTTATTCCAGATCAAATCGGTCGACGTTGTGTTTGTTGTTGGCTTTTGTCTAATGTATCGATATAGAAATAGAGAAATTATTCAGTCACAGTTGTGTCGACTCAAATTTGCAGTACGAAACTAGATTCCGGAGCATATATGCGGTTATTGCGGAGAATTCATGTTAACTCAATGCTGAGCACAGCAGCAGCTGTCAACATACCTCTTATGTCAATTACCTTAATATGATGTGAAGACAGTGGTAAAATTCGAGATTGATCATGCAACAACCATAGCGACAGCATTCCATATCAATCACTACCGCAAATGTTGACGGTTCAATATCAAGAGCATTTTTTCAAAAGACATTTATGTCTGTAGATGACGTTAAGAAGCAGGATTTTGCTTCAAAGCACACGGCTCGTGCAAAGAAGAATTCATCAAAAAATGTTTGACGGAGAACTATTACTTCGTTAAAAGTTAATGGGCTCCCTAGCTGTGAAGAGATTTTTAGATCCTTGAAGCTCCACAGTTTCAAAAGGAACAAATTGACAACTTTCTTGAATGTTCCAAATATGATAATAAAATCATGGAGCCAACATGTAAGCTGTAAACTCTTGCGTTATTCTAATAACCCGCACAAGGTACAATCTAATTCCTGACGGGCTGCATAACTACAAAAAGAAAAACATAACAAACGCTATAGTATTTTTGTTAGAACTTATTGCGCTGATTTTGCAACAAATGTACATTGGCGCTATTATTAAACCACAGAACTCAAAGGATACGTGACTGTATGCAATTCTCATATTTTATTCAGAACCAACATGTTGCTGAACTCTGTTTTTGTCAATTTGCATTTTCCTGCTCCCAAGAATTTCGCTTAGAGATTGTTAGCTTCGTTTAGTGCCTTTTTAAGGTTTAAATCAACCAGAAACATTTTGCTTGCGTCTTGCAGTTCGCATTTAAATGTCCAATTTACACTCAAGTTGTCCCACAATATTTTATGGATAAAATCAAATGTCCCAAACGTGATTACATTCGTTAAGTTTGACTTACACACAAGACACAATCCCTAGAAAAAAAAAGAGTCAAGTACTAACTTGGCATAACCTTTGTGTTGCATTTCAGCCGTTTCCAAGTTTGGTATGATGTTGTTGAAGTGTTCGGTTGCTTCCTTGGTATCATTGAGTTGGCCCCATTTGTCAGTGTAGTGTCGGATTATATTGTTTTTGACCTGAAGCGTGCCAATGTCCATAAATCTTTTTGTATTACTGATGTGGTGGTCCAGCAAGTGTTGGTTAAACCGATGCGATGGCTCACCTCAATGTAGCTTTTCTTTACTATTGACGCACATGAGACACGTTGGACAGAAGTTAAACTACTCTAAGCATTAGGACTTATTTTGATTTTGATTTTTAGTTTTTTCATACAATAGCTGCTGGGACAGGATGGCAAAAAGTGTGATACGTGCGGCATCAAGTGTGTTGACCTCCATAAGTTAATATAAACAACAGACGCGAAAAGAGAAAAGAGAGAAGAGAAACACAAACAAATTACATGACTCTTTTTATTGTACCGAGTATAAATCAAACAGAGCCGAAACCCATATGAATCAAATGCAAAAAAATAAAAGGTGATTTACAGTGTAATTTTCAACTTCACCTTACGTATAGTTCACATTTGGTTTTTACCTAAAGGTTGACTAGTAGAGCCAAATAAAACAACAAAAGGTAAGTTGAAAACTCGAAAGTAAAGTGAAGGAGTGAAGCTGGAGCACAGATCAGTCTGACGACGACCGACGAAGAGTAAGAACCATAGGTAAGGTACTGAATATATAACAAAGGGCTCCCCCCTTAGAGGCTTCAGTTCGTCGCTAGGTAACAAATAAACAAGTTAAGTTATAATATCAGTTTCGACTACGTGCACCCCGTAGCGATTACCCGTTTTCTCGGCGATTGTACCGTTTCCGACCGAGGTTAGCCACTCAAAGTGGCTATTAAACCGTTTATACGGCGATTGCCCATATCGACTGGATTGTACCGGTTTCGATCATGATTATCTACATACGTGAAGTCCAAGTGGCGATTAGCCCTTTTAACGGCGATTACCCGTTTCGGCGTTGACTGCACTGGTTTCGACCGCTTACCCACGTTAAATCGTATCTTATACAGCAGCAGATACGAAGGTAAGGTAAATTAAATAAAGTTAAATGAGAATCGCCTTGCTTCCAACTCATATTCTTGTTCCTTAATAGTTTTTCTTTTGCCAACACTTTTGCAGATGGAGCCAACATGTAAAGAATTTTCGCAACCTTTCCTGTTCGATGTAGATAAGTTATAGGCTCTTTATAGCTTGTATTGCAGATGTTCCAGAGTCATGGATTCCTTCTTCCAACGCCAGGTTGAAGATAAGGCAGGCCCTTGTTGGAGTCCATTGAAATTGTTGACGGGCTTAAAATCTGGAATCTGGATACCTTACAAGTTAATTTTGGATGACGAACTGTTTCGCGGATTTAACGTCTTTAAACAGTTTGTATGTTATTGACACTTCTTCTTTACAGGTTTTCTTTGTTCAGCCTTTTCCATTTTCCTAGCCTTCTCTTCGGGCACCCCATTCTGTGAGATTGCTACATTGCTCGGTAAACAGCATTCTCTAGTTTAGTCACTTGCTTGCACTCATCATCAAACCAGTCGCTCCGATCTCTGCGAATTTCGTCTGAGATGTCATTGGCAGGACATTTTTTTTAGGCGCGGTACTTTTGGTTTCAGAACTCATTTTTTTCGTTTCATTGATTTTTTTTTAGGGCAAGCCCAAGCTCAGGACTGTAGTAATGCTAGAATTTCCAGTGAACAAAGCAGCCGTGTTAATTTGAGCCTGAAAAACGGATGCATTGTGTCTTCCCTAGTAATTTTATACGATACACAGGTAACTTTTTGGGTATCCTTACCTTATTCGGGATTCCAGTACTCTGCAATTTCTATGACTCCACTATCCATTGTCATAAGGGTCCTCGTGCAAAACAATGGGAACCAAAACCAATTGCCTGAAAACTGGAACATCATCTGTTCAATCGATTCTATCCGAAGTTTATTGTCTCGTTCTTGTTTTTTTTTCTTGTAAAGTAAAGTTGCTAGCCTTAGTAGCATCGCTAGTAGCCGGTGAATTCGGATTTCCAGATCCGTTGGAAGGGGAATTTCGTTGAGGCTTTAGTGACACTCCCACCCGTCTTAAAACAGAGAAGGTGTTGATTCTTTTTGGCTGACAGCTGACTTGACATAGGCTACCCTAAGAATTATCACTCCAACCAGTTGTTAAGGCTGTAGTTACAAATGCAGACATACGGACGAGCGAAATAGCCGAACCCACACTATTTCGACTTTATCATCATAATGTCGATTTTCTTACGAATCCAAAATATGTCATACAATACCTTACGTCAAAAGTAAAAACCATAAAAATCATTTAAACATAAGACTTGATTGAAATGAATACATAAATAAAATAGAAAAAAATTTCAATCTCTCAGCTCATAAACATAGATTCAAATTTTTTAATCCAGCAACACTATAGAGAGTAGGTAAGGTACATTCCCTTTACAATGAACTTTCATAAACTATTCACTCCACAGTTTCTATTTGAAGCAGTCAATGACTTCACAAGTTAGTTATAGACTTTTTCATGATGCATCTGCATTTATTTAAAAGGTACACGATGAAACCCATGCGACAAGACGTGACTACAAACCGTTGAGCAATAAATTGACAAAATGTCTATTTGTATATTTCTGTACAAAAAAAACGATGCCACAGACCCTGATGATGGAGCAGATTCGTCTTGATACATTCAAATTTGATAAGTGGATTACAAAATGACAATTACTCTAATGGTTAGAGAATGGCTGTACGCCCACAGCTGTGTGCTGGTCGGAACCTTCAGGCTTCAACACATCAAGAACGAGAGAAAGGCTTGGGATGCTCGTGCCTCTCACCTGCCAAAACAAATAATGATCTGCTGAAATGTTAAGTCATTAGCAATCCAAATGCGCGGATAGTTTATTTTAATGTTAATTATCCTTCTTAATGGATTTGAGACTCCTGAAGGCAGTTTGAGAACTATTCAATATGCAATCAATCTAGGTTAACTCCCATTGACCAATAGCTTAAGGCTTTAAAAATTACATCGATGCATAAGTCACTTCTTCACATTTGAATGGTATTTCAATGGTATTGCTTCCCGAAAGCAAACTATCTAATATAAACCATCTACGATGGGGAGAGATGCCTTCAAACGAAATCACGCTTAACCTTTTAACACCACTAAGATTTGTAGACATACAAAAAATAGAAAACCTTCTCAGGCCAGAGTGAAGACTAAGACTAACCGTTTGGAGACGCGATGAATCATATGAAATGTCGGAACCTAATTCATGAAGAAGCACATCACAAACTCGAAAAGGTTATAGCGTGCACTTTTGTGGTAGTCATTATGGGCTGCACGCTGCACTGCCGAGGTAATCGGTGACGACGTTCTCGTCATTCCATGGGCTGAGATTTCATTGACTGAAAGGGTCGTATATTTTCAAACTAGTAATAGTAAAAAACAAAATGAGTCATCATTATGAACAGTTGTTCAAGTTAAGCTGGTTATAGACAAAAATTAAGTAATTTCATAGATTTTATTAACTTTAACAGCTTTTTTATGCGACTCGAGATAGACTGTGTCTGTCTGTATTAAATTCTTTTCGTGTTTAACAGCAATTGACTTCATTGTCCTTAAACTTCGTAGTTAATGATCTATGAAAATACAGACGTGCTTCTTGTTAACCAATATTGACGCAGCACATAAAACAGAATGGCTTTTTGTCAATTAAAAATTAGTCATTGTTCGGACTCATGTGAATAGTCCTTAAGCTTGAAAATGATGGGTAAGATGATAGATGTCAATAAATTCAGGGCAAAACCTACAATAGTCAAGCTAAAATGACTGGTACTCGTTGTGGAATGCAGTTAAGAATTTTAGTTCGGTGCCCATTGGGATTGGGAATATCATTCTTTGTCATAATAATCATTCATTAGATTTGGTGGGAGTTCATGCAGCTCATATCAATGCTCAGGCAGTAACATTCTTTGGAACAATGAAACGAACGTTTTCAAACAACATGTCACAATCACAGTCAAACGTTCCACAATGGGACATTCAATTAACCAAAAGAGCTAGACACTTGAATTTTGGCACAAACTTTAATGATACCAATGGTAACACATAGTCATTTTGTGAGATGTAGCAAAAATTCAAAAAACCGAATCCGGCCGTGCAAAACTGATAACCCGAATTGCAAATTTTCAGTCTTGATTAGTCTTCGTGCCATTTCTTCTATAGAGTTAAATTCTTTTTGCCTAGCATTACAACATCTTTGTGTAGATGTGTTTTCTGAAATGGCATTACAAACTTTTCCATCAATCATCGCGAAGATTAAATTGTGTTCAATGAAATTGTGCTTTCGGAATTCCTAACAAGGCTTGGCAGTAGGTCGGCAATTTCTTTATCGACTCTTTCTTTTTCAGCTACGGAAACTGCTGAAGATTCTCTCAAAAGTTCAATTTTTAGAGGCCTACAATACTGAGCTTGGTCGTGGATTTTGCCATATTATTTTTGCACCTGAAACTAAGCAAAGTGGAATTAGGCAAGTAAGGAAAATAGCCAAATCATCTGCGTCTAATCCATGAAAGGCTTGCTCATTTAGAGAACAAGCATACGTTTTGTAGTTCTTCGGTGGTTAGTAGTTTTATAACGTCGTTTTGCACTGTTATCAAACGATCAACCGTTAAGTTAAGCAAACCTTGTAAGTCTGTACTCACAGAAGTCTCGGAAAGACTGATATGTTCAGGACTCGGATAACAGCTTTTTTTGACTCTTGAACTATTTTGTATGATGGAAATACTGAAGGGGCTTTTGACCTTTTTATTTCATATTGATAGTGGGATAAATTTGCTTTAATAATTAAAGCTAAGGCTTCTTCACCTGTCATTGGAGTAGGTTCAAAAGAAACTCTTAAGGCCTTCCTGCACGTTTTGAACTTGCTAGGACTCGTTGTCACTTCATGAATTAGCTTTGCAGCTCCCGACTGCCCAGATGCTCTCAAACTCATTTCAGTCGCAAATGTAAGCTGAGAAAGAGAGAGTTGATCTCCTCAACTCCGCTGTTTTTTGGCGCTTTGTTCTATCCGATCCTTCTTCGAAAGAAACAGACGGACGACCACGTTAAGCTTTTAAAGGACATAATCATATTCAAAAAGAATGGGTGTGTCAAGCCAAATTCTGTTGTTTTTTGAAAATCGTGCCTCTACACGAGAAACTTTTTCCCAATGCACTTTGAATTTTGATTTAAAATCGTTAATTTTTGTATTTATATCATTTTCAAAAGTACCCGAGCATCGCGTCCTTCTTACTACTTCTTCTTTCAAAAACTGAATCTGGCTATTTAAGCCTTGGCAACCTGACGTCTTCATTATATTAAACAGGTCTAGTCTCGTAATCGATAATGTTTTGGATGTTGTTCGGCATAAGAAATATTGGTATTTCGATAATTTTTACCAAAAAAGTGTATTTATAGTAAGTGACGTCACCAACAAAAAATTAACACTATACACAGAGGACCAAAATGTAGCAAGAAAACTTTTCATATTCTAAAAGTACACAACACAATGAACAAAATGATATATAAAACTTATTGGCGTTTTAAGGCAAACACAACTAATCGACTAAGAGCCGATTTTTCAGTCGTCAGATAAACAAGCAGATAGTGTTTATGCGACAAATAACAAAATATTGGATTTTTCAATTGTCAGATAGACTTTATCTGACGAAAAACGCTCTTATTTATTCGACCGATGAATACTCAGATAAGTTTACATATTTGCCAGTTTGTTATTTTTATTTTTGTTCGATGATTGAAAAATCGGCTCTAAGTTTAGAAAAATTGAACACAAACACATTTTCTTTTTTTATTTTTTTTTTCATTTTTAACTACGAATTTAAATAACATATACAACTTTTTTTCAAAAAAAAAGAAAATGTATAATAACGCACCTGAGCTTTAAAAAAAATTAAACACAATTTATTGAAACAAGGCAATTTGACAAAAAGAGGTCTAAACTCGATGCAAAACGTGGACTTTTTCCTCATTTGAGACGATCTCATAAATACCACGTGTTGCAAATCAATTATCTCTCTCTCTCTCTCTCTCTCTCTCTCTCTCTCTCTCTCTCTCTCTCTCTCTCTCTCTCTCTCTCTCTCTCTCTCTCTCTCTCTCTGTTTTGATTCTCTATTATATTTCGAAGAGAAATAGATCCCAAAGCCAAAGCTCAACTTTATTAATTGATTAAATGCCAGCTTTTTGGAGTTTTGCCCCATTGCATCGTGGCGTCGCGTCCGTCGGAAATTAGAAGGAGATACCGTATCTTATCTACCCAATTTGATGCTGTTGAAAATTTTTATTTTTATGCTTCTGCTCCTCTTATGAGCTGAAATCCTCTCTTCTATTGAGAGAATGCTGAAAACGTTTCATATCAAAGGCACCAGCTGTAACAAGGTGGCAAAACTACTTGAGATATTGTCAGACCTCAGACGACATTAAAGAGTGGAGAGTTAGTTTTGTGACACAGGCATATTGAACGCTAAAAAACTATTTGAAGAAATGGGAGTAACGATTTTGGAGAGGAGAAGTAGAAAACTAAAGATTCCAGGTTAACTTGGTTGTGACGCTGCTCCCGATACCTACCAAAAAACAAGACACTTTTTTGTTAAAATTTTGGAAAGCTTGAGCGTACTGAATTAGCGCTTCGGATTTGGAATAGAATGCTATCAGAAGTTAAAGTAAATGCAAATCAGTAACCGAAATGTATTCTAGTGATTTAAATGGGAAGGAATAAACATAAAAATGGATGCATTGCATATTGATTTGATTGTATGACTGGGCATAGCTTAGTCGAGTCATGGTGCTTGTGAAAACAAATTTTTTGAAAATCTTACGGGAAAGTCGACAAATGATAACAATCAAATGGTGGTCGAAAATTGTAGTTTAATATGGAATTCTACATGCAATTGTTCAGAAATTTCTTTTATGAACGGAAAAATAATGTTTTTAGTGAAAAATTCGATAAAACCCGCAAAACGAGGATTTTTTCGATGGGTCGCCTAGTAGCCAATAAATGGGAGAAACTAATGATCTCACCCTTAGAAGGATATGAAACAAAAATTTTGCTGACACTACCATTGTCCGCCAAAACAAAAAACAAAACAAAGAAAACAAAGATTTGCTTAACACTTGTACTTTTTCTTAAAAACAAAACTATTTACCTCAAGTTAAGCTTGAGCTCCAGCATTTAGTTGACGGCCACCCTGCAGTTGCTACCCGAGCTACCTCATCGTCCCCAGCATTAACTTGGAAAATTGCCAATGTTTCCATTGATACCTATTCATATATCATGTCGTTATTGGTTCCTAGGCCAACTTCCATACATTTTTCTCGGTTCTCCTTTGCTCCTCCCGCCTGAGGGGGTGACATATATGTACATAAATTTACCTGTGCATCCATCGTCCAGCACCTAAGTAGTGCCTTTTTCAGACTTATTTGCAAATCAGTAGCGATAGACAAATCGTGCTTCCCAACCAAGACAACAGAAGGATTTACAACCTTTGTCATGATGGGTAGCTGCTGTTTATTAGCCGTCAACTTACCTTTTGTGCGCGATTGATTAATGTCCAGCGAGAGGTTCTGAATTTTCTAGGTTATACTGAGTTATACCTATTGGTACCAAAATGGACGGCCTACATGACGAGAGATCACTGCCAAGATGATTCATGCATTTTTAACTGTTTTCTGTTTTAAGATATAACGTCGCCCGAGAATTGGTTTGTTCCATACGCCACTTTTGTCGTTTTCGAGTTAGGAATGGATTCTATGGGAATTTTGTATGCTCTTTCTAAATCTGTGATCAGATTTGTGCTACGTCTTTTCAATCCCGAGATATCCAACATCAATTTTGTTCCATATCCACCAAAATCAACATTTTCTAGAATTGTTTTGTGCCATAAACCATTTTTTGGCGTTTGGGACATTTTTTCCATATAAAATTTGTCAAGTTTTTTGTCAGAATTGTTTTGTTCCACGTGCATATTACGGTGACAAGGGATAGAAAAAATCCTAAGAATGTTGAGAATTGGTTTGTCCTACGTGCACTTGTGTTAAAGAAATGCTATGTTTATGGGACAATCATCGCAAACAAAATTTTAGTATTGGTTTGTGCCATATCCATTACAATTGTGTAGATATCCTGAGATTATTGTATGACATCATTTAGTCCTGGCTTGGCTTGGCAACTACTTGACTCTTCAGGCGATGAAGATGGTAATGAATTCAATTTCGAACACTTTTTTCGAAGAAGGTTAAGTTCAAATGACTCTGCCCTTGTTTTGCAAGATGGTCAATCAAAGTGAAAACTTCATTGAAACTATAGATGCATACGGTGAAGAAGATTTCAAGTCGCATCTGCGGCTGAACCGCTTGACTATAAATCAATTAACAAGTACATTACTTCCTTAAGAATTGCTGAACCTACTATTTTTATTTAACTGCGTTTTTTTTAGTTGAATATTCACAGTCGGAATTCATCTCAAATCCATAAACTTCGTTTTATGCTGGAAAACCTAGTATTGGCGCAAAAAATAGAGGTACTAATCTATGTATGATACACAAGCAACACTATCACTTTAAGGCAATTGGGGAATCTATTCGGTGTATCAAAATCTTCAGCCTGGGGTGTTGTGGGTCGAGTAAGCAGCTGGCTTGTTTCCAAAGCAGATGTGTACATAAAGTGGCCACAAGGAGAACGTATCTCTGAAAACTGCCGTCAGTTCGAAGCAAAAAAGAAACTACGAGGTGTAATCGGTGCCATTGATTGCACGCATATTACGATTGCTGCACCAAAATTAAATAAAGAGTGCTATTACAATCGTAAGCAAAACTTTACCATTGTTTTGCAAGGGGGCGTCGATGCTGAAAAAAAAATTCATTGACATTTGTGTTGGCGAGCCAGGATCTTTACACGATAGTCGTGTTTTGCGAAGATCGGCTTTGTATAGAAGAGCTCACTCTTACTTTGCCCAACAATACATTTCTGTTGGGTGATTCAGCCTACCTTGCTTCAAAATAGTTCCACCTTACAAGGACTACGGCCAACTTACGGACCAACATCTAGCATTTAACAACCTGCATTCAGCTACAAGAATGGTAGTTGAAAATGCATTCGGCTTGTTAAAAGTACGATTTATACGCCTAAACTTTGTGATAGCGCAGTAGAACTGCTTTAAGTTTTTTTGTTTTTAATTTTAAAGAAAAATGTTTAAAAAAAAAGATATAATCGATTTTCTTTTAAAATTTTAGCATTTAGCTACATGCATTCTTGCCTTTCACATTATGCATTGATGAGAATTGGTTTGTGCCATATCCATTTTCATCATGTATTTCATTTTCAAAATGTATGAGGTGGGACACAAGCCAAAAAAGTAGACTTTTGTGCTGATAAAGGTATCTTGTTAACGGTAAGGCAAAACACTTTGAAAATTGGTAGGTGAAGTTTTAATAAGACTAACTTCAATTTAAAAAAATAAAAATCCTATCGCACAGTTTCGGAGTACTAAGCACGCGAACCTTTAAATGCGTTTTTCTCGAAAAAGTGCCAATGGCGTATGGAACAAACCAATTCTCGGGCGACGATAAGTCGTGATTTATAGGACATATGACTAGTTCAGGGCCGAGAACAGTGAAATTTAAGCAAGATATTGTAATGCACATAATATATTACTGAACATTAGATTTGATAGGAAACAATTTACGTTTTGAAAATTATTATTCATTATTTTAAATAGTTTTTTAATTCTTAGCTCACTCGACAATGTCTTTTCTCATGGTTTACCAAGTCGAAGTAAAGTTTGTTTGTGACCTGTAAGCTGTCAAATATTTAGAAAGCAATTTGCCATTGTTAATTCATGAGGTACTTAAAATTTTATGGGAGGATTGTTTACCAACCCTTAAACTTTAATGTCAACAATTATATTTAAAAAGAAATCAATTTAGAATTGCAATCAATTTCAATAAGTAAAAATCACACTCATAATGGAGACGCCAAGACTTTTATTCACAATTTAACGATTTCAAATGTTGGTATTGCGTAGAATTATTATTATTCAGTTTTGGGTGAAGGTCAATTATTTTATGCAAATTATCTTAAACAAATCAGTGCAATGAACACTAAATAAGTCTTTGGATCAATTTCGTTATTTTGAACTAAACTTTAATGACTTACTTAAGCCCGTTTTTTTTTTTAATTTTTATTAAACCGATCAACAAAAGCTCCCATAATCGGATGATTCAGATAAATTTGGTGGTGAATTGTTATTATTTATTTCAATTTTGGAAAGACTTTATAGCACGGTCAAATTCTTAAGGCGTCGAATTGTTAATGCAGACGCCTTATGAACCACGTTTTATTATTATTTTTTAAAGTACTAAACGCTTTCTTTATATTAGTCTCATAAATGGGATTCAGATTTATTGATGATAATTGAAGATTATTGTACTGATGACGAACTTGTTTCGTTTGAATTCAACATTAAAGAAAATAAAAATTATGTTCACTGTGTCGTATGCGTACTTTTCTCAAATACATCTTAAAAGTAAATTATAAAACCCGAAATAAAAAAAAAACAAAAGCATGATACTAGGTTTCTGTAAATATTAAAGGGTTTTAACATTGCACTAGGGATTTAGTATGACGCTAAAGTTAAAATTATTTGGTATAATTTGGTATAAGTGTTTAATGTTAATCTTCAGTGGATCTGGATACAATAAGAATTCTAAAAACAAATTTAACATCAGGTGCTGTTCTCTCTACTACTTCTCCCATGATTTAGTCCCAATCTAACTTTGAATTCAATGAGAAACGTCTGAGTTTAATTAACACTCGAACCTGGGGGCTGGGATGAGAAGATTTCTTGGCTTGAGCGGTGTCGTCCATTCGCTCGATGTGGCCGATCCAGCCCCGGGTGGCAACCTCGGGGGGCGGTAAAATTCATAATCCATAGATGAATAGAACAGTCATAATTTACCTAGCCACAAAACAAATAATATAAAGACTAAAAATATAGAACTTTTATGGCCTTTTCAATATCAACTCGACCGATACTCTGAGCGCAAAAAAGATGAAGCCAGTGGCGTATTATCCTTAAGGCCTAGGAGTGCTAGGCAACAAAGGGGTGCGCGGGCGCAGTGATTTTTACAAGTGGTAAAAAAGCGAGTTCATACGTGGTTGTTAAAGTAGCAAAGTTATACATTCGAACCTCACTTGCCACTTTTTTAAAAATAAAAATCGGTTCTGAGCAGTACATAGTTAACTTGGTTTGCTTTTTCGGTTTACCAACAAGGCAACCGACTTAGCTTCCTTCAAATTTTGTAAGCGTTTTTGAATTTTGATTTTACTTATTGTAATTACAAATAAACTTATGGTTTAAATACATCAGCGGATGGCAAAGATTCTGACGGATTAAAAACCTCAATTTTCTGCTTTTTAAGTATTTTCTAGATTGATTTCGGGGCAATCCGATTGAGCGAACCTAGTTGCCGCTCGGTGTGTATAAAAACGAACTCGAGTTAACTTGGTTTACAAAACTAACGCTTCTCATGTAAATTTAGTCTCTTTTTCCCCCATTTCTACACGTTTTTTTAAGACGCGCGAATCGGTTTCGTTCAAACTATAATACGAGATATTTTTAATACAGAGGCGCCGAGGAGATGGTTACCTGTGTCGCTCTCAATGTTTAATCCGCCACTGGATGAAGCTATATTCCAAAACTCCCTATCGATGATTCTCCACGACAATGTTTTGTTTTAAATATGTATGTGGTGCACTTAGCCTTAAACCGTTAGGAAGCGTTAAAAAAACAATTAAAAATTGAAAAAAACAAAATAATTGTGTTGCAAGTTTGATTGATCAGAACAGAGAAAAGTTAAATCGAAATTAATGCGAAATTGTCACTTAATTTAAGAAAATTATATGAACTTTAATAATTAATCAGATTACTTGTATCATCTAAAACCAAAAAATAAGATATTGGGGTCCAAATCAAAATTACCAAAATCATTTTGCGATAAGAAAAAAAATCGAAGGGATCTAAAACAAAATAAATTTAAACAACAATATTTTCAAATTATGAATCAATTTCATTGAGACAAATTTTCCGCTCACTTTATGACGAATCAAACTTTTTCTTATATTTCGATTTTGAAGATTGCATTCCAAAACTTAAATCACAAAAATATTTAAAATAAAAGAATGTAATTAAAATTCGCAAATAAAAAATACCTCAAAAACACATTTTAATTGAAAAAAAAATTGTTGCCTTAACATTTCTTAAGAAATTGTTGATTTTTATTTTTGATTTTTTTTTTAATTCCTTAGAGCGGTTTTTTTTTAAAGTAATTTCTTATATATTTCAAATATATTTTTCAAAAATGCCCTATTTCTGCAGTCATCAGAAATATTTTGATATACGTCAGAGATTTAAATTTCAGTTTTTAATATTGATCCGATTTTGAGATACAGAGTTTCGAAAAAAAAGTAAACACATTAAAAAAAAAAAAAAAAAAAAAAAAAAAAAAAAAAAAAAAAAAAAAAAAAAAAAAAAAAAAAAAAAAAAAAAAAAAAAAAAAAAAAAAAAAAAAAAAAAAAAAATTGAAATTGTTTTGGAAAATATGTATGTAGGTACTCCTAAAAAAAGACACTGATCAGACTTTGATTTTTCGAGAAAATCTTATAACAAAAAAACGGTTCTATTCGAGCAATATACATAAAAAAAAATTTGTATCCTAACAATAAAATTTAAAAAAGACCCACTCAAATTCGCTCAAACAACTTAATTCCAAATTTGAAGTCAATTGTACCGGTGGTTTAGGCTGTAAGTGCGTTTTTAGATAGACAGACGGACGGAACCGCCGCCGCACAGTGGGACGACCCATAGTAAAAAAATAAAAAATTCAACTATTTTAGCGGTACTTTAAATTAATTGGTAAGTCATCCCAAATATATAAAAGCTCAAAATGCAATTAAATTTTTTGCTTTTATTTATTGGTCCGCAAGTTATAGCCACGTGAACATTTCCTTTTTTCCACTTTCACAAAAAATCACCTTATAACTCTTTATTTATAAGGTGATTTTTTGTGACTTATTTAAGTAATTGCTGTGCAAATATATTCCGCGTTTGAAAATTAAATTAATGGAGGTATTTAAATTTAAGAAACTTTTGAAAAAATAGATTTTGTTCGTGTTTTTTTTAGCAGCGATTTTTGATGTGTTAGTGTGGTACAAGAAAAAAAAACCGAATGTCAAATTTCAAGTTGAGTTTTCTAAAAATGGTCAAAAACGGGTCTTGAGATCTCTTTTGTTTTATAATAAGCAATGTGTCAGTGAATTAAATCACGAACAAAATCTTGCGCAAGTTTGCGCTTTTTGAAAAAATTGACATTTTAAGGTTCAACCGTATGCATCAAGCATGGTGACTTTTTATCAACATTGATGGATAGTGCATATTCCAGGAAAGTTTCAAACGTTGCAGTTACTTGGCTTGGAAGAGTTGAATGAAGGAGAAAACGAGGTTTTGCAAGAAATTTCGAGGCTCTTTTGTGTAAATTTAAAGCAAAAATGGCAGTGTTGCCAGAGAAAGAAGGACAAATTTATGGAGGTTCACCAACGATGGCTTAACCTTAATTTGTCCTTACCAGACGCGTTTTTAAATTCCGTAAGAAGTAATACTAACTTTTATGCGAAATTCTTAAAATAATGCACTAAAGTCCATCCTGATAAACCTTTGCTGTTTCCGAGTTCACTTGAAAAATCATCCAAAATTCTAGATCAAAACATTTTTCTGTTTAGTGTGACAATTCACATGGAAGAAGCAAAGGAAGATCTCTTAAACGTTTTAAACAATACAGTCAACAAACCAAAAGTTATCGTAAAGTGACCCAAATATAGATCGCTATTTGGTAAACAATAACGAAGATCCAAGATTTCTAAGTAATATGAATTACTCATCGGAAAGTGAAGTTGATTAATTTTTCTTATACTTTTTTATGAGAATTATTAATTGCTATCAAAATCATAATGTATACAAAAAAACATAAACAGAAAATCATAAATAAAAAAAAACTAAAATAAAAACAAGTTCGCTGCTCAACTCTTTTGAATAAATTATCCTGAATTCATAAGTTTTAGTGAATCAATTTGATTGTTTTTAGGTTACAATCATAGATAGGTATAAGTACTAAAACACTATTTAAGGCATGTTTGGTTGATATCTTTATTTTGTTCACAAGATATTAATTTTGAAGTTTTTCTCATACACTCCTCCCACTGTGCGCCGCCGGACCAACTTTTTTCGACTCCTCTATCTCTATCATCGTAATGTCATATTTGATAAGCTAGGAAAATCTTTTTATTTCATCTCAATCCGACGACTATGTACTCAAATACAGCCGTATAAAAAAGCTCTCAATTTTAGAGTTTTTTTAAGTGTTCCTTTATGACTGGGCCGAGCCAAAGAAGTCGTCTTTTCTTGGCCTTCTGGACTACACCCACATCTTGGTACAGCGATTTGACACCGTTGGACTATTATTTGTAGGGTGCCGTAAAAGATAAGTGTTACGCCGACAAGCCAGAGACAATTGACGCCTTAAAGGGCAATATTCGTGAAGCCATTGGTGAAATACAGCTGCACACAATCGATAATGTGCTTAAAAATTGGGTCGATCGTGTAGGCTACTGCATGGCCAGCCCAGGCAGCCATTTGAACCGGAAGAATTGTACTTTCAAACAAAAAAAGAAATTTGAGAAAATATTCAGTAGTTTTTTTTTATAGCATTTTCAAATAAAAAAAATTATTTGGCGGACCCTTTATTTTTTTCCGTTTATCGTTTTTGTTTAATTTTTCTTTATCATTTTTATCTTGATGATAGAATTTTGAAATTAACGCTACTTCCCCCTGAGACGAAGCGTTGAATATTAGTTTGACAAATCTTTCTGAATATCACAGGAATTGTAAGAAAGGATTAAAAACAATTAATAATGATAAACGAGGATAACCGGCGTGGCTTTAAGGTTTAAATTAAAAATTCCGAAGCGAAAAAAGTAAGAGACCGCAATTGCTTTTTATATAAAAACCCTTTCGGGACGCGTGGTACACAACATGTGTACCACCTGAGGTTTGAACATCCCTAAAATCAAAGTTTACTGCAATAATCAAACGAAATTTGTACCACCTTGTCCCTGTGTATTTTACGTTCAAATTTTAACCGTTTTTTTTTTGCAGATCTAATAGCTATAAATTATTTTATTTCAAAAATTTGTACTCGTTTGTTTGTTTTTACAGGACGAATGGTACACATATGTACCAACGCTGACCGAACACGCAACATAACAACCCGAATGGTACACATATGTACCAATGCCCACCGACCACGCCTCTAACAAATGTCTTCTTTTTTTCATAGTTCCTAGTGAAAGATGTCTATAACTTCATCACCTGAATTGCGTCCCAAAAGGGATGAAAAAAAAAACTATATTGTGTATCATTAAATTAGTACAGTTTATTTGTTGCTTTATTATTTTAAAAATGCTTAAAAGTTACATAATATTATTTAAATGTAAACGAATAACATCCTAGCTTAGTTTTAACTATTTCTCTGTGTACATTTTAAATTAATGCATTTATTCGTTACTGAATTTATTTTCTATTTTGTATTGAAATTTGTTTAAATGGTACAAATGGCGTACATAGTGAAAATTGTTTTGTTTTTTACAATTTCATTTTCGTCATTAACATAACGAGTTAAAATTCAAAGTTTGTATTTTACTCTAAAAGTAAAATAAAATAAAATCTACAAATAGTCAAAACGTGAAGGAAGTGCTTAAGGATTAGCGTTTTTTGTTTGTTTGTTTGTGGTTTATCCATTTATGTACATGATTCATTGAAATTATGAATCTACAGGTTCAGCATCGGTCATATTATCGTCGTCATCATCATCGTCCTCCTCTTCGTCTTCTTCATCATTGTCGTCGTCAACTTTCGCTGCTGTTTGAGCTGGTGGTGGTTTCTCTTTTGTGATTGTGGTTAACGTAACCGAACCTGGTCCGTTGAGGAAATGACTGGTAACATGTTTTTGAAGTTCACTCGATGACTCAAAGTCAACTTGGCATAAATCGCAAGCATATTGTTTTTTGCCCTCTTCAGGGCGTGACAGTTCGTGGCCGTCTTCTTCATCTGATGAAGAGTCATCGGAGTCAGAACTTGTTGTTGAATCGTTGCTATCATCATTGGATACTCGCTCAAGTCGTTCCCTTAACTTTGAACCATCGTTTT
Source organism: Sphaerophoria taeniata (assembly GCA_943590905.1). Classification (NCBI taxonomy): domain Eukaryota; kingdom Metazoa; phylum Arthropoda; class Insecta; order Diptera; family Syrphidae; genus Sphaerophoria; species Sphaerophoria taeniata. Next base: position 49,665,077 of record OX016541.1, on the reverse strand, counting down.
GTCCGTCATTTGTGTTTTGGCTGTGATTTTCATTTTCTGCCGTTTCTTCTGCATCCTCTTCGTCTCCCTCAAATTCTTCTTCTTCTTCTTCCACCTCCTCATCCTCTTCAGCTTCTTCATCATCGGCAGGCGGCTGTTCAGTAACTCCTTGATGTCCGGACGATTCTGAATCTTGCGAATTGCTCTCGCCTGGATAGTTGTCCGACGATTCTGTTACCGCTTGACCATTGGTTTCTTTTATGTGCGCCAACATGTGATGAATGAGCTTTTCGCGACGCGACAAATACACTCCACAGAGTTCACAGCCCCATTGGAATGGGCCGAATGGCTTGGCGATTTTGGCTTCGTTAACCTTATGATCGATCCAATCTTTCTTTGTTTCAAATTTGAGGTCGCACTTGGTGCAATAGAGGTACTTTTCGGGTTCGATTTTAGGTGGTTCGGGCCAATTGGAAATTTCAGATTTATGCAATTCGGCTATGTGACGTCGCAGATTGTTTGAGCTTATGAAAGTTGACGGACAATAGTCGCATTTGAGTTCGCGTTTGCGTTTGACGGACTTTTTGGCAACGTTCGATTCGACCGGAGTCTGGGAAAGAAAGGAAAATATTTTTATAACTGATTTGGTCTGCATTTCTAATAAATGAATAAATTAAATCAAAAGTATAGTCATTGTAGGCTCAATGTTGTCAATTCCGGTTTTAAATTTTGTGTATTGAAAAGAAAATTCTTGTCGCATGTTGTCGATTTTGAATTCAGCTTTTTTCATGGAAAGTGATTGAACTCTTACTTCAAAACTTCTTGAGGAAACAACTATCGTTACGATAGAGGAATGCCTCTATGGGCCGGCGCGGCGTCCATGTGCGGCTGTGTCTGAGGAAATTTCGAATATTCATGCCAAATTTTTCTTTTAGCCAGGGCAAAATATTCGTTAAAGATTACCACTGCTAAAAACCGGGTTCAGTGGTTGGGTTTTGTAGGATCTGGGGGCGTATGCTGTAACTTTTCCTACCACCGGGTACTGGTTATATCTCTAGATATAACTTGCGAAACTTGCAAGCGCGGGTGCAAAACGGAGAAACAGAAACACCTAATCAACGGCCCAACAAATTTGGAGGTTAGTGCGAGGGGATAACAACCCCTCCACAGTAAAAAAAAAAAACTTGAACGTTATAAGAGAGATAGTAGCCTCGGATAATGACCCCCCTCTTATGGTAACCATTGAGAGTTTGTACCTGGAATGTAAGAACACTCTACACTCCAGATGCAACTCAGAAACTTGAATCTATCCTCTCGCAGTATAAGGCAGACATTACTGCGATCCAGGAAATACGATGGATAGGATCAGGGACAATGAAAAGGAAAAATTGCGACATTTATTACAGCTGTCATCAAAGAATGAATATATTTGGATGCAGATTCGTCGTGGGAAATCGGCTTGGATCGAAAGTCATGGATTTCAAGTAAATTAGCGACCGCCTGGCTGTAATCCGCATCAAGGCCACACTACAAAACATCAGTATAATATGTGCACACGCCCCTACCGATGATGCTGAAGAGTCTAGGAAGGAGGATTTCTACGACCTCCTGGATAGAGCCTACGGAGCCTGTCCAAAGTACGGCGTCAAAATCGTACTCGGAGATTTTAATGCAAAAATCGGGAAGGAAGACATATTTGGCGGATTAGTTGGAAAGCACAGCCTCCACGAAGTAACAACAGATAACGGCTTCCGACTAATCGACTTTGTTGCAGCTCGTAATACGGTGATAAGTAGCACTAGGTTTCCAAGACGGAAGATCTACACAGCAACCTAACGATCTCCGGATGGTCGAACCACCAACCAAATCGACCATGTGCTACATCCCACATCCTGAACGTGCGCACTTTCCGAGGAGCAAATGTCGACTCTGACCACTTTCTGGTAGTGGCTAAGTTTAGAGCTCGAATATCAAAGACAAAAAAACACGTGCGGCCCAAAGAAAGAAGTTCAACATCGGTTGCCTTAGCACCTCCGAGAATGCCAGAGACTACAGTGAGCGCCTGAGTGAGCGACTCTCCGCCGTCCTCCCGAATACCACAGACGTCAACACCTTGTGGAACCAATATCGCGAAATAATAAAAAATGTAGCTGAGACCACCATAGGTTACCAGCCACCCCCGAAAAAGAACCGATGATGAGTGCGCGATGTTGAAAAGAGAGACGGAAAATGCACGTTTGCAGATGCTGCAACGGAAAACAAGAGCGGCAAGAGAAGAGTACCGCACATAAAGAAAAAGACCCTGCGAAGGAAGAAAAGAGCATCCGCAGTTTCTAAGCTCAAAGATCTAGAAGAGTCTCGGGCCAAAAACAACACCCGGCGTTTCCTTAAAAGGTCGAAGCAATTAGCTTCTGTTTTCAGAACCGGGACACAAGCTCTTCGAAACAGGGCAGCACAGGGAATTGTAGAGGTTTTTCAAGCAGCACTTCCAACAGCTGCTGAATGCGCAAAATGTAGAGCGAGCTAATGAAGAAAGAGAAGCAAGACCAATCAATGAAGACCCAGTCCCAGCCCCCAGCACAGAAGAGGTAGAAAGAGCCATCCAAAAGCTAAAAATAATAAGTCCGCCGGGTCGGATGGCATACCTGCGGAACTCTTTAAATATGGAGGAGGTGTTTTGATGAACCGCATGCACCAGGTCATCACCAAAGTGTGGGAGAAAGAATGAATGCCCACTGACTGGTCGATAAGCTCCATATGCCCCATCTACAAAAAAGGCGATCCTATGTCATGCAAAAACTACCGTGGCATATCGCTGCTTAATGTTGCATACAAAATCCTTTCCAACGTATTGTGTGAGCGTCTTAAACCGTTCTGCAACACAATTATCGGCACGTACCAGTGTGGCTTAAGGCCAGGCAGAACAACGATAGACCAAATATTCACACTGAGGCAGATCCTGCAAAAGACCAACGAATTTCAAGTCGAAACCCACCATCTTTTCATCGACTTTAAAGCTGCTTATGATAGCATCCACCGCCAAGAGCTATGATGGCGATGTCTTAACTCGGGATCCCGAACAAACTGATCCAGCTGTGCCGCATGATGCTAAACAATACGCAGTGCAATGTGCAAATGGATAACAGCTCATCCGAGTTGTTTCAAACATGCGCAGGGTTTAGACAAGGAGATGCGCTGTCATCTGATTTCTTCAACATAGTCCTGGAGCAGATAGTGCGCAAGGCACTTGTGAGCACGGAAAACACTATCTTCACCAAATCCACCCAGCCCCAAGGCTATGCGGACGACATAGACATCATCGCTCTATTCAAGAGAGCTGTGCTTGAGGCCTTGACAGCGATTGAAGAACAGGCGAAACTCGTTGGTCAAACAAAGCAACATCTGTCCACCGCCTAGGACAAAACGTCACTGTTGGTAGCAGCAATTTTGAGGAAGTTAAGGAGTTCACCTACCTTGGAACAAACATCATTCCCACAAACGACACCTTAGTGGAGATCCGAAGAAGAATTACCCTAGCGAACTGCTGCTGCTTCGGTTTGGCAAAACAACTGGGTTCAAAACTCCTCACTCGAAAGACAAAGTGTCTGCTATACAAAACTTTGATTTTACCAGTCCTACTCTACGGCGCCGAGTGCTGGACGATAAGTAAAAAAGGGGAATTGGTACTGGGCACTTTCGAAAGCAAAATTCTTCGACGGATTTTCGGTCCCGTATGCGACGATGGCGAATGGAGAAGAAGGTTCAACCGAGAACTGTACGAGCTGTACCAAGATTTAGATGTAGTCCAGAAGGCCAAGAAAAGACGACTACATTGGCTCGGCCACATCGAGCGAATGGACGACAACGCTCCAGCCAAGAAAGTCTTCTCATCCCAATCTACGGTACAAGGACCAAGTGACTGCGGATGCCAGAGCGCTTGGTTTCGGCGTCTGGAGAGTACATGCCATGGACCGTTCACGATGGAAGACAGCAGCATCTCAGGCTGAATTGGAATTGGAATTTATGTGCAAAACTTAGTTCAATTACAAACAGCTCCAAGGGTCCAAATGTAGTGTTTCATTGTTTCTTTTTTTCATTTTTTCATTTTTTGTATTCTGAGTTAAACTTAGTTTTCAACCAATAAAACCGCAATGACTATACTTAACGAGATAATCAACTAAACAAAACAATAGAATGGCTACACATCTACCAAAATGAAGTCAAAAAACCAATTGAAAAAAAAACAATGAAAACCACACTGGACAATCTTAAGCGTTTAAACAATTCTGATTTTTACCTTTTCTCCTCTAAGTGCTTAAGCTCACCTGTTTGCTATCACCACGAAAATGCCACTTTCGATGGACCTTCAACGCAGTCATCTGTGAAAATGCCTTCGAGCATATGTCACACACATACTGCCCGTTGTCATTAACACGATCCAAATAGAATTGATTCGGATCAGCTGGACCGGTGTCAAACATCGCTGCCAATGGATTATCGGTGTACAGCTCCCTTTCGTGCATTTGAATGTGTTTGGTAAAAAGTTCCTGATCGATGAATTTCTGAGAACAAATTGTGCACACCACTTCGGGCAGTTTGATTTTCATATTGACCGCACTGATGGTGACATCATTCCCGGATGCGGAAGTATCAGCCTTGTCGCCGATCTCATCGTCATCGCCTGTTTTATGCTGAAAGTAAGGTGATCCAGTTCCGGCAGCGTTTGCTGCTGCACGCCTCTGAGCACATGATTGTGCGTGATTCTCCAACATCTGTTTGTCGAAGAAGATTTTTTTGCAAATCGAACATTCGGACGGATCAGCCACCGGAGGATGTTTCTTGTAGCGATGTACCCAGAGGCTTTTGCGACCGCTGTATACATTACCACAGTCCTTGCAAGAATAATCATTCGAATCGAATTCGTAATGGGAATTAATATGAATGGCCAATTTTTTGTTTGTGTTAAAGTTCGATGGACAATAGCGACATTGATACCAATAGACTTGAGCGGTGCTACCTTCAACCATACTAGATTGTTCTACTGTTGATGACGATGGCATAGGTAGGTCATCATCAGCAGCGGCTGTTTCATTTCCATGTATTGATTTCTTGTGGTGCAAGAGTTGTTCCTCGGTTCGGTAGACAATCGAACAGATATCACACTCGTACTGTTTGACAATCATTTCATCCTTGAGCAATGTATTGTGGATTTTGAACATGTGAACTTTGAGACCCTTTTCGTATGCAAATTCGGCATCGCAAAGTTTGCATTTGATAAACTGAACATTGCGAATTTGATGGTCAATCAACATGTGGCGGCGGTAGCTCTTCTTGGACGAAAATCTTTTCTGACAAATTCGGCAACGCATACGTCGGAATCTTCGATCTGCAGCCAATTCAAGGCTTCTTCTGAAATGTGGGTCAATGGACTTTTTGTCAGCTGCATCGTCCTCGTCTACATGAACCTTGGTTTCGGTTTTAGCGCTTCCAACGCCTGTTCCTGCACCAGCGTTGCCACCAGCTACTCCACCTGAGTTGCTTCCAGTTGTATTGCCGCCAGCACTAGCACCCCCTCCACCACCATCGTCTGTCGAAGCATGGGTTCGCATATGATTGGACAATCCAATGTTGTTATTGAATACTGCACTGCAAACTGGACATTCTTTCAAGCTTGCAGTTCCAACTGCAACCACAGCTCCACTCTCCAGTTTAATTTTCTTCGGAGTCGGCGAATCCGACTTGGTATCGTCATCTTCATTCTCAGCGGTGGCGCCTTCGTTACCCCCTGAACCGCCACCATTTGTAATTGACATCAAATCTTTCATTACATAATCGTATCGCCCAGTATACGCATCGACAGGGCCTTTTTCTGTGCCTCGCGGGGCACTCCCCTGAACAGTCGGCGAATCGACAATGTAATCAAAGCTATTATTACGCACTTTATCCACTTTCATGCCGTGCACTTCGATCATGTGCTCACGCAGATTCATCAACCGAGGATAGCCGATTAGACAGCGAGTACATTTGTAAGTTTGTGGCAGCTGATCCGGATGTTTTGATTCCATGTGACGAAGGACATTGTTGTAATTGTTGTAGTGTTGGCCGCAAATATTGCAGCTCTGAGGTAGACGCGAAAAGAATGGCGGCTTCGATGGTGGCTCTGGTTTTTTCGAAGGCGAAGTCTCGGTTGAGGTAACTGCAGGCGGAGGCAATTCCGACTTTATAAGATCGCTTTTCTGTGTTTCGTTGTTGTTAGCCAAATGTTTCGAATAGACATGATCCAAGAATTTCTGATGGTTGTCAAATCGTTCATCGCAAGTTATGCATCGTAGGATTACAATACAATCCATGTTGTTGTAATGACGCTTCCTCTCGAATGGATCTTCAATTTCGAGGCCACAAAAGCCACAGTGGCCAGGGGAAACATCCTTCTTCTGATAGTCTGCATGTTCCTCATAAACATGACTTCGAAATTCTAACTTGAGCCGATAGTGCTTGGAGCATATTTTACATTCGTAAATTTTGTTCACGAGAAGTTCTTTGGCACGCAACTTGTCTGGAGAGACAGTGACGGCATCTTTTTTCAATACACCAGCATCAATTAGACTATGGTAGATCTTGTACAGGTTTATGCAATTTCGTTTTTTCAAATGCGATATGAAGAGCGCCTTCGAGTCATTCTGTTTCAGACATTTGAAACAAAGGTTACGCGGTAGTGAATGATATTTTTTACGCATGTGTGCCATGAAATTCTTGTAGGTGGCGTGAGTGCGAAGGCAACAGTTGCAGGTCATATTTTGGTATTGTTGAAGAAAGTCTTCTTCGCGTTGCATGAATAGAATTTTTTCATCGGTTAGCAGATGTTGATACTTTTCTGGTTGATCATAATCAAAGTAACCGAGTTGGTCGGGTTTGAGAATGGGAGATATTGTTTGGATCATTTGGCCACTGGATGCGATAGCTTGTGTCATCGGTGACATTCCGGTTTTGGATGGTGTGATATTTGGCAGGGTACCGAGGAATAGATGAGGATGAAGATTTCTCTCGTGACGACGGGCATTTGCTCGGGTGGAGAATTTCAAATTGCAGGCACGACATGAGGCTTCTTTGACTTCGCTGGTTGGTGTGGTTGTTGTTGAATTGTCAGATGGCTTGTCGGCTGCAGGTTGCTGGGCTTTTTCACCTTCAAAACTGTAGTCCGCCTGGAAAAAAAAATTATTTACATTTTCATTTGCTGTGATGGTTGCAGAAACCTAAGAGAAATCATTTAACTTTAGGATAAGCGGAAAGGCCTCCTTTAGAGTAAAAGAGGGCCTTAAGAAGCTCTTGATATAGACTCAGTTACAAGAAAACTGACAGAAGCGTTTTCTGTAAGAGATGACCTATACATTATTTCTGATTTAATGTCTTTGAACGATTTATGGAAAGTAGTTTGGCAACACATCTTTGCCCAGAATAGGTTGGGTTAGGTTAGGTTTACGTGGCTGAATTACTTCACACTTGCGTGGGCCCATTGTGATACCACATGAATCTGGGGTACTTCTTACTCGTTGAACCAATTGAAACTTTTTATGAAGTGAAAGAGACTATTAATGTCTGTATTGGCCAGTTCGCTGGTGTCATTCTAGTAAGGCTCTCCTATGTGACTTTTCCTTCTTATGGAGGTGCAGGGCATGAACATTGCAAATGAGGAATTGTTCCTCTTCGTTCATGCATTTTCTGCAAAAAATCATTTGAGAAGACACCAACACCAAGCCGTAAGGCATGACGCCCTATAGGGCAGTGTCCATCGATGACACCTACTAGGGAGCTATGCAGTCTTTTCAGAGATATAAGATCCTTTGTTCTTTTAGGATTAGTACAGGGCCATATCTGTTTGGTGCCCATACAAGTGGGAATGTTATCCCATCTGAACTTAGTATCCCTAATGGAATCCTGCTTAACCTTGAGTTTACACGGAGCGATAGGTATGCCAACGTTTTTCCATTGAGGTAAGATAGACAAGTTAGTTCCATGTTTAGCAAGTTCATGAGCTTTGCAATTTTCATGAATGCCTCTCTGGCCCGGCACCCAGCAGAGGTGAATGTTAAACTGCTGTGCCATCTCCAGAGCCGACAAACTAGCTCCTTAGGTTAAACTCAATATTTGCTTACATAACAAGAGATTCACACAGTGGAAAAATCTGACTTTTTGTAATTTAACAAGCTCCATTGGCGGGGCATAGTAGAAGTAGTAGGCGGCCTCGAGCAGTCTCGGTGACCCAATTAGCGCTGGGTTGCACCGTTTTGATACCATAAAAACTCGCTTGACCTGATTCTGAGTTTTTGTTTTGAGTACTCTAGATGGCGATCTCAAGTTCGAAAAGGAATTGAAACAATTAGTTTAGAAACGAGATTAAATCTTTGATCTTCAGTTCGGAAAACTCATTAAGGTCATTAAAGTAGGACTTTCCCAACGATTCGGCTCTCGTTTTTGCTAGGGCAGGACACTTACACAAGAAGTGAAGAACATGAAGAACAGTTTCTTTTTCTCGCTGGCCCCCACAACTGCGACAGAAAGTATTGTGGGGAATGCGCGTAGTTCAGTGGCGGGGCATAGCAAGGGAAGTTTGAACTCACACTGAAACACGTGTTTCATTTTGGTCAAAACTGATGATGGACAGTAAGCAAATTGAAAGTTTTATGCACGAAAGCTGAACTGATGCAGAGTGTAATTATCTGTTTGACTACGATTTTTTTTAGGTCTGCTGTACAGCGAATTTGAGAAATTTTCAAAGTCAAAGCAGCTTCTGCCGACTTCATTGTGGAAAAGTAGTCTGATATGTTTCCGTGTGAAGACAAAGACCGATATTCCGATATTATTTCATTGAACTTCAACATAGACGACAGAACTGGTTCTTTTCACAAACAGAAGGAAATTATCTCCGTTTGAAATACCAAAACTAGATAACACCACACTAAAAATTTCCGACTTAACTGGGGTCCAAATATCCAAGAAAGATATAAGAACTAAGCCATGATCACACTCTACTCATGCAACAAGATTCTGGGAAGAAATTGGGGACCAAACCCCAAAATAGTCATGTGGATGTACACTGCCATTGTCAGACCGATTCTAACCTATGGCAGTTTGGTTTAGTGGAAAGCTCTGGAGAAATCCACTAATCTAAAAACCCTTACCAAAGTACAAAGAATGGCTTGCATCAGTACTAGTGGTGTGATGAGGACTACCCCAACTGTGGGTTTAGAAACGATTCTCAATCTCCCCCTATTCGTCCAAGAATCAGCAGCAAACAGCGCTCTTAGGCTGTCATACCAACATATGGAAAACTAGCCAGATAGGCAACGCAGCTATTCTTACGAAATACTTAGATAACAATATCTGCACAGATTATTTGACCCCTTACTAAGATTTCAACAAATCTTTTAGTACAAGCTTCCCCAATAGACTAGATTGGGAAAATAGTGTGCCCTACACTAATGACTCAACAATTACCATCTACACCGATGGCTCTAAAATGAATACTGGTGGTTTCTACTCGGAAAGCCTCAACCTTGCCAATTCATTCAGGCTCCCCTACCATAAAAGCGTCTTCCAAGCCGAGATCTTGGCAGTGAAAAACGCTGCTAAACATATATCCATGATGGCGATATCACACGCGGACATCACTTTTTTCATTGATAGCCAAGCAGCAATAAAAGCTATCTCTGCCACCCAAATCAAGTCAAAGCTTGTTTCTTGCTGTCGCGAAGAGCTAAAGGTTCTTGGTACACAGCATAATAGCCCCGGAGCCCCTATACAAGAAAGTTCCGTCATCGCGCCCACTAAAATTTACAATAAGAAACAAAAGATAAACCCAATAGGTATAAGATTCGCTTGGTCGGCGTGAATTTATGTAGCCGGAAGTATTTTTAATAATTTTTAGGTTATCAACATCACGGGAGATTTTTCCCGTCGTCGCGGATTTTAACCAAACAACCATAATTCGGTGCGAAATAACATTCTCTTTGAGAAAAAGTCCGGCCGACCAAAAATTTTTAGCCGGAAAGGCCGCGCAAACCTTTTTCAATGGGGTGTATGAAGGAGAAATTTCTCCGTCATCACGGATTCCGTTATTTTTTCTTTCATTGTACGCGTCCTTATGTAAGATGAATAAATACCTTGGTTTGCGTGCTTTCAAGCTGCCGGAAGTGCCGCGCAAACCAGATGTTTTATGAACTAAACTAATGTAGTTCATAATAAAAATACAGTACACTTCGCTTCAACTGAATGAGCACACAATTTTTCTGAGGTTCGTTGTCCATTTTTTCCTAAATTTGAGCTTTAATGTATCATTTGATGATGCAAACTGATTCCTTATGATTTTGTGAAAACAAATCACATACAGAACAATTTAAGAAGTACAGCTGTTTGTCTCCCGGTTCTCCTGCAAAGCTTTCCATATCGAAAAACTTAGTTTTTTTGCGTCTACTGAATGAGAACACGATCATTCACAGCCATTATCTTCATTGGTTATGAGAGTTTTATGTGGAGTGGTATACCAAATCAAAAGTTGAAGTATTCTTAATGACATTTAGCCGTTTAATTAAAATTAAAAAAAAAATGGTTAGATTAGAAGCTTTAAATAGTGTCGAAAGAGCTAAGATTGATTCGTTAAAAGAACAAAGACTGAGCCTTCGTGTTGGCTATTCGTACCTCAAAAATCAAAGTTCAAACGAGAAAAACATGAAAGGAGGTAAAAAAATGGCAACATTCGAAGTTGATCCACGAGCGATTTTGAGATGTGCTTCCTATTCATGTGCCTCTGCCGTAAAAATTAAACAAAAAGTTGGTGTACCAGCAAGTGTTTCAACAGTCTGCGGAGTACTAAAAAGCGTTTACAATTTTCTAGACTCCATGTGAGTTGAAAAAATGAGTGGCGCAAATGCGGTTTTCTAGGATTAGAAGACTTTCAATTCTGTTGGACCTGATGTCTTTGATTATTACTTTCATGATGTGAGGAAAGAAGAACTATTTTTAGCGCGGCATCATAGTCGAGAACATGGAGTTATGATAATGGGGAGCAGAAAGCTAGTATGGAACTATTAATCTTGAGTTTCAAACTTCAAAAAGGACTGCAATTACCTACAGAGGTATATTGGAAAGAAAGTTTCCTTCATTTTCGGATATTTTTGGACCCTTAAACTGGACTTTCTAATGGAACAAAGACCTGTATTTCTTTAATTGTTCTGTGTGATTTGTTTTCACAACATCATAAGGAATCAGTTTGCATCATCAAATGATACATTAAAGCTCAAATTTAGGAAAAAATGGACAACGAACCTCAGAAAAATTGTGTGCTCATTCAGTTGAAGCGAAGTGTACTGTATTTTTATTATGAACTACAGTAGTTTAGTTCATAAAACATCTGGTTTGCGCGGCACTTCCGACAGCTTGAAAGCACGCAAACCAAGGTATTTATTCATCTTACATAAGGACGCGTACAATGAAAGAAAAAATAACGGAATCCGTGATGACGGAGAAATTTCTCCTTCATACACCCCATTGAAACAGGTTTGCGCGGCCTTTCCGGCTAAAAATTTTTGGTCGGCCGGACTTTTTCTCAAAGAGAATGTTATTTCGCACCGAATTATGGTTGTTTGGTTAAAATCCGCGATGACGGGAAAAATCTCCCGTGATGTTGATAACCTTAAAATTATTAAAAATACTTCCGGCTAAATAAATCCACGCCGACCAAGCGAATCTTATACCTATTGGGTTTATCTTTTATTTCTTATTAAAAATTTTAGTGGGCGCGATGACGGAACTTTCTTGTATAGGGGCTCCCCGCCTATAACGTAAGACTCTGTTGGGTTCCTGGCCACAGTGATGTGCCAGGCAACGAAAAAGCGGATGAACTTGCAAGGGAAGGCTCTACACTGGACCCCCTCTCATAGACCATCATATAGGAATCTAGGACACAACCTACTTGGCTACCATAAAAAGAAGATAGGGCTTAGTACCGATGACCTTTGTAGAGGCTGTGGTTATGAGGGCGAGCATGCAGATACTGCTCATTTTCTCTGCCACTGTCCTCCACTCTGTCTTACTTGGAACAAAACTCTAGGCAACTTCTTCTTCAAAGAACTAGAGAAACTATCAGAACTACCAGGCAAAAGCTTACTAAACTTTGTTAAGACCTCTAAATGGTTAAACGAACCACATGATTCATGGGTTATTTATTTTTCAGGAAGTTACAACACTTCAGGGTACCACAATGGATCTACATTGATCTAAGTGTGATGGTAACAACACCAACTATCAGCCCGCTTAACCTAACCCTAACCTAACATAGACGACGTGAAAACAGACTCGATTGATTAATAGAAATAGGACCTTTGGAGATTGGAAAGCAAGTTGAGAAAATCATTCGTTAATTCGAATGAAAAATCAAAATTAGCTTTGCAATTTAAAAACGGTAAATTGAAAAACAAAATCCTTACCAAATAGCTCAAAGGATGAACATTTCCCGATGCAGATTGCTTCAATCCCAAGGACGCCAAATGTTGTTCCTTTTGCGATAAATTGTCCGAAGCGTCCTCTTCGGTACGGTCCAGAAATAGGGTCGGATCAATATCCGATTCTTCGTGTTTCATGTCGTATTCTTCCTCATCCATCGGTTCATCTTTAATATGCACAGGAATAGGCTATAAAAAATAATTAATGTGCTGATGCATCCAATATTAAGAAAACAAACTTACATAAACCGTAAGGGAACGCCTCTTCTTTAACGAGGATATGCCCTCCAAAATTGACGATGCAAGTTTACTATTTTCATGCTCATTATCGCCTCCAACTCCCAAAGAACTTCCATCGTCATGTGCTCCAGCTAAACCTACCAGCAATGCAGATGGTGGAACACCAACAGCAGCACCAAGTTGTTTCTTTTCGAATTTCTTCGAAATATCCAACCAGCTGCGTTGCTTGTTTTGTGAAGCAACACAACGATTTTTGAAACTCTGCCACGAATTCAAGTAACTTATACAAGCGTGACATATTCTCAATGATAGCCTATCAATTGGGGAGACCTGCAAATTAATTTTGTGAGATATTTTTGATTAAAGCTTTAAGGTTTTGACTTTGCATTTTAATTGATATTTAGGGTGCAGGAAGAAAAATAGAAGAATGGGAACATGGGGGTCGATGTTCGATGATACACAAAGGCCTAGAGAATAGGAATAGGAAGGCTCCTTCTTATTAATTAATAAGGTGGTTGCACTTGCTGGTCGATGAAGATGTTGATGGTGGAGATGGTGTTGTATGGTGTTAATTCAGATTTTCAATAGTGAAGGATTTAATCCTCGGCCTCCTCTCTCTCACTCTCTTGATGTCATTACATAACAAATAATATTTGGACGTGGAGTGGTTGACAGGTGGTGTTGTTGGCTACAAATGGAATGGGAAACGTGGTGTTTGGCATCGGCTATTCGCAAAATTTGCACATAACCCAAACTCCAAACTTTATATCGGTATGTAGATCGAATTGCAATTATTTCCTCCCTGCTGCGGGTTATATTTGAATAGGTGGTACGTATGCCGAATGGTTTGGGTTTGAGATTGGGTGGGATAGTTGGACAATCAAAACATCGCGCTATATTATCATAACAGGAGCATATACTTAACTCAAATATGTATTTATGTATATACTTCTGAGAATGCCCCTTTGTTTAATTAAACACAACTGATTGCTATGGCATCATAATCATGATGACCATGTTAACAACCTAACAATCAGTATGAGGAGGCTTGGAATTCTTGAAATGGGAAAACAAAACCCCAAGGTTATTGATCCTTCCATAGAATGAAAGAAACAAAAAAAAAACAAAAAATAACCCGATGCATTCCTTAAGGCCCTTGGAGATAAAAGCGGGTCGGTTTCAATTCCAGCATCGCTCTGCAATGCCACTCCCTGAAAATTCATTTCTCACTCTTCTTGCTTTGTGTCGGTCAGGTCTTTTTGGTGAATCATTTATTTTTGCTTCAAGAAAATTCGATTTGGAGATCAAGTTACTGCTAAATCTGTATGCCAGTATAAGACTTGAAGAAGCATGCTCTTCTTTTCTGTCAGTATTCCATGGTAATTTGATATGTGGAATTTTTTGACATAACCAATTTCCTAGAGATCCAAACAAAAAGAAATGATTCCAAGTAGCACTGGCCAACGAATCGACACAAAATGGTTGTCACATCGATTGAGTTCCACGATAAGACACAACCAAATTCCATTTCCTGTGGTTTAGTTGTTCGCTGCTGTCAGAGCTCTTTGGTTCGCTCACAAGTACAACCACCACGTCAGTGCGTCCTAACCTAAAAAAAATAAAAAGAAAACAAAAACACGAACAAAGTCATATTCAAGAAACCTCGTCGTCGTCTTCGCTCGTTGCATACTCCAAAGAGCCCATAGCAACCCTCCTTGAATGATTTTTTTTTTCATCCCTCCCCTATTCCTTTAGATTCACTGAAATTCAGATTCCGACTTGCAATGTGACTAAGGGTTTAACCACTTCAAGCGCTTCATATCACATTGGACAAAGATTAAACACAGGAAATGCCCAATAACCTAAGACAGTCGCTATTGCATGTTCACACCACATGGCTATTCGGGCAAGTTCAATATATGTATTCACTGCTTCTACCCCAGAGATTCGATTGACTTGACGACTACGTCGACTGGAAATTACGACAGCCACCACACACTGGCGCTGTTGTTTCCACTTTTTTGTATGTGGGTCTAGCAACAGCGAATTGAAAGGAATGTTCCAACAACTCGAATACCACATTGTTGTTGCTATTCCGAAACGAAGACAGAGAGAGAGTTCGGTCAAGATAACAACTGCTTCGATGACGATGGCAGCAACGACAAGTCACATTGGGAAGCATTACAGCTGGAAACAAGAAATGAAAAAATAAAAACCACCGCACATTAAATTGGATACTGCGCTGCGCCATTAATGATCCACTGTAGTACTCCGCCCAATTTCTGGAACCCAAGAGCTCGAAATTAGCTTTCTCGAAACTTCACGTAACACTTTGATGTAGAAAGAGTCATCGCCATCAGTCGAGTCGCCATAGTCATCGTCATCATCTCTCAAGCGCTGAAACACTTTAGTGCGTTGTGGTTGTGGGCACATGACATGGTAGATACGAGCTATACACAAGCAGGAAAGAGATAGATAAACCAGGACTCATCATCTCATCAAAGTCGTCGTCAACGGCAGCAGCGGACGACATTGTATTCGACATGGCAAAGGCAATCGCCATCATTGCCTCTTAACCTCAGTTCACACACATTTTAAGTAACAGCATCCGATGGCCGTTTTTCCTTTTTTTTCTTCTTCATCATCTTAGTCCTCATCGTCACACATCACACTTTTTCAGTGGTTTTCACCTGGTCGAGCATCTGCAGGCAGCGTCCTTTAAGACAGTGGCGGTTTCCACAGAATAGAAAAAAAATCGAAGTAATGCGAGGAAGAGAAGAAGGAATGGGAGCACAGGCAGGGACTTTTTTTCTTAATTTTCGCTCGCACTGACCTTAATATTGACACATGATTGAATTTTGTTGGCTAGGGGCTCCTTATCAGCGGCATAGCTGTTAAAAATCGAAATACATTCACTGTCCGGAGCCAAGCACAAGCGACAGCAATTCTGTCGTGCTCGGAGTATCGATTCTTCCGTCATGAGTACACTTTGGATTGGCTTCGTCTCTTTTCACTTTTTTTGCAACTTAACGAATCTTATTTCGATTATTCAAAATGTTCAAACTTAAGACATGTGTTATTACAAAATCAGCATTATTATTGTGGGGATTTATTATTGCGGTTGTTATTTGTAATTGTTTTGATTTGTTTCTTTTTTATTTTTGTTTTAATTAAATTCTTCGGCTTTCGTGGAGCACGAAATGAATCAACCAAACCGCACGGGAAATAAACTGACACTGAGATGAAAAAAGGAATCGTTGGAAAAATACAGTGATACAATGTGGAAATGGAGACTTGGAATTGGAAAAATGGAATAAAACGGCATCTTTGCTAGGTTGTTATCTGAGATAAGATAGGTCTGTCAAACAAATTATTGAATTGAGGAATAATACGATTGGCATATGAATTGCTTTTATTTTTCACAAGCCATTTACTTTAAGTTTTTCTGTTTTTTGATTGGTATGGTTAATTAACAGCCTAAACTATTAATTAATATTTTGCAAGTCTACTAGAGCTTGACGTTTATCATAAATTAGAACCGCATGAATGGAAAATGAAATTTTTTACCAAATCGTTCACCTTTTGGTATTGTTAGGTTAATTCCAGATTGTTTTCCTAAGGTAGCGTACGCATTTGATAATTGCCGATGTTAACGTTTGCCATTTTGTAGCATATTCATAACAAGAGGACAAGAATTCGCATAAATTTTCAAAAAAAAACCTATGAAAACCAAAGATGATGATATAAGGTAAGGAGATGGGAAACAAAGCTGTCAAAAAGACATTGCCTACACGCGTTTCTACCAATACTATCACAGGTTGGACCATAGTTACTGTGAAAGTATTCGTGTTTTTACACAGTAAATATGGTCCTACCATATTGTTTTTGTTTTTATATTATTCATGTACAAGGAAAGAAAATAAAATGAAAGAAAATGAAAATTGCGGGATCTAGGGAGTGAAACGTAAGTCAGTTTCCGATCTTTTTACTTATTTAATCTTTGGTGTAATACCAATCGAATAGGATAACAAAGCAGAATTCGAAGATGTTGCATGAAACTAGTTTCAACGTGTAATAGCACACTAAGCGAAACAACTCACTTGTGACACTTCTTGTTACCAAGATTTTGAATGCAAGAATTATGGTGGATTTACATGTATCTGCATCATCTTGATCTGTAAAAATCAAGAAAAGTAAAGCGGGTGAGATATACGTCGTTATACAAAAGACTGAAAGAGTACACTATATGCCTGCTTTTTTTAATCGCCATAATTTTTTATAGCTCAGTGACAGATGAAGAGTCACCATTTTTTTGGTTACACATTTATTTATCAATTAGATAAAGAAATTCCGGAGGCAAATTTTTCATATAAATGCATTGATCGTCTTTAAGTAATCGCAATCGCACATTCAATCAAATGAGCGGCAGGAAAAAATTTCCGGACAGAAGTTTTCAATGATTGCTATAACCGACCTACCAGAAAAATTCCAATGATGTGTTTCAATGATGAAAACCAATGATAGCTATAACTGGCCTCTAATTCTATCATTGGAACTGTGAGAAGTTGAAACACAGATCATTGGAATTGTACAAAATTGAAACGCAAATCATTGGAACGATTTCTTTCATTTTTTGACATAAAACAATCAGCTGTTCAGGAAAATGAATTTACAACCGGAAAATGGAAAAACACATTTTAAAGAAAAAATAAGTGTGTAATTGAACTTTTTTATGTCAATAAAAATTCTTGGAGTGATTTCCGATCGATTGGTATATAATTTGCACTTCTATTCAAAAGAAAACATAGTTAAATATCCATTCAAAGATTTTTCCGGATCCATTTCAATGATAGCTATAACCGGCCCCTTAACCATAATCTTGATCTTGATTTCTTTTATTTAATATAATCTTGATCTTGACAAGATGTCTGCATTTTGATTTTGCCTCTCTATCGAACGAGCATGATTTTTGTATAATGCATCTCTCTTTTTTGCAGAACTAAAAATGCAGATACATGTAAATCCACCATTAATCTAATAAAGTCCATTAGAAACGAAGCAGGACTTTTCACCACCGCCAGTTCACCACCGCCGATTCACCACCGCCAGTTCGCCACCGCCAGTTCACCACCGGACAGTTCGCCACCGCCAGTTCACCACCAGACAGTTCACCACCGGACAGTTCGCCACGGCCACCGGACAGTTCGCCACCAGAGCAGATAAGGTAGTGCCTTATCAATAGTTATTTACCGACAGTCCGAATGGAAAATTATTTTTTAAAGAACTGTCAAACTGTTCTAGTGTTATCAGTTATCATCGGAAAATTGTTTATTTTCAAACAAAGTTTATCTTTCTTCAGTGAGAAACAAGTCAAGAACAACAAAATTAGGCGTTTTTAAACAAAAAGCAAAATTTTCGCCATCTGAAGAAGAAGATTTCTCGGCCAGCGAGGACGAATGTAAACCAGGAAAATCATGATGATAGCGATTTCGATGAAGATACTCCCAGTTCGAAGAGAAGGTAAGTGTAATCGATTTTGGAAATTCCAACTTCAAGCGAATATTAACGTTTTTCATGCTCTCATAGGGATGCAAAATCATCATCTTCCAAGAATGGTGCTTTTACAAAACAATCTACGAAGAAACGCAAATCCACTTGCACGATTCTGAGGACAAAACTTTTTAACAAATACAAACCGCCAAAGACACTCCAACGTGCCAATCCATCAAATCAGGGCGAGCAATAAAAACAAAACACTGCGCAAGGTGAAAAGAAGACACCACGCACCGCCACAAATAAACGGGCTGTCCTAAGTGAATCAGAAAGCAGTGGCGATGATTATCTCGTCCAACCCGATGAAATCGGCATCAAGTCAAGTTTCTTCGATGTCAAGCCATCAACATCGAATGAGAAACAAGCAGCACTTCAATTCGATTGTAATGCTGGCATGAAAATGTCCGATTCAGAAGAGAATGCCGAGGATAATGATGAAACAGAGTCCAGCAAAGACACGAAGCATTCTGCAAGGCCAAGACGCCAAAATCAATGATGTCTCCTGACTGTTAGCCATGGGCGAAGGTTCATCATCAATTTCCACAGCAACAACAACCAAGACAACATGAAATCCCAAAAGGCAGTCAAAGAAAACACACACAGTCAGCAGATGACAATGGCAGATTCTGACTCTGATGACATGAAAGAAGTTGAAATTATATTCAAACTAAGTCTATGTTTAGATTATAAGCATAAATTACACAAACTGAACGCCGTAATCTCGGCTGACAAAACGTAGATGTTAAGTTATAACAAATCGTTGTAGAGCTGTAGTAATTTTAAGATTTATTAACAAAATACAATAATTGAAATTAAATTTGAAAAAAAAAAATACGTAAATAATAATGCAATCTCTTAACTGTGCCAGTTTGGATATTTTAAAAGACCGCCACTTGTAGTTTTAACTAATTATTCATTTTCAGATACTCTCGAATTTTTGGTATTGAAACGACGCAATCAAGCTCAATTGAGTTCCGTGGCATGGCAGCGTCTTCCTGTCTACCTACAACCCGCAAAGTTTGCTGTTGAATCTTTTTTCTCGAAACAGCCTACAATACATTCGTCCGATTATTTCAGTGTACGTTTCTGCACCATCCGGCAAGCCAACCCATATTTCCCAAATGTTAAAAAAATACTTTTAACAAATCTGAGTACAGTACAGCAGCGTTTTACAAAATCAATCTCAACGTCGCGGCGCGGCGGCGGCGGTTTCTGTCACTCAAAAGTAAACCCTGTTTGCTTACTGAGTATTTGTTTCCGACTTGGTAAATGTTCATTCAGCCGATAAAAAAAAACATTCAAACAAATTCAATTCTTTTAACATTTAATAAAAAAGACTTGATAATTATGAACATTAAATCCATTTATGATTTTGTTTTGTTAGTTGTTGACGAATTCTCTCATTCCAAGGCGTGCTGCTTGGCCTTCTAATAGAGCGGAATTAATTGGCCTTGTTCGCCAAGCATTTTCATTTTTTCAACAATGAACGGCAAGTAGTTGTGTTTGCGTCAGATATTTTCAATCTAAAAATAAATAAAATAAAACAGAACGTTATATTATTAAGTTGAACTTGATGAGACTTTCATCTCGCTTACCCGATAACGTTTAAGATTAACAACCTCATCCTCAATCAATGATCTGAGCCTGGCTATCTCTATTTGCTCCTCATCTGTCTCCATTTTTCGCCACCAGTGCAACTGCACAACTTCTCAATTCCTTTCTGATAGATCATTTATCTGTCCAAAACAATTGCCATCAGATTGAAATGAATTTAGCCCTCGCTGTTTTTTTTGGCATTCATTTTTCTATAATGGGACGAAAAACAGCCATCCAACTCGTAGAGACGTCCATCAATTGGTACCTATGTAACCAATGCGATGGAACACATCTTCGAAGAGAGTTAGCTTTGCAAAGGAATTGTGGACAGTGGGAATTTGGGAATTGGGATGCGTTGCTAAGAGTAAGTCGTTTGTTGTAAGGTTCCAAGCATTGGCAAAATTCCTGCAAAAAATCAAATTGTTAAAATTTTTCTATTGTTGGGCGAGCAACAATCACCTTAAAGTTGGTCAAAGTATCCCCGAGTTTAATATTAGGGTAATTTCAATTGAGTAAAATGATTGAAATAGCTTGGGTGGCACATGCATTGTGTATGACTTCTTTGGCAAAGAAAATCCAATCAGTTCGATTCGACTTCAACCTGTACATTTTTAACACCTAAAAGCAAGGAGCATGAGCATTAAAAAAGCGATTTGCCTAAATTAAATGGTCTTACCAAATTCTAGTAAATACTCTGGGATCGTTTTCGGTTTATTAATTAATCCATCCGACTTACTTTCGAAGATAAATTTTATTAGAAAAATAGAAAAATGACAGCGTCGACAAGGAAGTTCAGTAAATGGTGGGTTCACCGATCGGCAATGTATTTCAATAATTTCATTAAGGCGAGGCCGCATTAAAGTGGTTCTGCAGCAGATATATATTTTTTTTGCTCAAAGAGCAAAACCCAATCTGTTTTCAATTGAATTAAAACATTGATGTGCCGTCGAAGGGCCGGCAATATTTTTTTCTTGAAGAGTTTCCAATAGGAAAAGTATTTATGTTTTTTCCCGACGAATTGATTTGTTTTGAATTCGTCTTTCGAGACAAACCTACACAGATTTTAACACACTCTTAAAATTTGATAGTTTTGCAAAGTCAAATGAAACTATAATTTGTGAAAAAATTATTGAAGAGAGTTCGACTTTGTTCATTTTTAGTTATAATTAAATAATTAAGGCCGTGTCCGAATTGGATGAATTGTGGTTAAAAAATAAAAATAGATGAATTTTTAACCACTACTGTCATTTTTTAACCTGCTCAGCAGCTAGTCAAATAATGCGAAGTGTCAAAATTGAACCAAACGTCAAGTTTTAACCCATTTTTAAATGAATTCGGACACGGCCTAACATTCTGTGAAAACGATAAGAAATTTAGATTCATTTCTTGGAAATATTATTGTTGTGTTGTCAGAATCAGGTAATTACAAATGTATAATTGAATTCTTGAGAAGGTTGAAGCATAATTACTTCATTTTCAGAACATGGATTCTTCTTCATCCGAGGACGGCAATATCTTAACGATTTTTAATTTTCTTTTTTACTTTTTTAATAATATTGAAAGTTTCAAAAGTAATGTCAGGATTGGCATAAAGGTCAAACTAAATTTCGTTAAAAGTTCGGTGGGAACGTGTTTCGTAATTTATAAATCACATGACCTAAATCAAGTTGGTGGGAGCATACTATTAGCTGACATGCAAATCTGCCTGGTGCGATCTTACCTTTAGTTAAAGTGTACTATAAGAGAAGGTAGGGTAGTTTGATATTTTCTCTACAGGGTGCTATTTTACAGAAATGTTAATTCGGTTTTCTTGGGCCGTGTGTGTATTGCGTTTAAATGTTTATTAAAACCTCACGTTTGGTTAAAAGTTGACACTAGCGTGGAGGTTGAAATATACTGAGCTGTCTAGTAAATCACGCGTTTTAATATAAAAATTTGTTGACAGCCCTGTTTTGCAAGACAACATTTTTTGTGAAAACCAGTTAAAACCCTAAAAAATTAGTCATTCAGCAGACTTTAACTAATTTAAGATCCTATATATTTCTCTCTCTCTCTCCAATAGCAAAGTAGGTTGACCTTGACGTTGACAGTCTGCTTGTAGAACTCGTCAATTGATGTAATATGCTGTTCCCACTGAACGATAAGCTGAGATTAACTCAAATCTACTTGAAATCTCTTCGAAATCACTAGATTTACCATACTAAAGTTAATCATCTCGATTCGAGATTTAAAATTAATCCACTTTATTTGAACTGTACTGAACGGATTCACTTTCCCATTTCCAATGAATCGGTGGAAGAAATAAAGAAAAAAACATTTTCTTGCCAGACTGAACAAAAATGAAAAGAAAAACAAATAACTGAAAACAATTATAAAATACAAGTTTTTGAAAAGTGATAGCTGAAAACTCCGTTTTGCGTCTGATGTGAAAAGGCTATAAAACAATACTTTGAACAAAACAGGTATAGCTCTTCTCTTTGTATATATATTTGACAGGGTATAATAGACCTGGCATTCGGATTCGACTCTCGCACCACCTAGTTACAAGCAAAGATTTTTTTTGACATAAGTTTGTTTTGAGCAAAAATATTTGAGGAAGCAGATAATTGAAAACGTCAATCTTGATAATAACAGTAGTAGATATACAAATGCTCCTCTGACGCTTAGTGCGGTCTTGCCTTTAGTGTTATCTTCTTTTTCATCTTCAAATCACAACATAGCTATAAAAGCTTTTTCATTTAAAAAAAGTGTACTATACATTTCTTATTGTTCTCCTCTGAGAGATAATTGAGAACATTATTAAAGTTTCTGGGCTTCCAGTATAATTTCCACAAATAAGTAAATAAGCGAAAGAATATTGTTAGTCTTTTACGTTTCAAGTCATTAATAAGTTGACGAATTCTACCCCCAAGAGGTGCGTTTTTGCGCTGACTATAATCAACTATAATCAACAATGGTTGACTTTTTCTCGTATTTGCACGCCAATAGTTACGATTCGTAATCACAATTGTCGTTTTTGCGGTCTGTGTTGATGTGTCAAATCGTAACTATCTCTAACTATTTCCAATCCATCTCAGGAGGTGAGTTGAAAGTGGTTGGTGTGTCAGAGTGTTTTTTTTTTGTAAAATGGCGTCTTTAATAATTGTCAATCTGGAATCTAAAAAAAAACATTCTGGTTTTGCATTTTTTACAACCGCGTAGCCCCGAATTTAATTACAATCAAAGGATTTCTGTTCGTTTTCAATTATTTCATTACAAAATAAAGAAAATAAGGTTCCCCTTACAAATTTTAAATTGACGGAAAAAAAGAACTTTATTTCGCCGGATATTTTGCAAAAGGAACTTCATTAGAAAAAAGACAACAAATCATAAGGAAATTTCTCTCGTGCACTTTTTTTTTGGTTTCAAAATGTGTAGTGTACTCTTAAAAACATTCTGGTTCTAAAATCTCCCCCTGGTCACAAACTCTTCCAATCGGATTGACTATACTGCGATCCGCAAACATCCCTTTTTCGAGGAGCGAAGAGCGTCGGCGATATACTCGAGAAGCAGAACGAAAAATTGGATGATAAGTTGGCCGCTGCCCGTGAGCAGATGATTGTCGAACGTCTGTCGGAACGAACGGCAAACTTAAACTTGTAGAAGGTGGAGAAGCAACTGGAGCACAAAATGTGGGAAAAGACCGAGCAGGAGAGGATGAAGGAGAAATCTGAGGTAAGGTTTTTCATCTCCAAATAGAATTCATATAACGTTTATGGTATTCTTTAGGTCGTCGAACAAATTTTAGAACAAGAAACTCCTTCGTGAACTCAACGAAGAGCGGGAAATGTCCTCAAACGCCATCGATGCGGCTTCAGTTATCGAAATCAAGCTAAAAAACCTCGAAGACAACTACGAACGACTTAAGTAAGCATGCAACATCACCGACAACCAGCTGACCGAAGTCGAGGCAATGCTGCAAGCCGAACAGAAGCGCAGTCAATCGCCGCAGGAGAAAATCGATGTCCGGGAGAAGGACGAAGCCATCAGTAAGCTGAGGAAGATAATCAACGAGAAACATGCGAACAAACTCGTCGCCGAAGGACGGTGAAACCGAGACACAAGAAAAAGTGGAAGTCCTTATTATTATTATTGCTTTCATGTATTCTGTCGGCAATAAAAAAATTTGTTCATTGGTTTCAAAAAATAAAGACTTTCTCCGTTTATTTATATAAAAGCATGAACTAGATATGGAATTGATAGTTTTTAAGCGAATCTGGAAGCAGCAATTAGGAGAATATCAGGAGCTGGCTTGCTTGGAACAGCTTGAAGATTTCTTTATGGAGAGTGGTCTTCAGTTCTAATATGCCATTTGCCTTTCTTGCTGTGGGTTGTTCAAAAATAAATAAATATGATCTTATTTCAATTGTTTTTAAGAACTTACCATATCACGATCATTGTTTAATTTTTGCAATAAATTTAGACTAACGAAAATTGTTGTCTCTTTATCCATTTCAATTATTATGATCAAAAGAAAAGAAAAATATACCTAACCTCAAAAGATTTGTTTTTTTTTTCTCGTTTGACAGATCAACCAAACCTAACTAAAAAGCGTTTTTTGGATTATTTCCACTATTTCTAACTATTTCAACTATGACACATCAACCATGTTTTTTTGACATGAAAACTATAGTCAACTATCGTCAGCGCAAAAACGCACCTAAGGAGTAAGACAAATTAAACACATTTTGAAGACTGACAATCTATATTTTTGCGATTATGTGCCATATTTTGTGAAAATTATTTGCTGAAAAAAAACTAAAATGTTCTCGATGTTCTCTCTGAGGAGAACGGCAAGACATTTTTATTACACTTTATTTATTGGCAGCGACTTATTTTTTCAAAATAAATTTCTACTCAAAAACAAAAAAAGCACCCTGTGGAAAGTTATTTCACTATTTCACACTACCTTATCTGTTCTGGTGGCGAACTGTCCGGTGGTGAATCGGCGGTGGCGAACTGTCCGGTGGTGAACTGGCGGTGGCGAACTTTCCGGTGGTGAACTGTCCGGTGGCGAACTGGCGGTGGTGAATCGGTGGTGGTGAACTGGCGGTGGTGAATAGTCGTGTACCGCATTAGAAATACTACTCGATTATTTTCAATCAAACTAGAAGATAATCCAGATTATCGTTCAGTGGAAACGCAACATTGGGATATTTAAATTAATTAATTTACAATCTGAATGCAGCCAATATTTGATCGTTCAAGGATACATAATATTCAGCTTTGTTCGTTACTGAACGGTATACACGAGCTGTCAATCAAGTGAATAATTTCACAAAGAAAAATATTTTCAAGGTATTTATTCATTAATTGATACTTTCTGTTTGTTTGTTAACAAAATTAAACACCAAAATGGAGACACAAAACAAAGCTGCAGAAAAATCAGCAGCCGAGAAGCTTAAAGAAAGAAAAGAACGCTTAAGAAATCTTCATAATTTGCGTCAAACTGCAAGATCAGAAAACCATCAAGAAGTCGTAGCAGAAGACGCACGCAATAAACTTCCCAAAAATTGGGAATCCAGGAAACGCCAAGCTGACTGGATTGTCAACGATGCCAATGCTCGAGAAACTGCCCAAGCAGAAGGTAAAGATTATGATCGGATGAAATTGCTCGAAGTCTCAGCTATTGATGCCATCAGAATTGAGAAGAAAAAACAAAAAAAGAACCCAGATGGTGGTTTTTCGACTTTTGAAGCACAAACTGCACGTCAGTATAGTCGCTTGGTAAAAAATTTGACTCCTCTGAGTATGGAGAAGTATGAACAACAGAAACAGGAAATGGGTGAGGCAGCATTTTACTGTGAGCCCAATACAATCATTTACACTCAGCCACGCGACAACCCAGATGCTATTAACAACATGGTTAAAGATCTTGAAACTCAAATCGAACGAAGGAAGAAGTACTCGAGGAGGAGAATCTACAATGACGATGCTGATGTGGACTTCATTAACGAACGTAATTCCAAGTTCAACAAAAAATTGGATCGCTTCTATGGAGAGTATACTTCGGAGATCAAGCAGAATTTGGAGAGAGGAACAGCTATTTAAATTTAATGTAGTTTTCGGACACAAAAGCTGTATTTATATTTAAGGACCTTTATCTGTAATTTTTGTTTTTCTTATGAAATAAAGCATTTCTGTAAATAATTTGACTTGGAATTCTTCGTGTTATGTTTCCAAATAGCTAGCACCAAAAACTGAAGCTATGGCAGATTGAATCTTTCCAAAGACAATTGCTCAGCATCTTTGTTGATTTTAACAAGCGAATCTTCCGAAATGATCCGGACGGAAGATTCTTCTTCGTCGTTATCATTGCCATCGTCTAGAACGCATAGCAGACCATCATCCTCAAAGGTTGGGAAGAAAAACTCTGGCTTATCCCACTGTGGCCGGGTACCCAAGCTATAGTGCTTTTCAGTTGTCATATGTTCCAACAGCTTTTCAAGGGTTTCATATTTACAGTCACACGAAACACAACGCAAAATTTGAACTTGCCGACGAACATAATTGACGGCTTTGACTTTCTGATAGAAGTTCAAGTTTCGGGTTGCCACTTCAAAATTAAGCTGATGCTCTTGAAGCATGTGATTTCTCAATGCCACCAGGTCTGGGTCAGTTTTTGAACAGAAGAGACATGCGATCGGCAGCTTCTCGCTATCCCATTCAAACCAATCAGAATCGGAATCCTCACTGCTGAGAATCGAACAGTCAAGATTTCGGTGTTCCTTGGATTCTTTCTTTTGTTCCCGCTGTTGACGATTGGCATTGCGTCTACTTTGTTCCAGACTTTTGGTGCGCTTTGGTTTTTCGTTTCGATAATTTACAAGGAAAAATCGATCATAAGCACGGTTATTAGGATTGATGCGCTTGTGGCCTTTCTTCCGCATATGTTCCTTGAGTGTGACACGATCCTTGAAGACTTTTTCGCAATACAAACAAATTAGGTTCTCTAAGCTCGTTTGGACTTTTTCAAGAAGCTCATCGACGTAAACTAAATTTTCCGGCTTTCCGAGTTGAAGAAAGTGTTTGGTAAAGAGATGTTCAAGGAATTCAGACCGAAGGCCATTAATGACATCGCGACAGTAAAGGCATTCCTTCGAAAATCCTCTATCGGTTCTTTCGAATTGATGCATAGCGAGAGCTTTTTCGAGTCGGTGCTGATGAAGTCTCTTGCGCAATTCGAAATCCTGGGGCAGGATGTCACTAAGAAGGTAGTACTTTTCGTTCAAAGATGTTGTTCCGTCTGGCAATTGGTCTAGCAGCATTGTAGTGCAGTACTCTTCCAAGGAGTGGTCTTTAAAGAATTATTTTAAAAGAATGAAATGTTGGCATTGTGAAACGTTTGTAAACTACCTTTGAATTTATCAATCCAGTAGGTCAGGTACTCTCGAAAGTCAGCAATGTCGTCGACATCAGCTATAACTAGCCTGTGGGCTCGAAATAAATGTGCTAAGTAATCGTCTTTGCCCTTGTCTAATGTGAACTCGAATGAAGTACTGCATTTTAAGCAATTGAGATTGGTTTTAGTGGAATCTGTGGTTGGTATAGATTTTGGGGAAGATTTGGGTTCACTTCTGATTTCTGATGATGCAGCCTTCTCCTGCTCCATGGTACAAACTACAAAAACAAATGCAAGATTCTATTCCTTTATAAGCGATTCTTGTTGTTTTTGTTTTTATAAATGTCAAATAAACGTCAACCGACTACAGTGCTGTTGAAAGATCAAACAAAATTTAAATTTTTGTAGAACGTAGATTTTGGTTGATATGATAGCCCAACATGTTAAAGCAAATTACAAATTAAATAAAACTTTAAGATGTAAAATCAAGTTTCTATTTTTTTAACAGGTTCTTCAAAACTTGAATGATTCTGCGCACAGGTGCAGAGGTCTCATGAATCAACACATATTAAATCCGCAGAAGAGCCTTCGTAGCCAAATATGAGGCACCCTTTAAGTTGTCACTTGTGTGAAAGGCGATGGGATATTTATGCCAATTTTGGGGAAATTTTCAATAAGTCTGAGGAATTTTTACTTGCGTTTAAACTTAAACGATTATGGTTTAGTAACGGTAAGAAAATTGTAGTCAGTATTAGATCTGATCCATGGTCTTTATTTTTTTTTATCGGAATTCATTAAGGATGATATAAAGAGATGGGATGTTTTTCCAGAATTGATAAAAAAAAAACTGTTTTTGCATTATGTCGTATGGTTGGCGAAGAATGTAGGCTGGCGCATGGAGCCAAGCAGGAGTCATACAAAATGGTGCATTGAAGGACAAGAGCTGCTCGGGAACTCAACCAGCAGAAGATAATAGAGAAACGCTGGCTTGTTTGGAGAAAAAAGAGGGAGTATGAGAAGCGTCTGATCGAGGATGTTGATAGAGCCAACAGCAGGATTGAAGATCGGAGGTTTTACCGGAAAGCAAATCATCTAGCAAGACCCGATGCCTGCATATTTCATTTAATTTCATTTAATTTATTCGTGAATACTTAATAACTGTAAGATACAATATCTTATAAAATAGTTACAAGCTAATAATACAAATGGGTAGAGCAAGCTAATAATTCAGTATCTAATATCTAATATTATAATACACGATTGAAACTAAGTAATGCGAAAAAAGAAAAAAGGACAAGTTAGAGTATCAGAAATATACATTTTCAAAAAATAATTCAAGTATTTAAATGCTATGTGAAAAATGATCTTTAAGAGCCTTTTTAATTCTTGTAGCGTTTTGGATTTCCGTAATAGCGCGAGGGAGAGAGTTCCAGAGTCGGACTGAGTTTATAAAGAATTGACGTTCGGATGTTAAACATGTGAAGCGAGGATGAATCAATTGACGAGATCTACTAGAGGTAGGGAGATTTATCTTGTCAAAACAGTATTGTGGTTGGTGTGTAAGCAGTACATCAGCGAATAGCAACAAACTACGAAGTTTAAGGTAGTTATCAAAGGTCATATCAAGCAGCAAGGTAGCAAAATTGGATACACGATCATATCTTCGTAAGCCAAAGACATAGCGAACAATATTGTTAAAAGTGACATTAAGTTTACGTTTACTTTCATAACAACAATTGCAATATAGTTCACAACCATAAATTAAAATTGGTAATAAAATAACAAGGTCTTGGCAAGTAGCATGCGTGTGTTTACTGGTGTAAAATACTGGGTTACCCATAAAGTACGTAGGGCACCATAAACTTTGCCTATAATTCCATTTATATGGTTGTCCCAAGTTAAAGAGCGATTAAAGTTAACACCAAGATTTTTGGCAGTTTCAACATATTCAATGGGGGCATTACTTAACAAAATCGAAGGAAAGTAAGAGAGATCAAGAATCTTTTTGGAGATTACTATGCATTTAGATTTCTTAGGGTTCAAAAAAAGACCATTTAAGTGAGACCAGTTTGATATAGTATCAAGATCCTCATTAATATTAGTGGCGCCATGCTCAATAAGTCCCAGGGGACAACTGAAATAAAGTTGAAAGTCGTCGGCGTACAGATGGCAGGAACAGTTTTTGATTAGACCTGGAAGTTCATTTACATAGATACAGAATAGTAGAGGACCCAAAATCGACCCTTGAGGAACACCGGACGAAATAGGTAAGAAACTAGACAAACAATCACCAATTTGAACTGCTTGTTTTTTGTTAGACAAGTAAGAATAAACGAGCTTAGCAGAACTTGCCGAAAAATTAAACTGCTGCATAAGTTTTTTACACAGAATTACATGGTTGACAGTGTCAAAAGCCTTAGAAAAGTCGAGCAAGACTAAGAAAGTTACATCACCCTTATCCAGCGCTTGTCTTATTTCTTCAGTCACGCTGTAGTGCTGTTGTACAGCTGTGCTGCTTCCGAAAACCAGATTGTTTTGGAGTGAGCAAAGAGTTTGCTGTAAGGTAAGCGTTGATTTGTCGCTGTAAAATTCTCTCAAAGACTTTAGACAGATAGGGTAGAATTGAGATAGGTCTATATTCAGATCCCTTAGCATTTTTAGGAAGTGGTATGATTTTTGCTGACTTCCAAATGTCCGGAAAAACTCCAGACATCAAAATAGTATTAAATGCGTATGTAATGTAAGGCAACAAAATTGGCAAGATTATTTTATGATAGATGAGCAAGGAAACATCATAGTAGGATCACTAGACCACTTCTGTAGACTTTATAAGGACGACGACGAACAAAATCCCGCCGTCAGGCAGGAGCCATTCATTGGACACGATGATAGCCAATGCATCAAATCATCTGTATGATATGGTCGGAAAAATTTATGCCCGATGAATGGAATCTCACCATTGTTTGCCCGATCCTGAAGAAGGGAGATCCTCTAAACTGCGCCAGCTACAGAGAAACCAGTCTACTTAACATTGCTTATAAGATCCTCTATATCGTAACATGTGAACGTCTGAAGCCTTTCGTCAACAATCTTATCAATGGTTTCACAACAGGAAATTCAACCTTCGAGCAAAGTTTCACTTTGCGGCAGATCCTGGAAAAAACCTATGAACTCCAAATCGACACCCACCACCTTTTTTTTTTGAATTTAAGACCGAGTATAAAAGCATCTAATTAATAGTTTTGGCATCACTGTCAAATTCAAGCTGGAGAACTCACGATGCGCCATCAAGATTGGCATCGAGCTTACGGAATCTTTCGATGTCAAAAAACGATTCAGATAAGGCGATGCACTGTCATGCGATTTCCTTAACATCGTGCTTGAGAAGATACGGCAAAACTCCACCGTCAACACCAGAGTCATTATCTTCAAAAAGTCTGTACAACTTCTCACATACGCCGATTATATTGATATGATGGGAAGAATACAGCGTGATGTCAATGGGGCCTTTGTGAGGATTGAGACAGAAGCGCTAAAAATGGGTTGTATAACGGTAAATGAGTGCGAAATGAAGTGTATGCGGTCTTCGAGGGAGGACACCCAACACCTCCGCCGGACAGAACGTCACATTAGACGCATATAACTTCGAGGCAGTAGAGAAGTTTGTCAGTAGCGCAGCTAGGCGTGGGCGAGGGGGGCAACCGCCCACGGCCTCGCGCCTGCAGGAGCCTCGCGTGAAGCTGCCGCCCTATTGGAATGAAATGAATGGTCATCAAATATTAACTAATGCATTGAAACACTTCCAATAATACATACGCTACAATTTCATAAATTCCTACAAAATTCTATCTCTTAGAAAATTGGGCCTCCCGGCAAAATATAACCCTCCCCCTGTCGTTCGTACGATTTTGTTTTAATTTGACCCAACTAACACGCTCTAGTTAAAAAAAAAACTGTTCGGTTATAACTTCACATCACATTCGAATCTGCTTGTTTAAAATTACTTTCCGTTTGTAAATCACGATAGCCTTCGCTTTTTGAAAACGAAAGTTTATACTTTGCAAACTTAACTGAAATTACATTTGTGATTTTATGAAGTTTGTTTTATATTGCAAAAAAAAAATTTGTTCCAATATGAGTTGAGATAGACTGAATTTAATTTTCCTGCCAAGTACCCAGTGGCCAGTGGTGGAGTTACCTATAGGCTGAGTAGGCTTGAGCTTAGGACGGAAAATTTTAAAGGCGGTAGATCCTTTCAACGCTGACGAATCATAATTTTATCTTATTGTAATATTCGGCTTGGTCCGACAATTAAAACTTATTCACTTTTTAAATAAAACACAAATTCACTTTATTCAAATCACTCACAAACTTATTTATTCAACACTTTCAATTATAACTTTGCAAACACAGAGTACTTTTCTTTATCGCAGTTCACAATTCATTAATTCGCCTCGCCACCAAACGGCTATTTATATCAAAAATGATGGGTTCTAGAAACTACTATTGGTTCTTGGGGAAGCTGAAAGTTCGAGAAGCTCTCTATTTACAAATAAAAAATACTGGGATTTTCTGTAGGGGCTAACGTTCTTAATGCTAAACAAAAAGTTTCTCTTAGTCACTAGATATTGCCCCTCACAAGTGTTTACTACTACAATTAACGACATTAAGTAAAGAGAGTATGTACATTAAATAAACTGTTGCGATCGTAGCTGAAATTATAAATAAGAATTAGAATTTTGCGAGAGAAATAATAAAAAGTACCAAACAAAAAGATTTACTTAACTTTGTTCTCGGTCGGCAGCCCTGTGTTCCACGAAAGCGTAGTGAATCTGCCAAGAAATTAAATTGATTAAATATTCTTACAAATAAAACGATTTTGACAATATCTTTTATACCTAACTACATTTCAAACTTTACTGGACAAAACGATACAAAAACTAGACACGAAAAACATTTATTTATTACAAATTAACATAAATTACCATAGACAAAATACTTACATTGACGAGGTCAGCCATGATGAAATTAGGTTTGTTTGTTTTTGTTATTGTAATTGGGTTATAATTTGTAGTTTCTTTTATGAATGAAGGTAGTTGTAGTTGTATGAATGTGGAATGTAGAGGGTGTGGAATGAGAGTGGATGGTATTAAGGTGCACCCAAATGTGTTTATCCGACAGATGGCGATTAGGTAAAGTTAGGATTAGGATAGTACGTGGGATTGGTGCAATATTTTTGAATTTTTGAAACAGGGATTGCCTATGTTTCGGGGTTTTGGGTTCTGTGCAATTTGGTTATGACGTAATAATAGTAATAAGCTTATTTATGTTATTCGTTTTGTTGAGAGTAAGTTTCATGCCAATGTTAGAGAATTGGAAAGGTTGGGGAAGGAACTTTAAGCTTCGGATCCCTTCGGGCTGGTTGAAGTAATTTCAAGCGACGCGACGAGTTTTGTTTGAAAAGATAAAAAGTAAAGTTTTCAAGTGGTGCGGTGCTCGTTACGAAAAAGAAATTAAGATTTATTTCTCATTTATTTGTTTTATTGTGGTTTGCCGAATTTTAACTGCTTTCGAACGAAAATTTAACCCAAGGGCCATAATCTGCCAACAAAAAAGTCCGCAACATTCAAAGAAAAGAAAAAGTGCTTGTTATTTGGCGGTCAAGCAGAGGTCGGGCCGCCGATTCCCGTTGTTTTTGTTGACAAATTTTGGTGACCGCTACGACAAAAAGGCCAATCACTAGGACAAAAGCTAAACCCAGTTAAGCCAAGCGGTCAATAACGGCCAAGCACAAAATCAAAGAAATTGTCTTCGAAGCGGTTAGGGTGACCATACTTAATTTTTTTTGGCAAAACGAAGCAAAATTTTTTATTTCAAATTTTCGAGTTCCGGACCGGAGCCGAAACAAGAACAGCGACAATAACAACAACAACAACAATAAATCAACAACAATAGCAGCATAAAAAAGTGAAATCTTTTTTTGGCGTGGCATTTTTTTTTATTATTATTGTGCATGCATTTTAACATTTACGTTTCCTTTTTTTATTGTTTCTCGATAAACTTCTTTATCAAATATTATTCTTTTTTGTATATATATATATATTTATATTCGTAATTCGATTTTGTTTCACCATTGGGGAAGTGGGCTACATCTGCGCGCTCTAGGTTCCGAATCGCGGACCCTTTCTTTATGGGAACATCGGGTAGGGAATCTATATTTACTTAGAGCTCTAGGGAAATAGGGTTACCATCCGCGTTTTTTGTAGTAATATTTTTTTGTGCGCCGAAAATTGAGGGCGGTAAAAATTCATTTTTGGGAAGTCGGAACGTGACGTTAGCCACATTCTCTTTGGGAAAACCAAGATTTTTATGAAATTTTACATTTATTTATTTTTACAAAAAAATTAAAAATCATACAAAAAATCATAAAAAAATACAAAAATACAAAAAAAAAGTTAAAAATACAAAAATACAAAAAAAAAGTTAAAAATACAAAAATACAAAAAAAAATTTAAAAACATAAAAATACAAAAAAAAATCTTTAAAATTTAAATTTAGTTAATTAATTTTAGGATTAAGTTTCATTTTAAATTTATTAGTTTTTTTTACGATTTAATTTTCCTTAAATTTTGCTCTTTCAATTTCGTTTGTCATTTACTTATTTATTTATTGCCTTTTTGTTATTTATTTATTTATTACTTTTTTTGTTATTTATTAATTTTTGCTATTTTGTTGGATCATTTATTTATTTATTCATTCAATTTTTGGTTTGTGTAAAATTTGTTTTTCAATAATAAAGCTTAATGTTCTGCCACGTCATCGGCGCGTATTTTTCATGAATGTAGTTGAGGGCCACAAGATGGCGTGCTAGGCTTTTTATTTTCAGGGGATGTTGAGCGACGGATGATGTCCTAGAAGAGGACCGAAGGCACCGGAGGCAACCGCCGTAATGGCGTTCGGGGAGTCCCCGGACAATAAGGCATCGGGACTCCATGGTAGGGTGGGCTAGCGCCGCCGCAACAACATCAGCGCGGTAAGAGTGAGGGTAAAGTAATGTCCTTGTTTCGTTTTGTGTTGTCCCTTTCTGGCACGATATATGTTTTTTGTGTGCCGGTTCCTGTCCGTCTGGGACCAAGATCCCCTCCATTTCCGACGAGCTAAGCCGCGTGTCGCTAGCGTGCCACGGACCCAGACGGATGGCTGGGGTTATTCCCCGATGACATTCAAGTCATCAGGAACCGAGCTGGCAACAAAACAAGAGATACAGAGTAAGTAAAGAGAGTAAGAAAAGTGTGTACATTAAATATAGAAAGAGATACAGAGTAAGTAAAGAGAGTAAGAAAAGTGTGTACATTAAATATAGAAAGAGATACAGAGTAAGTAAAGAGAGTAAGAAAAGTGTGTACATTAAATACAGAAAAGAGGTACAGAGCGTAAGAGATAAATAAAGTGTATACACATTACATTGCCCCCTCCTTAGGATTGATCGTCCCGAACAAATCCATCATCTTCATCACCACTGTAGCGATGTAGTCGGTCGCGATGTACGACTTTAAGTTTACCTCTGACTCCTTTTTGTATCCGGTACACGACGTCGTTGATTTTGCTAATCACTGTATATGGACCTTCCCAGTCCCGTTGAAGTTTCGGTGACAACCCTTTTTGTCGATGGGGATTGTAAAGCCACACTCGATCTCCTGCTTGGAACTCTGTTGTTGTCGCTCGTATATCGTAGCGTGTCTTCATTCGGTCACTGAACATCTTTATTTTTGACCTGGTATCGTCGTGGATCTGAAGGAGTCTTTCTCTGAGGTCATCCAAGTAGTCATCCTTGGCTTGCGGTTCCGACGTGGGACATCCAAATTTTATTTCGCTCGGCAATCTGATGTTCCTTCCCATCAAAATCTCGGACGGTGTATGGCCAGTTGAGCTATGTCTTGCATTTCGATACGCCATCAAAAACAGTGGAATGTGTCGGTCCCAATCTCGCTGGTTGTCGTCCACAACTTTGCGAAGATGTTCCTTAAGGGTTCGGTTGAACCGTTCGACCATGCCATCAGATTGTGGGTGGAGTGGTGTTGTTCTTGTCTTCTTGATGTGAAGAAACCCACAAACTTCCTGGAATATGTATGATTCAAAATTCCTTCCCTGGTCGGAATGCAGTTCTAATGGAACACCGAATCTGCTCACCCAGTTGAACACAATTTGGTCTGCGACTGTTTTGGCTTCTTGATTCGGAATGGCGTATGCTTCAGGCCACTTGCTGAAGTAATCCATGACGACCAGAATATAACGATTTCCATTATTTGTTTCCGGAAATGGACCCGCCACGTCTATTGCAATCCTTTCAAAGGGTGATCCGACATTATACTGCTGCATTTGGCTGTGATTCTTTTTGTTTGGGCCTTTGGAGGCAGCACAGGTATCACATTTTCGGCACCACTTCTCGACATCCTCCCTTGCATGTAGCCAATAGAATCGTTGTCGAACCTTTTCTAGCGTCTTGTTTACTCCTAGATGGCCTCCCGAAACTCCATCATGCATCTCTCGCAGAACGTCCATAATCTTCGATCTCGGTAAGACTAGCTGCATTACATAGGACTTTCCATCTGCTGATTCCCACTTACGTCGAAGGACACCTTCTTGGACATGCAACGAGTCCCACTGTGCCCAATAGGCCTTCAGAGCCGGACTTCTGTCGGAGATATCAGCCCATTCTGGTTTTTCCTGGTGTTCCTTGCATGCGAGGATTGGTTCAATACCTGGGTCCTCTTGTTGAGCCTTCCTCATCTCGTCGTTGCTCCAGCCATAAATGGGATCGGTTCTGGTTCGTTGAACAGTAACCACTTCTTTTTCTTCTTGGCGTCTGCAATGCTTACAGTCTTGCTTACATGGTCTCCGAGACAGTGCATCAGCATTTGAGTGAAGCTTCCCCTTCCGATGTTGAATTTCATAATCGTACGTCTGCAGCCTCTCAATCCATCTCGCCACTTGACCCTCTGGATTCTTGAAATTCAAAAGCCAGTTTAGTGCTCCATGGTCGGTTCGGAGAAGAAACTTCTGTCCATAGAGATACTTATGGAAGTGCTTTGTTGCCAAGATCAGTGCAAAAAGTTCTCTTCTGGTCACACAATAGTTTCTTTCTGACTTTGAGAGTACCTTGCTGTAATAGGCAATTACCTTTTCTTCACCATTATGTACTTGTGATAGTACGGCACCAATCCCGACATTGCTGGCATCAGCGTCAATGATGAACGGTTTTCCGGGAGTCGGATAGGTCAGCACTGGTGTATTACACAAGCGTTGCTTGAGCTCTTGAAAGCTGCGCTCGCACTCACCTGACCACTTGAACTGCTTTCCCTTTTCCGTTAGCTGATGTAGACTCTTGGCGATCTCAGCAAAGTCCTTGACAAAGCACCTATAATAGGTGGCTAGACCCAGAAAGCTTCGGAGTTGATGTTTGTCCTGTGGTGTTGGCCAATTCTTCACGGATTCAATCTTATCAGGATCTGTCTTTACTCCTTGGGATGAGATGATATGTCCCAGGTATTTCACTTCGGTTTTGAAGAGTGAGCACTTTTCTGGATTGAGCTTGAGGTGGGCTTCTCGAAGTCTTTGAAAAACTGCTCTCAGATTTGTACAATGTTCATCAAATGTTTTCCCGTATACGATAACGTCATCCAAATAGACTAGGCAAGACTTCCATGTGAGTCCTTGCAGGACGCATTCCATAAGGCGCTCAAAAGTCGCTGGAGCATTGCACAGTCCAAAAGGCATCACTTTGAACTGCCACAATCCGTTTCCTGTCGAGAACGCTGTCTTCTCTTTGTCTTCAGGATGGATTTCTACTTGCCAGTATCCACTTTTCAAGTCCAACGTTGAGAACCATTGTGCTCCTTCCATTGCGTCCAGAGTATCACTGATCCTAGGCAGAGGGTAGCTATCCTTCTTGGTCACATCATTCAACCTTCGATAGTCTACGCAAAAGCGGGTTGATCCGTCTTTCTTCTTTACCAGGACCACTGGAGACGCCCAAGGGCTTTTAGAGTTTTCGATCAGACCCTCTTCTTTCATGGTGGTTATCAGTTCTTCAACCTCACCTTGTTTGGCTAGTGGAAGGCGTCTTGCAGGTTGACGGATCGGCTTTGCATCCCCGGTGTTGATTCGATGTTGAACCAGTTGTGTTCTGCCATATTTCCCTTGCGATGACGAAAAGATGTCTGCAAATTCTTCGAGGAGACCTTCTGCAGTTCTTCGTTGTTGGTGACCAAGATTAGATGACTTGAGAATGTTGGCCTTTATGGAGCTCAGCTCTCCGGACTTAGAGGTTTGCCTTGAGTCTTCTTCATTGATTCTTGTTATCGCTGATACAGATTCCCATTGTCCGACAATCTCACCTTTTCTAAGCTTAACTTCGTACGGCTTGATGTTCAGTATTCGTACGGGAACCATGTTCTTTACAGGTCTCACAAGAGTCTTCCCAATGGTGACGTTTTGGGAGGACTTTACAGATGCTGGTTCGACCATGAGGTATCGATGGCTTCCAGGCTTACCCTTCAATTTCGTCCACACGAATACTTCTGAAGAAGCAGGCAAAGTCAGATCTTCTTTAATGACGGTTTTCACAGATAGCGAGGTCTCATACGAGTGAATCCCATAGATCATCGGAATCTCGATGTTTCGATATTTCAGGACTTGGTTCCCGATGTCCAATATCACTCCGTGATCTTTCATGAAATCGACGCCGACAATGCACTCGTCGCATATATCTGCTACCAGGAACAGGTGAGAGAATTCCAGCTCTGCCATCCGGATCTTAAGACGTACCTCACCATAGACTTTTGCGGCTTCTCCAGTTGCAGTCCTTAGACGATAGCTATTGGTGTTGTGGAGCCATGTCTTCTTAACGAGGTCCTGCCGTACAATCGACGCCGTGGCACCGGTGTCGATGGTAGCCACACATTTGTTGCCGTTTATACTTGCTTCCACGGTCAGGCTCTTGTTGTCACGTTTCGTTTGGGAAACCTGGATGGTGTTTCTGGGGCCATCGATACCAGAAACCAGCTTCTGCCCCTCGAAGTTGGTTCTTATTCGTTTCCCGGGTGGGAAACAGCTTCGGAAGCAACGTTGTTGGTGTTACTTTGACTTGTTGAGTTAGTTCTGTTTCCACAGTGTTGGCATGAGGTCCGTCTTCGCGGTAATCTGCATTGTCGTTGAAGATGCCCAGTCTTGTTGCAGTTCCAGCATCGTGCTGGTCCGTCTCGCTGACTTCTTTCCAGAGTAGCCTTCTGACAAGAGCATTCTTGGACTTCCAATTCTCTCACGCGATGCACGTTTTGGGAAGCTTGTTCTGCGGCTTCCATTGTCAGAGCGAAAGCCAATGCCTCTGGTAGTGTTTGCTTTCCGGCAGTGCGAATAGCCCTTTGGAGATTTAAATCGCCCACAGCTCTCACAAAGGCTTCAACAGCAAGTTGATTTATTATCTCATTGCCAGCTGTTGGATATGCTAGGTGAACCAATCGCTCGATATCTGCCTGAAGCTGCTGCAGAGTTTCACCTCTTTTCTGTGCTCTATTGTTAAGCTGAACTCGGAAGACTTCTGTCATGTGGCTATCCCCAAATCGCTGTTCAATGGCGGTTACCAGAACTTTGAAGTCACCACTCTTCTCTGCTGGGATGGTTTGTAGCAGTTCAGCAGCTGCTCCTCTTAAGGCGAGCGTAAGAGCAATGTATTTCTCGTCATCGTCCCAGCCGTTCGTAAACGCTGCTGCTTCAAACTGTTTCTTGTAGATTGTCTACGGTATCTGACCATCAAAGCTTGGAGCACTCCTTGAGCACTCACCAGAAGGTTCTCGAGCTTTCATCTTTCGCACTTTTTCCAGTTCCTTTGTGATGGTTTCGATCTGGTCGTCTATTTCCTTGAAACGTGCATTAGTCGTTGAATTTTGTTTTTCGACACGCTCATTGATTTTGTCTTCGAAGTCCGTAAACCTGCCTTCTAGCAGATTTTTCTGTTCATCAAACCGATCTCGAACGTCATCCCTTTGAGCTTGTAGTTGTTCCAGAACATCATTCATTTGTGTTTCCAGTTGTTTGAGGACATTCTCTTGCTCGGTCTTCTGCTCGTTTCTTTGAGTTTCTAGTTGCTCCAGAACATTCTTGTTTTGAGTTTCTAATTGCTTGAGGACATTCTCTTGCTCGTTCTTCTGCTCGTTTCTTTGAGTTTGTAGTTGTTCGACAACATCATTCTTTTGTGTTTGTAGTTGCTCCAGAACATTCTTCTCGAATTTGGCTAGAAGGAGTGACATCATGTTAGATAAGTCGGCAGTTGCATTTACCTCTTCCGATTTTGCTTCCACTTCGAAAGCAAATGTATCTGGGTTTTCATTTTGTTGTTCAAGATATTCCTGTAGCCGTTTTACGAGTTCGATTTTAATTCCTGCCCCACTTAAGCCACGTTTGCTTAATTCGGCCTTTAGCTCAGCGACAGTTAGGTCTTTCAAAACTTTACTCATTTTTTTTTTGTTTTTTTTTTTTTAACTTCACTATTTCACACAAAATAGTTTAATCACTGTTCACTGTTTTATTCTCAATAAGTTTTAATCCCACTTCTGACACCAATGTAATATTCGGCTTGGTCCGACAATTAAAACTTATTCACTTTTTAAATAAAACACAAATTCACTTTATTCAAATCACTCACAAACTTATTTATTCAACACTTTCAATTATAACTTTGCAAACACAGAGTACTTTTCTTTATCGCAGTTCACAATTCATTAATTCGCCTCGCCACCAAACGGCTATTTATATCAAAAATGATGGGTTCTAGAAACTACTATTGGCTCTTGGGGAAGCTGAAAGTTCGAGAAGCTCTCTATTTACAAATAAAAAATACTGGGATTTTCTGTAGGGGCTAACGTTCTTAATGCTAAACAAAAAGTTTCTCTTAGTCACTAGATATTGCCCCTCACAAGTGTTTACTACTACAATTAACGACATTAAGTAAAGAGAGTATGTACATTAAATAAACAAGAGATACAGAGTAAGTAAAGAGAGTAAGAAAAGTGTGTACATTAAATATAGAAAGAGATACAGAGTAAGTAAAGAGAGTAAGAAAAGTGTGTACATTAAATATAGAAAGAGATACAGAGTAAGTAAAGAGAGTAAGAAAAGTGTGTACATTAAATACAGAAAAGAGGTACAGAGCGTAAGAGATAAATAAAGTGTATACACATTACATTATCATTAATGAAAAATAATTCTCAACTAAGTTCTCTCCATTGGAGAAATACATAAATACATTACTGCCATTTTAAAAACAAATCAAGCGCAAAAAATCGAAGAAATTGTTTTCAATATTTTTTTTTCTCATTAAGACGGGCGAAGATCTCCTATTTTGTTCAACCAATTACTTGAAGTTTTGGCTTGGAAATTTTTGTTTTTATAATCCAAGCAAAGATCAACTTTGATTTTGGTAAAGCCAGATTTTGAATCATTGGGAAGTCTTTCTATGTTTCTGCGAAAACCGAGTTTGCATAATGCCATAATGCCATGACATAATGTACTCCAGCGACAAATTGTCCGGTGAAAGAAAATGTTCTTAGCTAAAAAGCATGAAAAATTATTTAAGAAAATTTGTGCGGAAAAAGGGCTTGAAACGTATCTAAAAT
The DNA here is from genome assembly GCA_943590905.1 of Sphaerophoria taeniata. Taxonomy (NCBI): domain Eukaryota; kingdom Metazoa; phylum Arthropoda; class Insecta; order Diptera; family Syrphidae; genus Sphaerophoria; species Sphaerophoria taeniata. Next base: position 49,624,158 of record OX016541.1, on the reverse strand, counting down.
CGTTTTTTTCCATTCATTCGTCATTCGGTGATCGTGCTCATGTGAATAATGCCCAAGTCAAGAAAAGTTAAATGCTGTAGCTGTATTTGTGTATCGAATCGGAAGGAATGATGATTATTTGAGTTTATTGATAACTTTCATACATATATTCCATAATCCAACTTTGTATCTAAATTTAGTAATTCTAAATAATTTATACTTCTACGTTATTAACCCCCCAACCACAAATGCACACTTAGTTTTTCTAACTCGCACTGCACACTGGGGTATCACGCACCCCCCAAACAAAAAATATGTTCCAATTCTTTTTATTTTTTTTAATTCCTATTTTTATGCCATAAAGACAAAGTTCAAAAGATGAAATAAAATTCATTAAATTCTTATGAAAAAAAAAACACATATTTAACTGCACTTATTTTTTCTAACAGCTACCGCACTCTGGGGAATCTTACGCCTCAACCTCAAAATTTTCAAAAATATACACCTAATAATTTGTTATTGTTATTTTTATTCATATTTTTATTTCGTCACTGTAACCTGTAAGATCGATAACTTATTCAAATATTTCAATACACAAGAATATTCTTCACTGAAAACACAGCTCACAATTTTCGGAAAAATACTGCGTGCACAGGACACTGGGGGTATACCATACGCAAGATAACGCTGATGGTCAAAATTCAACAACTGAAAATCTCCCTTTATTCTAAACGTCTAGAGAACTGCTTTTATTTTAATTACATTTTTAATTTTCTGAAAAATAACAAGTATACGCCGCAGTGAAAATATTGGAAAACAAATTTCTAACTCACAAGTCACAAGGCAAGCTTTAGATATTGGTCCCCAACAAACTATGACTTTTCGATTTAAGATCCCCCATAGATCCCGCTTTCACTTTTTCCAGTATTATACCCTAATGCAGAACAAAATATTCATTTAGAAGAATTTCGAGAATATTGTAATGTGTATACACTTTATTTATCTCATACGCTCTGTATCTCCTTCTATTGTAATGTCTAATGTGTATACTTTATTATCTCTTACGCTCTGTATCTCTTTCTATATTTAATGTACACACTTTTCTTACTCTCTTTACTTACTCTCTACTCTGTATCTCTGTTTTTATATTTGATGTACATACTACTCTTACTCTCTTTACTTACTCCTTAAATCTATAACTCTAATATCGTTTAATTGTAGTAGTAAACACTTGTGAGGGGCAACACATAGTGATTAAGAGAAAACTTTTGTTTAGCACTCAGATTCAGCTCTTATAAAAATCCCAGTATTCTTTTCTCGAACATTCAAGCTTCTCCAAGAACCAATATAGTAGTTTCTAGAACCAAGTATTTTTGTTATATAAATAGCCCGTTTGGCGGCGAAGTATCAATTGATTGTGAACTGCGATAAAGAAAAGTACACTGTGTTTAAATAGAGTGGCGCGACAGCTCTTGAAGAGCCAAGGCCTAAGTGGCTTACTCTCATCAACAATTCTCTGAGTGCGTGTGAAGAATTGAGGGGACCTACAATTTAACGCCGATTCCGAACGGCAGAGTTGAGAAGCACTTTTTTCATGACAGATTGATACTCTTGGAAGATTTGTCAGGTCTTCGCAAGAGGCAGTGCCCGTGAAAGATGAAATAAAAACTTGGCCTGAGTGGGATTCGAACCAACGACGATCAGCTTAGCAGCCAACGCACTAACCAACTAAGCTACGGGTAACTGCACTGTGTACACTGTGTTTGCAAAGTTATAATTGAAAGTGTTGAATAAATAAGTTTGTGAGTGATTTGAATAAAGTGAATTTGTGTTTTATTTAAAAAGTGAATAAGTTTTAATTATCGGACCAAGCCGAATATTACAATATTAATATTATATTAATATAACTCAAGGTAAATAATATTTATGTTCATGAAAAGGGCCTCGCGGATAAGACTTTGCCCCCGCCTATATCTGGGCTTGCTACGCCACTGGAGTTTGTCTACCTAAGCTTCGGTATTAACACCGGCAATAATACCAGCGCAGCGCCGAGATCAGATTAAGAATAACTCTTGCTAATCGCTGTTTCTTTGGGCTAAGAAAGTAATTATTGCAACGTTAAGCCCTCTCTCGGTCAACTTAGGTAAAACTATTTAACATCCTCAGCATCCCAGTCCTGCTGTATGGTGCAGAAGCATGACCGTGACGAAGTCGGATGAATGTGCCTTAAGAGGAAAGTTGTTTGGGTTATCTTTGGTCCCCTGTGCATTGATGGGGGATGGTGAACAAGATTTAACAGCGAACTTTACTGTTGTAGAGACATGGACTTAGCCAGAAGGGTCAAGGTCTAGCAACGGACATGGAATGCTCCGGTCCGGAAAACCTTTGATACCATTCCCGAGGGACGAAGAAGTAGAGAAAGACAGCGGAAGAGGACCTCAATCAACTTGGAGTGCAAAAGAAGACAGCTAGCTAGGGACCGAGCTGGATGGCGGAGACTGTTGGTTGAGGCCCAAGTCCACAACGAACTGTAGTGCCGCCTTAAATATAAGCAAGTATGTCTCATGAAAGCTTTGATAGATAATCGGGATGTCGATCACCATTAATAATAGGAATACAATTAATTATTAATTTTAAAATAAAGTAGTTTAAGTGATAAAAATTATTCCAAAATATTTGCACCGTTATTTTTCTCATTGACTTTCACACTATTATCAAACAATTTATTTAAAGTTACCTACTGGCGAAATTCAAAGTGCATCATTCTTTCTGTTTTCTGTGCATTTTCGCAAAGGCACTCAGACTCAGACAACCAGACTCACCAATTCACCATGTTTGAGTTAGTCAGAATCAGAAAGTAAGAATGATTAGATTTTCAATCCGTGATTAAAATGAAAACTTTAAATATCCAATTAGAGAGTATAATATACAACCCCCTGCCCCTAGTAAGCTACTTACTTACCGGCATTTGATCTCTCATTGTTATTCGAGAGATAACATGACACTGTTCATCTGTTCATACACTGATTTGTTATCACATCCTCACATCCACAGTTGCAGGAAAGAACGAAATGAATATGAAAATTAAAAGTGAAAAACTTGTTTTGAATTTCTGATTCTGAATTAGTAGAACATTGTTCGTTCGATCGATCGGTTGCTCTTGGTCTCATATAATTCTTCCAACTTCAAACAACGGTAATTATAAAAAGAATTTTAATTATTTCTGATAAGGTTGCAAAAATGTACATATGTTTTGAACAATTCGTATATTCGATGATTTGATAATACTAAAAATGTTCACAGATGTCTTATAAAGTTGAAGCCTTACCAAATTCATACGGCCTCTTAGGAGAAGGACCACATTGGGATATAGAGACACAAAGTTTGTACTTTGTTGATATCGAAAACGGTCAAGTGCTCCGATATGACTTTGCAGAGAATAAAGTGTATAGATGTCAGATAGGTAAGAAAAACGAGAAGTAAAATAACATTAACGAAAAGCGATAAGGCCTTAGAAGGGTAAGAAAGAAAAGTAAGTAATTTAAAAATGTTAAGGTAGGAAAATTTGTTTCGCACTTGAAAATGTACCTATGTATGTAGGTACATTTAAATCTCAAATAAATGTTCTAAAATAAACAAGGGGTACGTACAATGAAAGCATTTCTCAGTGCTGGTGTTTGATAGCTAGCGCAGTACAATTTCACCCGCCAAACAACACAAATTTGATTGCTGACGAACAAGAACTCGGTAAATTAAATGATTAGGTAAAAAAAAAAAATACAGTGGCGCGACAGCTCTTGAAGAGCCAAGTCCTAAGTGGCTTACACTCATCAACAATTCTCTGAGTGCGTGTTAAACGCCGATTCCGAACGGCAAAGTTGAGAAGCACTTTTTTCATGACAGATAAATACTCTTGGAAGTGTTAACACTTTAACAGTTCTTCGCAAGAGGCAGTGACCGTGAAAAGTTAAATAAAACTTTATGGGCACATACCACTACGCCACGGCCACTACTACGACTACTACTAAATTATTTACTATTAAAAAATTACAAATGTTTTTTCTTATGAAAATTGCATACCGTATTTGATTCAAGAATGAAGTCATCCATATGAGGGATCAAGTTTTCCATAATTTGGGGTGAGTTGATCCTTTAAGTCCCTTCTTACTTAACTACTTACTTAAGGTGGGGCTACAGTCCGTTGTGGACTTGGGCCTCAATCAACAGTCTCCGCCAGCCAACTCGGTCCCTAGCTAGCTGTCTCCAGTTTTGCACTCCAAGTTGATTGAGGTCCTCTTCCACTTGTAACCGCCACCTGAGTCGCGGTCTTCCTCTCCTTCTACGTCTTCGGCAATAGTGTCGAAGGCTTTCCGGGCCGGTGTCCATCCGCTCTAAGTCACCGAGCCATCTAAGTCTCTGGTCCTTGACCCTTCTAGCTAAGTCCATGTCGTTGTACAACCCGTAAAGTTTGCTATTGTATCTTCTTCGCGATACCCCTTTCAGTACACACGGGGCTAAAGATGACCCGAAGAACTTTCCTCTCGCAACAGCCTAAGGAACATTCATCCGATTTTGTCAAGGTCCATGCTTCTGCACCATACAGCAGGACTGGGATGATGAGGGTGCTGTACAGTTTTACCTAAGTTGCTCGAGAGAGGGCTTTTCCACTCAATTGCAAAGAAACAGCGATTAGCAATTGAGTAATTCTTCGTCTGATCTCGGCGCTGGTGTTATTGCCCGTGTTAATAGCGGAGCCTAGAAAGACAAACTCCTCTACTACCTCGAAGTTGTATGCGTCTATTGTGACGTTCTGCCCGAGGCGTCGGTGTCCTTCCTCGAAGACAGCATATACTTCGTTTTTCCCTAATTTACCGCTAAACCCATTTTTGCCGCTTCTGGCTCAATTCTCACAAAGGTGCCATTGACATCACGCTGTGTTCTTCCCATTTTATCCATATCATCGGCGTACGCGAGAAGTTGAACAGATTTTTGGAAGATAGTGCCTCTGGTGTTGACGGTGGAGTTTTGCACTATCTTCTCAAGAACGATGTTAAAGAAATCGCACGACAGCGCATCGCCTTGTCTGAATCCTTTTTTGACATCCAAAGATTCCGTAAGCTCGTGGAAAACCTTGATGGAGCGTGAGTTCTCCATCATCATTTTGCACAAGCAAACGAGCTTGGCAGGGATGCCAAAACTAGACATAGCTGTATACAGTTCGTCTCTGTAAATGCTGTCATACGCGGCCTTAAAATCGATGAAAAGGTGTTGCGTATCGATTTGGAGTTCATAAGTTTTTTCCAGTGAAAATTTGGTCGATGGTTGACTTTCCTGGCCTAAAGCCACATTGATAAGGACCAATCAGATTGTTGACGAAAGGCTTCAGACGTTCACATATTACGGCAGAGAGGATCTTGTAGCCGATGATAAGTGTAGACTGATTCCTCTGTAGATGGCGCAGTTTAGAGGATCTCCCTTTAACTTTTATGAAATATGGCCTTCTTAATTTTAAATTTGGCACATCATAACGGTTTTCTATTATTCAATCTCTTTCATTTGATACAAAAATTGAAGGGGTAGTGAAAGAAATTCATTTGCTGTCAAAAATGCGCTCAAACTCAGTTTACACTTTACTTATACACATTTACATTTTCTTTTTAGAAAACGAAAAATTGGCTTCCTTCATCATACCAATTGAAGGAGTTTCTAACAAGTTCGCGGTTGGAATTGGACGTCGTGTAGCAATCATATCGTGGGATGGTGTCTCGGAAACATGCAAGGTTGAAAAAGACGTTTTAATCTTTGAAGAAGGCGATTCTAAATGTCTTAGTAATCGAATCAACGATGGAAAATGCGATCCACAAGGACGTCTATTTACTGGAACCATGAACATTGATATAAGTTCACCCAAAACAAGGACCGGACATTTTTATAAGGTCGACGAAAATGGCAAACACCAGCATTTAATCGATAACATTGGCATATCAAATGGACTTGCATGGAACGAAAAAACAAATAAATTTTATTATATCGATTCATTTGACTTTAATGTTAAGGAATTCGATTATGATTTCAAAACTGGCGGTTTCAGTAAGATCATTGAATCTAATATGGATGCATATGAAATACTCAGTTTTTGTTTTTCTTACAGAAAATCCAAGAATAGTTTTTAATGCAGAAACATTACAAAAGGAAGGCAAACGTGTTTTCCCTGATGGAATGACTATTGATTCCGAGGGATATATTTATGTTGCTCTATTTGGAGGATCATCTGTTTTGAAAATTGATCCAAAGTAAGAACACAGTTGTTAAGCTTAAGGCGTTTTTGTTTTTGATTTTTATAGAGATGGAAAAACTTTGCTTGAAATTAAAATACCATGTGAACTCATAACGTCTGCAGCTTTTGGGAGACCTAACTTGGATGTTTTGTTTGTGACTACATCTGCGTATTTTGATAAGCCCGATCCAGCAGGAAAAACTTTCAAGATCACTGGAGTCGGTGCTAAAGGTCTTCCCATGGCGAAATTCAAGCTTTCATTGTAAAAAAAAGGAATTGAATGAAAAAATGGAAAAGCATAAGAATAAAAAAAAAAATTAAGAACTAATAATTTGTGTTTCACATTTCACATACATACATGATGTGTAACACATACAAGCCAAGTTGTACGATAAGACTAAGATCTATAAATTTCAAAAGAAAACAAGACTGGGTCAAAAGAACTTGCTATAAAACATTTAAATAAAAACGAATAATAATGAAAAAATGCTACAACAAATATTTTTAAACTAGAAAACCTATCGTTGATTTTGGTATCGAAAAGCGAAATTTCTTATTTAAATTTATATAAAGACATTGATGAGGCTACACAAATTAAAAAAAAAAATTAAAATCGGTTCATTCATGCCGTTTATGAGAACATAAACGGGAACTATCTGTCTCAAAATAAAAAAGGTTTTGTAATGATATTTGCAATTATTCATTCAGTTTAATGTTAATGTATAGGAGAGAAGAGGGAGACTCGATCCCTTTTGAAGTTTTTAAATCATAACTTCTTATTTGTTTCCTAGACTTGTTTCCATGTTAAATCAAATGCTACGAATGTTGGATCTGATTCGGTGACTCAGGAACGGACTTGGCATGCTTGCATAAGCGCGGCTAGCTGCGCCGTCATTGCAGCGATTGTATGGGGATGGTGGAGAAAATTCAACTTTCCAAAACTTAGTTGAATTTCGAAATAAAAAATGTTCAAACTGTATTAAATAATTAGTTTTGCAAAATGTCAGGTTCAATTCACGCCTACTACCACGCCCACTTGTTTATATCATTTATATCTCAAGAACGACTTGCACAAAAAAAGTATGGACTATATCTGCCCACTGCCACGCCCGCTTTTTAAATCGTTTTTCTTTTACCAACCGCTTGTGTATGGATACTATTACGGAAACTGGGAAATGGGAAATATTTCAAAGACACATGATTCAAAATTACTTTCGTAACATTTTTCAAACAAAAAGATTGATAACAATAATGAAAAATTGTAAAACAAGAAACACTCGTGCATCTGAGCTAAAAGTACATACATCAAAAAACTCTGTGTTTGTACACATTCTGTAAAAAATACTTAGAAGCAAACACTTGTTGCAAGGAAAAGTGCAAGTTGTTGCAGAAGAAATTTACTTTTTTTTAAATATAATACTGTTTTCTTTGTTTTAAGAAAAACCTTTTTTTCCCATATGACACCACACAAAATATAGAACTTGTCAAAGTCAGCATCTTAAACGTACAAAGAAGATTTGCTTTGGCCTCTCATAAAATTTTAAAATTTGCATGTAAATAAAATATATGTTGTTAGAATAATTATTGTTTCTCTCTAGAATGTGAGCATAGCGAAAAAAGATCGTATTTTATTTTATTTTCTTCAGTAAACGCTCTTTCAAGCGGAACCTACAAATCCTACTCTCAACAGATATATTATTTTGCTGATTATCTGGTAATCTCTGACAACAGAAAATTGGACTTCGTCATAAATAAACTATCGGTTTATTAACTTAGACTTATTATCTTGAATTTGACATACTTGTTTCACTTTTTTGGCAATTTTGTTTTTTTCATTTTTTTCCACTAGTCGCCGCACTGTGGCGCCGGTGGCGTGGTTATTGTTCCCTTACCTCCTCCCTCGTTTCAAAAAAAATCTATTTCATGCTAAGATTTGTATTCTTCTCGCTTTTTGGACAACGGACAGACTACTAACATCGACTCCGGTTTCGTGAGTGACAGGTGGATGGTCACCTCGAGTACATTTGATTACCCCCCATATATAAACGCCTTGACAGTTCGCGTATCTACTCCAAATATTGGAACTGCCCCTTCTTTAAAATTTGTTCGTTGGGAGTGTGGATGATGTGGAACGCGAATAGAGTTTGGCAGTTCGTATCAACTAGAATTCTTTTCGCGACGAATAAATTTGTTTTCTCAAATTTGCTAACATTTTAGTATAAAAAGTTAATTTTTGCATCCTAAGTCAAACATAAACTTTACTTTTATTGTTTTGTTGAGAATTTGCAAGGAAATACGGCTTCAAACGTATCTAAAATCACTTTTCATAATTCAATCGTCGTTCGTTGGTCGTGCTCATATGAATAGTGCTTTATACCTTCACTTAAAACATCTTCTTTAAGCTTTACAATTTTATTCAAAGTTCAACCTAGTCAACCCCTTTTCAAGTAACATTTCATTAAACCTAAATGTTGTTAATTCACGAGTTTCTTAAATAATAATATGTGGTTTAATTATATTATTAAAACATTGCATGCTCTTATGCATGATAGAATTTAAAAAAAATGAATTTAAATGAACAGTAAAATTCCGTTACTGCAAAAGGTAAACAAACTTCTTAATTTCTTTTTTTTCTGATTGTGGGCAAGAATAAAGTTAGTTTGAACTTAATAAAAAGAGAAACAAAATTTTGAGACTTACCGCTTACGGGACTGTGCACACTCTCCAGGTAGGCGTTAGTTTCGTAGTTGTACTTCGGTGACGTCACACCACTGTCAAGCTATCGCTTGCTAACAATCACTTTTTCCACTCAATTAATTAGCTTAAACTATATAGGCGCATGTGTGCATATAACTTATATATATATATATTCTAAGAACTACCATGCACTTGCTCTATTTATTTCTTTTTTTTTCTAAACTCTAATCACTAATTTTACTTTTTTATGGGTTTTTCTGTAACTATTTTTTTTCTTTGTGTTTCTGCTTTTCCGGTTTTCGTTTTTATACTTTCCCCACTGATGTATATGAGGATTTTTCCTCCCCGTCCCTCTTCCCTATCCCTACACCCACGCTCGCGGTTTAGTCGCCTGATTTTGCCAAACTCCGCGAACTGACTAAATCTGAAGGCTGGAAGAGAACTTGCAGACAACGTCGTATGCTGAGTAGGTGTACTCTCTTCCCCTTTTTGTTTGCCGTTACTGAGCCCTTTCACTCGATGATCTCTTAAAGCGAGAAATCCACTGGAGTCAGTTTTTTTGAGGGGAGTTCGCTGCAGCCCTCCTGGCTCTCCAGGTATCCTCTTTCGGAACTCGCTATGCACGTGGTGCGAAACGTCAAATACGATAGATTCCCTTTAGCCTTAACACAGTCACCCCAGTAATAATTCACCCGTTCATATTTTTAAAATTCTCACTTTTAAATTTTGGCACAATTTACCTGGTAGGATCAGACAAATGGAATGCTTCTAGGTAAAAGCGTGGTGTCGTCAGTTCTCCTTTCCCCAACGGAATTTGTGGAAAATCGGGCAAGAACGTTACTCTAAAAGTGACGATTTAACCACCTTTTTTTTCTTTAATGTTTATTTAAGTTTGATGGAAAGGATATTCATCGATTTGATTTTTGTTTTACAAGATAAAAAAAAGACGCCTCAATTATCGCTCTAAGCGAGCTTATCTTTTTGCCGGTCCAGATGAAAATGTACCAAGTTGATCTCACCTAGTGAATATTTTCTCAGACGAGAACGCTGTTTCCTGTCCGAAACCAGCCAAGTTCGAAATTCGCAATATTCGACCATTCGATAACTCCGTATAAGATGTATATTATAGGGTGTCTCAACTACGTTTTGATTACAAAAATTTAGAGCTATGATTTTACTCTTCTCTACTAACACAATCATGGCGCTGATTTGAGCCAAGGCGAAGTTGAAGTTGAAGGAAGCAAATCCTTCCATATTGATTTGTGTTGCGTATACGCCGTAGTGACTTTTCTTTATATAAAGCAAATTCGTAACACAAATTATGTCAAATCTTTTTGGCATATAAAACATTTCTTAGGTTTCAAGTCCAGTTTTGAAAAGAGTGAAGGGACTTGAGAAGCAGCAGCATGGACCTTGAGAAAATCGGATGAATGTGCCTTAGGCTGTTTCGAGAGGAAAGTTGTTCGGGTCATCTTTGGCCCCGTATGCATTGATGAGGAATGGCAAAGAAGATACATCAGCAAACTTTACTGGTTGTACAATGACATGCACCTAGCCCGAAGGGTCAAGGTCCAGAGACTCAGATGGCTGGGTCATTTAAAGCGGATGGATACTAATGCTCCGGCCCGGAAAGCCTTCGACAGATAAATATTCCGTTGAAAAAATTAAGTTCCAAAAATATCAAATATCACTTATATATGTACGTTATCCATACCATTCCTCATCGTTAAACGGTTTTCATAATGCAGGGTCCGCCAAATAACTTTCTTTTTTTTTTGAAAATGCTATAAAAAAAACTACTGAATATTTTCTCAAATTTCTTTTTTTTTATTTGAAAGTACAACCCTTCCGGTTAATAATGGAAAATAATTTTATCGATTGTGTGCAGCTGCATTTCACCAATGGCTTCACGAATATTGTCCTTTAAAGCGTCAATTGTCTCTGGCTTGTCGGCATAACACTTATCTTTTACGGCAATGCGTGCGGGTTTTCTGTGCCCCAAATGCGACAATTTTGCTTGTTTACATACCCGCCAAGATCAAAATGAGCTTCATCTGAAAAGATGATTTTTTTTTGTCAAAATCGGCATCTTCTCTAAGTCGATCGCAGGCCCACTTAGCGAAGCGAAAACGCATTGGATAGTCAGTTGTTCAAGCGTATACACAACTATATTCGTTCAGCGGAAGGATAAAACTGTAAAATCAGACATGAGCTAAGTGTTACCATTCACGAAATAAGCACTAGTTGAAAAAAAAACGTTAGATGGCGGACCCTTTACATATTTTTCGAGACAAATAAATTACTTTTACATGCGCAAGTGAAATTGTGAATATGTGTATGAATTGTTCTGATAAAAAAGTGGGTAAATTCACAAACGTCAAATTTTTTGGTAGTGATTACGCATCACTGCTTACTGCTGATTACGATGCGATGCTGATTGACAAAAAGTTTTACGTTTAAAAACAATTTTTGCTTAATGATGGACGTGATTCTAACAAAAACTCTCATTGATAATAATGAATAGAAAAACAACACATTTCTTCAAAAAATGCGAATTGCGAGGGTAAAACGTCTGAAGAAATTCCAAACATTCATACAAATTTCATCCAGATGGAAAATTCCGAAGATAAAAAACTTTTTCAAAATAATTGAAAAATACCCGAAATACCTGAAATTCATCAAATTAATTCATTTATAAACAACTTAGAATTTGATTAAATACTTTTCATTGTCCTTTTGCTCCATTTTTACTCCAATTCCCGTCGGCATCAACAAGTAATCAAGAAAATTCTTTATGCTTTTTTGTTTATTATTTGCGCATCAGTTTATTGAACTTTGCAATAATGAACACTTGACATATTAAGTGATGCCAATTTTTGCGTTTATGCAGTGATGCGTTTGTGAATTTACACAGTAAATTCTTAATTTTTTTTCAAGTTTTCATTGTACTTAAGAATGAGCAGACTCTTGTTTTAATTGTATAAGTTTGAAGGGAAATAGAACCTTTTACATGCCATCTTCGATTTCAAATCAAATCAAAAACTTGCAGCAACACTCCGACTCCTAACAGAGGGAAGTTATCAAAGATCAATTGGCAATGATTAAGACATTATTGACTTGGCAAGGCCCACACTTTGTAAAATCATTGAAGAAGTTGCAAATGTTTTGTAATCCAAATTGTCAAACTTACTGCAACTGCAATTATTTCACTGACAATTCACAGACATAAAAATAAATTATTTGAATCAGGAAATGGAATAAATCGAAATACAGAACATCCATTTTGGAAATTACAATTCACTATAACGAATTGTTGACCACCCAACCCAAATTCACTTTCACCAATTGAATTCACAATAAATGAATTACAGAACATGGGCGTCGAAAATAATCAGCGCTATTCTGCTATCCACGTGAATCGTAGATTCGATTCACCCATTCGATTCACTTTCAATTCCCACGAACACTGCCTTTACATTCTGCTATCCATCGGGTGAACTACATTATCCAAACCAATTTGACACTAAAAATAAACAGCTGTTTATGTAAAAATCACAAACAAATCTTCCACACAGTCACATCTTTCAATGGTAGACCCAGGAGGTTTACGCTATCCTTAACATTATTCCAAAAACATTTAAGGCCCTCGGGTTGGCTTTTAGCATTTCTTTTGGTAATGTTTGGATTTAATTTCATTGCGCAAAATGTTCCCATAAATAGGTCTGTCTCTCTACTCCTTGTTCTGCCTCTGAAAATGTTACAAATCTTTATTTATACAAATAATCAATCAATAAATTACATTTTATTGACCATCAACCAGATAGAAAATCAATTGAATGAAAAACCCGCAACATGTGCGGATTTGAATTGTATAGAATGAACTGGTTCGCATGAATAACAGAATACCGCGAAGTATTACCAACGTTACGAACGTTCACGAGGTGTGTCCAGATTCGATTCGAATGGATAGAAAAGTTTGAAGTGAAAATTGAAGAAATATTCCCCCCGATGAATAGCAGAATAGGGCTGTAACAGCGAAATCAGAAGTGTGAAATCACAGGAATATTGGAAGAAATATTTTCGTTCCGTCGCGAATTCATTAATAAAGAAATACGAAGCGAGTCGAAATTGAAAGGTCGAATTGAAAACGTTTGCTAGCGAGTTTGACATTTTTTCAATTATTGCTTTCGCCTTCTTCGATTTGAATTCGTCCAATTAACGAATTCGAAGGCGAATTTGAAATGTCATAAAATTTACTGGCGAGTTGAAATCCGACAGCTTTTTTTTGGCGGATTCACAGACGAAAGAGTGTTTATTCAAATCAGTTGAATATTGGAAGAAATATTCAAACCAAAAGTGTGAAATCACAGGAATATTGGAAGAAATATTATCGCTCCGCCGCGAATTCGTTAATAAGGAAATACGAAGCGAGTCGAAATTGAAAAGTCGAATTGAAAACGATCCGCCGCGAATCTCATAATCAGGCCCCTGGTAAAAACTAATTGCTTTTTTTTTTAAAGAATAGATGAAATTATGCTCCTGCTTCATTAGGTGACTTCGATGGTCAAGCCAGGAGTTAGAAACCGTCAATTCTATTTTGAAAGAAAATTAGTCTTCCAGCTTAAAGCTAAAAAATAATTTATTTCGGAATCCTTTTTTTGCTAACCGATAATCCCATTCGGTAATTAACTATTAATTTTAAACAAGAAAACTAATGGAGGAATCATAATTTCTTGAAGGTAAACAACAATACAGAATGAAATAAAGAAAAAAAAACTTGATTTTCCAAAACATTGAGAACATGCCTTCGTTCAGTTGAGGACCTGAATTTTTCGATTTTTTTTCAACCACAGAATTTTGAACATCCAAACTCAGACACGTTTTCAAATTGGCTACTGAACTTCCAAATAAATGTTTAAAATGAAAACAAACAAAAAATAAATATATATATTAAGGTTTTCCTTGGGAAGACGACTACTCCCCTTTCAACAAGGAAAGATGTCTTTTACTATAAATTAAAATAAACCGGGCATTTTGTTTTTGTTGTTGAACATAATTTTTTCTCCTTTTATGTTTTAGACTTTTTTTAAGTGTTTTTTTTTTTAATATTATTTTTTATTTTGTTTTTTTCTTTTGTTCTATGTATTTGCAGGAACAAGCGATGGACTTGCAGCGTTATTCGAAGATGTTCCTACTGAAGTTGATGGCGCTGATGACGAAGATGAAGACGACGACGATGAAGCGGTATTGGTTAATGGTGAAGAAGAAGAGGTGCCCACGGCGTTATTTTCCTGCAACGCTTGCGTCTTAAAGAACTGATCGATCTAAATTTAAATGGAATTTCAGAAATGTGGTGCCGCATGTAAAAATGTATAAATACCATTTTTTTAATATAATTGCATAAGACACGATTTTGTGTATTTCCAACCACATTCTTTGATCTGTACGGTGGCGTAACTGTGACCTCGTTGAATATTTGTATGTTAACTCCTTGCCAAGTAACGTCGTGGTTCTTAAAAGAAACAAATTGATTAAGTTGCTGTGGTTACCATTCAAAAATAACTTTGTTTACCTTAAAATTCTTGGCAAGAACTCGATAAAGTTCCTGAGCTTCAGGACTAACTTCGGAATTTTTCGACTTGATCCACGTCTGTCGATTTTGCACTGTTTGACGCAGACGAATTTTCAGCTGTTCTAAGTTCAACTTTTGGGGCTCTTCAACGAAATTACCGTTGCATTCTTTTATCACTTGCACATTACTGCACAGCGATAAGTTAAGAACGAATACATCGTTTAGTTTCTCCGATGTTTTAGAATGGGTCTCTATACGTTGCATTATTATTTTTTCGTGCAGGTTAAGGAAATAACATTTTGTGTTGTTTTTTTTTTTTATAAATCATAAGTTTGTGTATAATAAGAATAACCCTTGGGCGATGAAACCAATTCAGAGAGCAATACATTTTTCGGATCAATGCTTTGGGTAAAACAAAAAAAGGAGATCCTCTAAACTGCGCCAACTACAGAGGAATCAGTCTACTTAACATCGCCTACAAGATCCTCTCTGGCGTAATATGTGAACGTCTGAAGCCTTTCATCAACAATCTGATTGGTCCTTATCAATGTGGCTTCAGGCCAGGAAAGTCAACCATCGACCAAATTTTCACGTTGCATATGAACTCCAAATCGACACCACCACCTCTTCATCGATTTTAAGGCCGCGTATGACAGCATCTACAGAGACGAACTGTATAAAGCTATGTCTAGCTTTGGCATCCCTGCCAAGCTCGTTCGCTTGTGCAAAATGACGATGGAGAACTCACGCTGCTCTATCAAGGTTGGCAATGAGCTTACGGAATCATTCGACGTCAAAAAAGGATTCACACAAGGCGATGCACTGTCGTGCGATTTCTTTAACATCGTTCTTGAGAAGATAGTCCAAAACTCCACCGTCAACACCAGAGGCACTATCTTCTATAAATCTGTTCAACTTCTCGCGTACGCCGACGATATTGATATAATGGGAAGAACACAGCGTGATGTCAATGGCGCCTTTGTGAGGACTGAGACAGAAGCGGCAAAAATGGGTTTAGCGGTAAATGAGGGAAAAACGAAGTACATGCTGTCTTCGAGTAAGGACACCCAACATCGACGGCTCGGACAGAACGTCACAATAGACGCATACAACTTCGAGGTAGTTAAGGAGTTTGTCTACCTAGGCTCCGCTATCAACACGGACAATAACACCAGCGCTGAGATAAGACGAAGAATTACTCTTGCTAATCGCTGTTTCTTTGGGCTAAGAAAGCAACTGAGTGGAAAAGCCCTCTCTCGAGCAACTAAGGTAAAAATGTACAACACCCTCATCATCCCTGTCCTGCTGTATGGTGCAGAAGCATGGACCCTAACAAAATCGGATGAATGTGCCTTAGGCTGTTTCGAGAGGAAAATTCTTCGGGTCATCTTTGGCCCCGTGTGCATTGATGGGGAATGGAGAAGGAGAAACAACAGCGAACTTTACGGGTTGTACAACGACGTGAACCTAGCCAGAAGGGTCAAGGTCCAGAGACTCAGATGGCTCGGTCATTTAGAGCGCATGGACACCAATGCTCCGGCCCGGAAAGTCTTCGACACTATTCCCGAGGGACGCAGAAGGAGAGGAAGACCGCGACTCAGGTGGCGCACACAAGTGGAAGAGGACCTCAATCAACTTGGAGTGCAAAACTGGAGACAACTAGCTAGGGACCGAGCTGACTGGCGGAGACTGTTGATTGAGGCCCAAGTCCACAACGGACTGTAGCGCCACCTTAAGTAAGTAAGTAAGTATGACAGCATCTACAGAGACGAACTGTATAAAGCTATATCTAGTTTTGGCATCCCTGTCAAGCTCGTTCGCTTGTGCAAAATGACGATGGAGAACTCACGCTGCTCCATCAAGGTTGGCAACGAGCTTACGGAATCTTTCGATGTCAAAAAAGGATTCACACAAAGCGATGCGCTGTCGAGCAATTTCTTTAACATCGTTCTTGAGAAGATAGTGCAAAACTCCACCGTCAACATCAGAGGCACTATCTTCCAAAAATCTGTTTAACTTCTCGCGTACGCCGATGATATTGATATAATGGGAAGAACACAGCGTGATGTCAATGGCGCCTTTGTGAGAATTGAGCCAGAAGCGGCAAAAATGGGTTTAGCGGTAAATGAGGGAAAAATGAAGTATATGCTGTCTTCGAGAAAGGACATTCAACACCGACACGGCTCGGACAGAACGTCACAATAGACGCATACAATTTCGAGGTAGTAGAGGAGTTTGTCTAACAAGGCTCCGCTATTAACACGGGCAATAACATCAGCGCCGAGATCAGACGAAGAATTACTCTTGCAAATCGCTGTTTCTTTGGGCTAAGAAAGCAATTGAGTTGAAAAGCCCTCTCTTGAGCAACTAAGGTAAAAATGTACAACACCCTCATCATCCCTGTCCTGCTGTATTGTGCAGAAGCATGGACCTTGACAAAATCGGATGAATGTGCCTTAGGCTGTTTCGAGAGGAAAGTTCTTCGGGTCATTTTTTCCCCGTGTGCATTGATGGGGAATGGAGAAGAAGATACAACAGCGAACTTTACGGGTTGTACAACGACGTGGATCTAGCCAGAAGGGTCAAGGTCCAGAGACTCAGATGGCTCGGTCATGTAGAGCGCATGGAAACCAATGCTCCGGCCCGGAAAGTCTTCGACACTATCCCCGAGGGACGCAGAATGAGAGGAAGACCGCGACTCAAATGGCGCACACAAGTGGAAGAGGACCTCAATCAACTTAGTGCAAAACTGGAGACAGCTAGCTAGGGACCGAGCTGGCTGGCGGGGACTGTTGATTGAGGCTCAAGTCCACACCGGACTGTAGCGCCACCTTAAGTAAGTAAGCTTTAGGTAAAACAAAATTTTGTTGGATTACAACACTTAAACACCATTGACTTGTTTTGGGCACTAACAAATTCATCTCGTAGCAAAGGACGACCATGATTCGATTTGAATACCAGCAAGTCTGCCTTATCGAAGACTTGCTGGTATTAACTTAAAAAGAAAGAAACCTTTAGGTCGTTCTAAACACGTTCTTTTATTGAATTGCAATGAAAAGAGTGCAGTAAAATACGTTTGAAAACTCCGTTTTGGACTCAAAAGCAACTCTGTATCAATTAATACAGGATATGGGATGGATATTTACCATATGAAGGTATCGTTCCAAAAATCCTAGAGTAAACAAATGATTAAAGACTTTGATTAATGATGTCTTCTTAGTGGAAGCTTACAACCTTTAATACTGTTGTGCCAATTTTATATCTTTAAATGAAGATTGGGTGGAATGTATTCAAACAGGCTAATCGCCTTCCGGCAGTAGTAGACAATTGTCCCTCGAGACAGATAGTTGAAATGCCCACTTAGTTTGATTTCATCCGTGGTATCAATTACTTTATACATGGCTGTGTCTGATAGATAAAGTTCGTAACTACCTCAAAGTTAAGGCAGTATGTAGTGTGTAGTGACATATTTTTCGCGTTGATAAGATTAGGGGTTTTGCCCTCCATGACATTCAAATTCATCTTCTTAGCTTTCGTCTGAAGGCTCACAAACACACTTCAACTGTGCAGAGAAGGTGAGAGATTGTTTCTTCTTCTTCTTTGTCCATACAGCTCTTACAGAAGTCATTTGAGGCTACACCAAGTCGTATTGCGTGTCTGCCTATAAGACAGTGTCCCGGAAGGACACCTATTGGGGAGCTAATATGAAATCTGCTTTGAGGTAACAAGTCTTTAGAGCGCTTTAGGTCAAGTGACGGCCATATGAATTTTGTCTCTGAGCACGTTGGTAAATTATACCACCTAGAGTTTGTTATCGTTAAGGCTGTTTCTTTTAGCAAAAGTTTACATGTAGCTATCGGTATACGTATCTTTTCCCTTCCATCTCTGGATGGAATGGAGACCTGGAAGTTTTTCCCAAATAGGGGTTTTGGAATGGTGTAGTCTATGTACTTTAGAACCGAAGAAGTTCAGAATGATGGAATGTCCCACATTATGGTTGGTCCATTGAGATGAGGCGTTGAGTCTTATAGCTGTAGTCGCTGCCACTTGTTTGCTGAAGATTTCGAGGGGTGTCAGATGGAGGAGAGTGTCTAACGCTGCTGAGGGTGTGGTTCTCAATGCCGCGCTTATGCAGACAAGCAGTGCATTTGACTCTGCTAAGTTTGTCGCAGTAAGTGACTTTCTCCAATGCAGTGCACCATACTGCAACCCCGTACATGAGTATTGGTCGGATGACCGATGTATATAGCCAATAGGTTATGCGAGGTTGAAAACCCCCTTTTGCCTCCTATGGCAGAGCTACTGTAGCTTTCTTAACTCTTTCTTGAATATTAGGCTTTCAACTTAATTTTTTGTCTAATATCGGACCAAGATATTTGGCTGCATTGGTAAAAATTAGTGGTATACCTTTTATTGAAGGAGGTTCAATTTCTGGGATTTTGTATTTCCTTGTAAAAAGGACGAGGTCTGTTTTTTTGAGGATTAATATTAAGTCCACAGTGATCAGCCCATCTAGTGAGCATATTAAGTGCGTTTTGGAGGTAGTCTCTCAGGGTATTAGGATGTTTTCCTGTGACGGCGATAGCAACATCATCGGCATACGCAATCACTCTGTAGCCTTTCCTCTCGAGGGATATTAGCAGTTCGTTAACTGCTATGTTCCATAGGAGAGGGGACAGTACACCAGCTTGTGGAGTGCCTCTGCAGACAGACCTTATCGTACAAAAATCTCCCATCTTAGAGTTGATGATCCTGCTTTTTAGCATTAGATTAATCATCTCACAAAGTGAGTATTCGACGTTTAGGGTCGTCATAGCAGAAGTGATAGCAGATGTGTCAACGTTGTTGAAAGCGCCCTCAATATCCAGGAAGGAAACCATAGTATATGACTTTTGCTCTAAGGAGTATTCGATAGTTCTTACCAGAGTATGCAAGGCTGTTTCTACCGATTTCCCTTTGCAGTAAGCATGCTGAGACATCGATAGTCTCTTATCAATGCCATTTCGTAAATGGATATCGATCAATCGTTCCAGAGTTTTAAGAATGAATGATGATAGGCTAATAGGTCTTAGATCTTTAGGGTTGACATGCGAGCATTTGCCCGCCTTGGGGATGAATACCACCTTTACTTCTCTCCATCGCTGAGGTATATAGACCAGGTCTAGGCAACTTTTGAAGATCATCTCAATGATGGTCAAAGTTATATCGCTGGTATGTTGTAGCTCAGCTGGTATGATTTGATCTGGACCTGGAGATTTATAAGGTTCGAAACTATTCAGAGTCCATGTCAATTTTTCTTTTGTAACAAGACCTTGAGGGAAAGTTAAGTTAATACCAGACCTAGGAGGGTTTGTTGTATTAACGGATTTGAAGCTATCTGGGAAGTGCGTGTCTAGTAGCAGGTTTAGCGTTTCTTCGCAAGAGTCCATGTACCATCTGAGTTTTAAAGACAACTAGGCATGGTTGGATTTGTCGAGAGAATCTTCCTTAATCTCGATGCGTCCGAAGATTCTTCTATTGGGCTACAGAAGGATCTCCATTCTTTTTTAACTTTTTGAGGGATTACAATCTTGGGGGTGTCAAGACTTTTTTGTAAGATTGAAAAGTCTTCTACCACCTTTACTAAGCGTTTCTAGTTCAGCAGCCCACCAGTATGGTTTCCTCTTTCCCCGAATTGCAGTGATCCATGGCTTTATTGAGGGCTGCTGTAAGTTCATCGACTTTTTGGTCGAGTTCTAGAACGCACAAGGAAGAATCAGAAAGTTCTGGTTCAATCAGACTTTTTAGGGTTGTCCTATATTTTAGCCAATCTGTTTTCCGATAATTCCGGAATCGGATCGGTTTTGGGGATTCTTCGATAAGGGTGAATTGGATGTATTTATGGTCGGAGAACGAGTGCTCCTTTTCAAACGACTAAGATTTTTGGATTATAAGGAGCTAATAGAAAACCCGTTTGAATCCAATCCCAAGGGACGCCATAGAAGAGGAAAATTGCAACTCACGTGGATCATAAAATAAAGGATAATCAACCAAACGAAATTTGAAAGAGCTACTAGGGGCCAAGCTGGCTGAAAATGCTTTTTGACCGTTTTCTGCACCCGCAAGAGATAATTTTGCAAAATCCAATTCTAAAATTATTAAACTAATTTATTCAAACTATTAAACATAATAAGCAGTATCTAAATCCCTTGGCAGGGATCATTATAGGTTGGTTTCTCTTAAACGGGAGTCTAAAGGCAAATGATGAGAACAAGACACCTTAACCTTTCTACTATGAAATCTAAGGGATCAGTTTTGTGGAAGTAGTTTTTTTAGTAATGGAACCGCCCCGACAAAATTTAATTTAAAGTTTAGTAGTTATGTTTGGTAAAGATGAAGTATGAAGGGCGGATCAAATGAACCTAAGGTACATGTAATTTACAATTGTCATTAAATCGAGTGGCCTTTATGGGCTAATTGCTTAGTAAAAATTAAAACTAAACGAGATTAAGAACGATCCGACATTGCATAATCTTGAATGTACAGCACCGATCACTTCACAATTAACGACGTCCTTAGATGGTTAACTTTCGTAAAGGTATCCTCCCTTCGTGTTACTTTTGCTTGAGAGAAAAACATGCAACTAAATTCAAGCCATTTACACGCACAAGTGTTTTTTCATATTCTACACAAAAGTTGACAAGTGCAATTACACCTGCCCTTCGATATTAAAAACATCATAATTCATCTATTTCAAATCTATTAAACAATCATTAGAAAAAGAATTTAAAACATTTCTTAATAACTTTCTCTCGCATAATTTCAAGAGACGAAACAGTACAACAATAAAAAAAAAACGCATACATAACCTGCTTTTTTATGCAAAACTTCAAAATAGTGCAAAATCGATTTCTGGTTTGTAGCAGCAACCACAAAAATTACAGAAAGTATTTATTCTGTTTTCAAGACCATCTACTAGGTTATTAGGGATTTGGTCGGTCTTGAAGATGCACTGAAATTTGTTATGGTATTTTTCAGCTAAGAATGCACTGGATGGCGGTGGTGTTTGCCCATTGTGTTGGCACTCTTTTTTTTTTTTGAATTGGTTTCATCAGCATTTCTGGGGTCAGTGTAGTAGACAATATACGATAAATTGGCGAATATCCATGTCTGATGCGAGACAAGTTAATGGATATTTGCAATGCCAAACTAAATAATGTTGTTGTTTTCTTTTAAAAAGGATACTTAGTATGAGCATTTTTGTATTATGATCGAATGCTAGGACTTCGCCTTCGACTTCCTGATTGAAGCATGTCGTACAGAGCACGGTCGATCCAATTGTAAAACAATCATTTACCGCGGCCATTTTTTTAATTATTTTGCAATTGAAATCTTTAAAACATTACTGAACTATGAACTTTTGTTTTGAAAAGATTTTTAGTTTATTGTATTTTAATGTTGATCGTTAATCGTACTAATAATATTTATTAACAATGGGATTTATATGAAAATAAACGGCAATAAATCGACGAGCGAAGAAACTTCTTTTTCTTCTTTTCCACCACACGAATTGCGGTGGGAAGAATATGCAAGGAAGAAGAAAAGAAATTGGGAAATTCGAGTTCGGAGACATTTTGGGAAGGAAATTTCATGTGTTCAGTGGGAAAAATATGTTATGACTTTAAACACTGAATGCGCTATATGTGTGTGTTCAATCGATCGATATACTACAAAGGCGAGTCCACACTTGAAGCATGTCTTCTCTGTGCCAAAAAGAGGTTTTTCTTTTAAGAACCTGTTCGAGAGTCAATTCTGAACTACCTGAACAACACAGGCCCGAATTTAAATATTTTTTCGTTTTTTCTGAATTGATAGAGTTTTTTGAGAGAAATTTTCCTAGACCCAAAGCCTAAAAACTTTGGGTCTAGGAAAATTTCTCTCTAATGTGGCTTACAACCAAGAAGAATTTGCTACTTAAATTC
Organism: Sphaerophoria taeniata; assembly: GCA_943590905.1. Classification (NCBI taxonomy): domain Eukaryota; kingdom Metazoa; phylum Arthropoda; class Insecta; order Diptera; family Syrphidae; genus Sphaerophoria; species Sphaerophoria taeniata. Next base: position 49,601,672 of record OX016541.1, on the reverse strand, counting down.
AATGGCGCAAAATTATAGTCCGCTAATGAACAATTTTAGTGTGATAACAGCTTAAAATGACGTTTGAGTCATGTCTGAAACGTAATTTTAAGCTAGTATCACACTAAAATCGTTCATTAGCGGACTATCACTATAATTTTGCGCTATTGTTTTTTGGCGTGTGCAAAAAAACGAATCAATCCCTTTTTTGAATGTCTTTGTTGTCTGGTCAAGCTGTTAAGTCAGAAATGTCAAACACGTAGTATATGTGTAATATCCGTGTACAAGTATATGTAAATCCGTCTCCTAAAAGAGATTCAAGAGGAATCAATCCTTCGAGAAAAAAATTAAATTTCTTTGTGAAAGAAATGCCTTTTAAGGGGGAAAAAATGCCACTTTTACGTCACGGATCAATTCTTGGGTTGAAAGAAAAGCCACATAATACTACGTCTTCACCAACCTTAATTACGAGATTCAGCGACGAACGCAGTGCAGTGTACAAATGGGTAATAGCTCATATGAGTGGTTTCAAACATGCGCAGGGTTAAGGCAAGAAGATGCGCTGTCACGTGTCTTCTTCAACATCGATCTCAAAGAGCTGTGCTTGAGGTCTTCACAATGATTGAAAGCGAAGCTCGTTGGTCTTGGAAGTGAACGAGGACAAAATAAATTACATGCTATCAACAAAACAAGAACACCTGTGTGATACTAGCTTAAAAACGTCATTTTAAGCTAGTATCACACTAAAATTGTTCATTAGCGGACTATAATTTTGCGCCAAAGTGTCTGCTATACAAAACTTTGAATTTACCAGTTCTACTCTACGGCGATAGTGCCTGGCTACACAGGGATTTTTCAAGCTACTGAAAAATCACGTGCGGTGGCTACACACTGTTGTGCTTACTCACGTTCTTCTTTTCCATTTCGTTGCGGGGAACGTGAAATGTCTCTTTTTTGTTTGACATTTTTTTTTAAATGATGACAACCCCAATGAACAAAGAAATTAAAATCAAATTAATTTTGTTTCAAAATAGAACAATGTTTTGAGAAAATAATGATCGGTAGCAATAGTAGTTGTAGCAGCAGCAGCAACCGCAAACGCATTGTGTGACGAATGACCTACAAACTTATGGTAAGGAAAAAATCCTTTGTTTTCCACATTGAAATTTTTCAAATTGTTATAACAAATCTTATTTGCATGAACACTCAAAAGAGAAAAAAAGAAAACGCCAAACAGCACGGACATCGAAACGCAGGAAATTCGTCTGGCTCGACAAAGAGCTTCCGTGAAATGGCTTCTGTCAAAAGCTTTCAACAATCGAGTACCAGACAACCTCACAGAACCATTTGATAGCGATTCGGATAATGAAAATCAAGAGCTACTTATACCTCAAATCACCGTTGAAATGGGCGATTCAACATCGAATTTTAATTTAAACAAATCCATATTGATGATTTTATATGTATGTTGATATAAAGAATAAAAAATGTATCTAACTAATTTAAACACTTTTTTAGAATCAACTTCGGGTTATACTTATATTTCAATATGTATATGTTTTTTGTTAACATTTCTGACTCTGTACCATTTAGGGGTTTGCATAAAAATACCATTCAAGTCAAGTTGCACTTGGAAACCAACATACAAATTGGCACGATTGATATGGTTTTTGAGCACCATAGTGTAAATCGCCGATTCGGAATCTCATTTGAGCCGGAACTCTGTGCGTTTGTTGATTTTTTGTATTTCATCGACTCTTCAAAACCTGATGCTATCTCCCAGAAAAAGCCTTCCCATATGGGGAAGTATGTGCCCTTAAAGATGGGATGCTCTAGAATGCACTCCACACCGCCGAGTGCTTGAATCATATCGGTTCGATAGTTGTTTAGATTCCAGAGCTTCCCGTGTCGTGACGCTGATGCGTCCACCAGAAGGGATTTTGCTTGAGAACTTGGTATTGCTTGCATTCAGTTCGAATGCGCCATCGCGCCATCCCTTGTTGTATGCCAGAGTGTGTCGATCTTTTTGGAAGAGTGTATTGATACGAGGAATACCACAATTCCAACTATCTTCCAAATCTTCCAAGGTCAAAAGACACGACGGCTGGATGTATCCTTAAAGATTGGGAATCAATTGATCCTCAGCGTGCTGCGACATACCTAGAATGATTTTCACCATATAAGCCAGGCAGTTTTGATGTTAAGCAAACTTTGTCAACTTACCTGATCGAAAATGTGTAATTCCAACATCGATTTGTTTAGACCATCATAAGTCTGACTGCGGGATAAGAACGAGACCTATGCTCAACATTCCGAGACCACCCAACTCTTTGGGCGTATAAAAAACTACGGGTGGGAAACGCGAAGGCATTTTCGAGTTCAATCCGATTTTAATACGAGTCTGGATTTTATTCTCACACTTTACCAGCAACTCGAGAAGCTCTTGTGTGTTAACAACAGCTATTTATATTTAGAATTTCAAAACCAATGTTTTGATACAAACTTTTGAATTTCTAAAATCAAAAATTATGGATGTTAAAATATAAATATAGTTTTCAAATGAAAGATTTGACAACGCCAACGCCTGCCAGAAAAAAACAAACAAACTTCAAAAAAAGGAACAATTTAGGAATGAAACTGTATTGCTCACACAGAAAATTCAGTTCCCTTCGTGAGCATCTTCCCCCTTCACGTTTCGTTTCTCTTGCCTACAAACTCACTCGTTAGGGCACTGAAAAATCCCTGTGTAGCCAGGCACATAAGTAAAAAAGGGGAATTGATACTGAGCACTTTCTGAAGAAAATTCTTTGACGTATTTTCGGTCCCGTATAAGACGACGGCGAATGGAGAAGAAGGTTCAACCGCGAACTGTACGAGCTGTACCAAGATGTGTATGAAGTCCAGAAAGAAAAGAAAAGACGACTACATTGGCTTGGCCACATCGAGCGATTGGAGAGCAACAGTCCAGCCAAAGAAGTCTTCTCTTCGCAGCCCCCATGTTCGAGACGACAATGAAGACCGAACCTATCCGGTACAAGGACTGTGGTTGCCAGCGCACTTGGTTTTGGCGAGTGGAGAGGCATGCACCCGATGGAAGGCTGCTGTGTTTCAGGCTTCGATCGTTTATGGATTGGGAGCCGCATAAGTAATTAAGTAATCCAGAATTGGTACAGAGCACTCTGATTCCGGATACCAAACGAAAATGCAAACACTTTTATGCTTCTATTGGTTGCATATCTTTGTATTACATTTAAATTGTTAATAACATTTGTTATCATTTTCATTACTTGTAAAGATGGCGGTGAATACGTATGCAAGTGTGTGCATGTATGCGTGATTTTGATTTTGATTCTGACTTCAAGTTCAGAATCGATTTTCTCTTCTTTTCAGAACAAGAACTGTCATCTTGTGCCAAGTTAACGAATTCAGATTATATTGATTATCATTTCTTGACAATTCAAACTAGGTACTCATGTTCAAAACTATTAAAAATATATTCTGGCTTAAAAAGCGTTTAAGCTCTCATTAGTACCTGAGGGTCTAGACCAGTGATCACTTTATAACAAGATTGGAAACCTACCTACGTTTTACCCTCCAAATACCGCAAAAGTTATTTTTTTCATGCACACATACTCTTGCAGCTCACTTGCTTTTTATTATGTAGGCAACTGTATCTTTATTACAAAAACACGCATACTCTTACAGCTAACCTGGCCCCTTAAGTTTGTATTACACGCATACTGTTTCAGCTAACCTGGACCCTCAGCTTGTAGGCAAATGTCACTTTGACAGCAAGGTTTCCAATCTTGGTATAAGTGATCACTGGTCTAGACCAGAGATGATATAAGGTAAGGAGATGGGAAACAAAGCTGTCAAAATGACAATGCCTACAAGCTTTGGACCATATTTACTGTGAAAGTATGCGTGTTTTTTCCAATACTATCACAGTAAATATGGTCCAACCACCTCATTTTTGTTGCTATTTTTTCTCATTTATTCACAGACACGAAGTTACTGTAAAATAAAATTTGCGGTTTCCGGAGGGTAAAACGTAAGTCAGTTTCCGATGTTGTTACTTATTTAATCTTTGGTCTAGACTACCCTACACGTTTGCAAATCAGGTTTCAGGTATGAAGCAAAGAATTTAACTGCAAAATACCGCTTAGAGCTACCAAACTACGATATGAATGAGTCTGTCCTAATTTACACACATGCGTAATGCAGATGAAGACGCACAGTTTGTCTTTTGTACAAATGTTTTTGATTTCGTTCCTTCAAATTCGAATGCAGTAGACACCCACGCCTCATTTAAATTACATTCCTAAATATAGTACTGTTGGTAGTGCTTGTGCTTGCATATCTGAACCCTACTTTAATGTTGTGAGTTGGTTGACAGTTCTCTTTCTGTCAAACGTACCGTGCACCCTGCAAAAAACTGCATCAAGCAAGCATCAAGTGTGATGTGTGAAGTGCGGGCATATTTTTATCAAAATTAGATGCAAACATTGTTTATTTATATTTCAAGTAAATACTGTTTTTATTAAAAACCGAAACGTAAAGAATGGTTTCACGAACAACATTAGCAGTTGTGTGCTTGCTAAACATTGCACTCACAATTGCGGCAGTTAACCACTGGGTATTAAATGAAAATGGAAAAATTCTTCAAAAGGTAAGTGCCCCGAGGCATTATCTACAATTGACGAAGATTTAAAGAATTCCACTCTACTTGTAGATTGACTCGCCGTTCTACATGCGGGAGCCAAACAACCTCATCGCATTTCTTGACCAGATGAAATACAATGACGTTGTTGAGAGCACATATCTCGAGCTGTTGCGGCAGCGTGAAAAAATGGCAGAACAAATCAACTTCTCCATCAAATTCGGAATGGAGATTATAGACCAGGCGAAATGCGCCCTAGACTATTATGTTATTGAGAAACAAATCTCATCGACCAAAATCACAAAAGACTATTTGAAGAGAATCAACACAAAGAATTCGAAAAAGAAACCACCAACGCTGCCGGTGATGGGAATTCCAAAGACTAGCCCATTTTGCTGGGAATACACCAGTTTACATGTTGGTATTTGTTGCTATGATCATTTAGATGGCTTGCGAGGTGCATACACCTTGCAGATCGAACCCGAAAAGGAATTGACAACCAATGAGTTGGACTTTAAATCAAAACGATTTGTACAAAGCTTAATCGATGGTTTGACTGAGAATCCAACATCTTGGAAATACCATACTCTAAGTTCGTATTACTGGCGGATGCAGGGCGATGGCACACAAGCTGTTGAGTGTGCTAAGCGAGCTGTAATGCTGGCACCACGCAAAGTTAGGGACATTCCATTGCTTAGTTTGGGATCAATTTTGTATCGAGCGGGAAAACTACGAGATGCTGAAGTTGTTCTGCAAGCGGCAGTCGATCACGCTCCCGAGGTGGCCGAAAACCATTTCGCTTTGGGCACCACCTTGGCTATGATCCATGAATTCAATCGATCTCTGTCACACTTTGAAACCGCCGAGAAGCTCGATCCGAGTTTTATTCAGCGCACATTGCCGTTGAAAAACTTCATTTCATGTGTCGAGAATTTAATCAGGAAAACTTCCAAGATGTACAGGTAAGAGAGAGAGTGGTGGTCTTGTCATACTAAAATAGTAAAATTGATACTGAAAATTGCTTGCAGTTACGCAGAATATATTAAGAGCGAGGTCAGTGGATTGAAAAGCATGAAAACCCTGATAACCCAGAGTCACGAGAAACTCATCCAGCAACAGGTTATTTAAATGCAAGCTTTGAGAGTACCATAGAGAGAGTAACAATATTTTTGTGTAGGTTCCACTAGGCGCCCGATTTTTTGATGCCAAAACACCAAATGATGAACTACTGCATCGGGGGCAATACTGCAGTACTAGAACCCTAGCCGGAACTGACGAGCCGGTTTTGTTTTGTGACTTCTATTCCGATTTACAAATGAAGCTGGAAAGCAAAGAAGTCGATATTGAGTCTCTGGAAAGAGAATTAAAGGCCAATAGTGATGCGATTATCAAACAATTGTCTTCAGAGTTTCACACACAATTCGATTTTAATAATCCTCCAGCGGCTGCGCCGTCGACAGTTACAGCGACGAAAGGGAAGTAGTATTTAAGTTAAATTGATTTTTTTATATGATTTACGTCTTTTTATAAATTCTATAACAGTTAGTTTTTGCATACTGAGGAAAGTGTACAAGATGTGTTAAAGTAACTTTTTTAATGAATGAACAATTGACATGAAATTGAATGTTGTTTAATTTCACGAACGCCGCCGTCAGACAGGAGCCTTTTATCGTAAACGAGGATAGCCAACAATTCCGTGAACCCGACATAGAAGAAGTGAAAACGGCTGAAATCCAACAAAGCCGCTGGAGCAGATGGCCTAGCTGCCGAGCTTTTCAAAGCAGGAGGCGACAATCTAGATAGGAGCATGCACCAAATCATCTGTAAGATATGGTCGGAGGAATGCATGGCCCATGAATGGAACCTCAGAATTGTTTGCCCGATCCTGAAAAAGGGAGATCCTCTAAACTGCGCCAACTACAGAGGAATCAGTCTACTTAACATCGCCTACAAGATCCTCTCTGCCGTAATATGAGAACGTCTGAAGCCTTTCGTCAACAATCTGATTGGTCCTTATCAATGTGGCTTCAGGCCAGGAAAGTCAACCATCGACCAAATTTTCAAGTAGCGGCAGATCCTGGAAAAATCTTATGAACTCCAAATCGATACCCACCACATCTTCATCGATTTTAAGGCCTCGTATGACAGCATCTGCAGAGACGAACTGTATAAAGCTATGTTTAGTTTTGGTATCCCTGCCAAGCTCGTTCGCTTGTGCAAACTGACGATGGAGAACTCACGCTGCTCCATCAAGGTTCGCAATGAGCTTACGGAATCTTTCCACGTCATAAAAGGATTCAGACAAGGCGATGCGCTGTCGTGCGATTTCTTTAACATCGTTCTTGAGAAGATGCGTGATGTCAATGGCGCCTTTGTGATAATTGAGATAGAAGCGGCAAAACTGGGTTTAGCGGTAAATGAGGGAAAAACGAAGTATATGCTGTCTTCGAGAAAGGACATCCAACACCGACACGGCTCGGACAGAACGTCACAATAGACGCATACAACTTCGAGGTAGTTAAGGAGTTTGTCTACCTAGGCTCCGCTATCAACACGGACAATAACACCAGCGCCGAGATCAGACGAAGAATAACTTGCTAATCGCTGTTTCTTTGGGCTAAGACAGCAATTTAATGGAAAAGCCCTCTCTCGAGCAACCAAGCTAAAACTGTACAAAACCCTCATCATCCCAGTCCTGCTGTATGGTGCAGAAGCGTGGACCTTGACAAAATCGGATGAATGTGCCTTTCGAGAGGAAAGTTCTTCGGGTCATCTTTGACCCCGTGTGCATTGATGGGGAATGGAGAAGAAGATACAGCAGCGAACTTTACGAGTTTTACAACGACGTGGACTTAGGCAGAAGGGTCAAGGTCCAGAGACTCAGATGGCTCGGTCATTTAGAGGGCATGGACACCAATGTTCCGGCCCGGAAAGCCTTCGACACTATTCCCGAGGGACGCAGTAGGAGAGGAAGACGGCGACTCAGGTGGCGCACACAAGTGGAAGAGAACCTCAATCAACTTGGAGTGCAAAACTGGAGACAGCTAACTAAGGACCGAGCTGGCTGGCGGAGAACTGTTGATTGAGGCCCAAGTCCACACCGGACTGTAGTGCCACCTTAAGTAAGTAAGAAAGTAGGAACAGAAAACATTCAAAGAGGCGTCCAGGTCTACTTAACCTACTCAATGGAAACTTGCACAATTTTATTTTTATTTTGGAACTTCGCCGAGAGACGAGTTACGATCTGATTTGCGCTAGGATAAGAAGGCTTCAAGGAAGAGCAACTACATAAACTAGACAAGTGTTTGCGGAAGCCTAAACAAGGTGTCGGAGTACATTGGTCTTTAATTACAGAAAGACAAAGACAAGTATGATTCTCAAAAAACCTATTCGTAGTCGTAAGCCAACATAGTCCTGGAGCAGATAGTGCACAAGGCAGGTGTGAGCACGGAAAACACTAGCTTCGACAAATCCACCCAGCTCCTAGGGTATGCGGACGACATAGACAACATCGGTCGATCCAAGAGAGCTGTGTCTGAGGCGATTGAAGAACAGGCGAAACTCGTTGGTCTTGAAGTGAATGAGGACAAAACGAAGTACATGCTATCAACAAGCAAAGGAACATCCACCGCCTAGGACAAAACGTCACTGTTGGTAGCAGCAATTTCGAGGTAGTTAAAGAGTTCACCTACCTTGGAACAAGCATCAATCCCAGAAACGACACCTTAGTGGAGATCCGAAGAAGATTTACCCTAGCGAACCGCTGCTGCCTCGGTTTGGCCAAACAACTGAGTTCAAAACTCCTCACTCGAAAGACAAAGTGTCTGCTATACAAAACTTTGATTTTACCAGTCCTACTCTACGGCGCCGAGTGCTGGACGATAAGTAAAAAAGGGGAATTGATACTGAAGGGAATGGAGAAGTAGGTTCAACCGAGAACTGTACCAAGATGTGGAAGTATTCCAGAAGGCCAAGAAAAGACGACTACATTGGCTCGGCCACATAGAGCGAAAGGACGACAACGCTCCAGCCAAAAAAGTCTTCTCATCCCAGCTCCCAGGTTCGAGTCGACAAGAAAGACCGAACCTACGGTACAAGGACCAAGTGACTGCGGATGCCAGAGCGCTTGGTTTCGGCGACTGGAGAGTGCATGCGAGGGACCGTTCACGATGGAAGGCCGCAGTATATCAGGCTGAGATCCTTCATGGATTGTGAGCCGGATAAGAAGAGAGAAGCCATTAAGGAGCTGATAGTAATTTATTGTATCCATGCATGAGCTTGGAAAGAAGGGAGAAAATGTGAGGGCAGAGACTGCAGTTCGAACGAACCAGTTAAAAATTCTCTACTCTACCTTATTCTTGAATTTTATTTACAAACAAATTCATTCATAGACCAAATTAGCACTTCTTAACCCTTTGTGTCAGATTATTCTGAAATTAGATAATGGACGGTGTTTGCTTTGAATTAAAATTGTAATTTAAAGAAAATTGCCTTAATCTGTGTGTTATCAGTTTTGATTCAATCTACGACATAAGATTATTGATGCACTTCACATTAAAAGCTGAAATGTTGAAATGGTTCTTATCACATCTAATGACTACCTGAATAGCAACATCAAACAAACTCCGACTTGAAATCTCATTTAGTAGAAAATTGTTCGTGTAATCGATCGAGTGCTGTCCATTTCCATTTTGGTCTTATTGTTCCTGTTAAAATGTAATATGATTTCTTTGTTTTCGTTTCTGTATTAATTCTTGAAAATTTTAGTGGAAGACGACCAACGAGCGAAGCATTAATTTCAAGGATGGTGATTTGATTTGTGCTTATTCGGAAAGGTAAAATTTTTGTATGTAAATTTATTACTGCTTTAAACTGTAATTGTAAGTTGTTGTTACCTGAAACAGCGTTCACTTGTCTCCATAGTTTTGAGTCATTGAAAAAAAATGTAAAATAACGGCGATTTTCAGGTTACTTTTTTAATCTTAGTAACGGATCACACATCCAAAACTTCAAATAAACACAGAGTTTTACATAATGTTCGTTTTTATGTTATACATACAGTCAAAAGGTACTTTTAAAGATTCTAAAATAAATAATAGCGTTTTTGTCAGTTTAACATAATACATACAAAGCACCAAGGACCCATGAATGAAAGACTACACAGCTGCTACCATTCAATAGTTTTGTGTTTTAAGGTACTCAATAGATCCGGCAGAGACCTAAAAACATGATGTCGATTCAAACCTCTTTTAGCTTGAATTTCTTCCTCGGTCATCTTCGATATCAGGATACTCGACCAACCAGCACTTCTTGCACCCACATAGTCCAAATCGTACAAATTCCCTATATGCAGTGCTTGTTCATTGGTTGCTCCAGATTTACATTTAGCCAATGCCAAATCGAAAATCTCTTTATTCGGCTTCAAAATACCACAATCATAGGCCGTTAGAATAAAATCAAAATCATTAAAGTTCATTGCTTTGAGTATTTGCGGTAGTCTGGGATCAAAATTGGATATAACCCCAATTTCCTTACCAGTTTCTTTGGCAACGTCAACAATTTCTCTGGCTCCTTTTAATACAAGCCAACCAACATCGGTGTTATAGATTCGAATTAGTTCTTTGGCAATGATAAGAACATCTTTTTCGGGGATTCCTGATTTGGAGGACTTGAATGTGTTTAATACCACTTGTATCCACCATTGATACCAGTCCATGTTTGGTGATGATTTGCCATAATTTGGGAACTCTTTCATTAGTGATTTGAACTCTTTGCGGAAGCTTTGATTTAATTTGTTTTGATCTAGATTATTGTAACCATAGGCCGCAGCCGTTTTGCCATATTGAATGGCTGGTGGATTTTTGAATGTTAGCAAAGTGTCTGTGATGTCGAAGGTGATTAGACGAAACCTCTGTAGATTTTGAATCAACTTTGTTGTTGGGCCCATTGTACGTTTTCACAGGAAACCGGAAGCAATTACAGTAAATAAATATTATTTTCTTCTTTGGAAGAGGGACTAACTTAGGTATAGGTAGATTATTCTTAAAACTTATTTAATCAAAACAAATTTAAAGCAACAACAAACAAATATTTTGTCCAACGTAACGTAAAGGAAAATAAGTGCCCTCTAAATTATAAGGTACGTTTGCTTCGCTCTCTCAATTTTTCATTTCTGACATTGACATTTCAATTTTTTGTGCTGCATCAACCAAAAAAAAAAAATCCTAATACCAAACTTATGTAAAAAAAACAGCACTGTTTCAGACCTCAAGATGGTACTACAATCGATTGCCAGGTCGCTGGTACTATCTTAATAGCAATACAATGGACTTCATAGTACTTCGCACATGAATGTAACGAACTACAGACACATAGCAGCACTGGTGAATGAGGCCATCGGCTGGGACAGAACAAGACATTAATACAACAGAGAGAGATGAACAGATAGACACAGAGAGAAAACACACATAACAAAACCCTACATGGCCCAGAGGAGGAGACTTAGATTTGTATTGTCTCATGTTATCGCAGAGGTGGCTTCAGATAAGCTGGTGATTTTTGTAGTAAAAGAATGCTGCCGAAGCTGATATTTGAACCCGTAGCATTCGGCTTAGTAATCAACTACTCTATCATCTGAGTCATGGCCACCTGCTTTTTGATTTCTATTTTTGTTTTCTTTTTTTTTTTGTAAATTTCTTTCTTTTTTGTTTAAATGTAAAAAGCTGATTTAGGCCATGTGCGAATTGGATGAATTGTGGTTTAACCTGGGGTGGAATCGTGTAAGCTGATTTTTGATAGTTGACAGTCAAATTCAGGCAAAAAAGTATAGAAAATTGACTGTCAACTATCAACTGTCAGCTTACACGATTCCACCCCTGCTCGTCAGCTAGTCAAATTTTAACACAGTTTTTTTCAATGCGAAATGTCAAAACTTAACCAAACGTCAAGTTTTAACTCAATTCGCACACAGCCTCAAGCTCATTCAAGACATTTTTAGGCAAATGCGTTGAATAACTGATTCTTCTCCCGGTTATCGTTACATCCTGTTTGTTCTTCATTTTTATATTCCTGCATTTTGTTTGTGGTTGTTCCAAGAGATGGTGTTTTTGTTATTCTTTTCTTTCAATTTATTTTTCTCGTGAATAAACACAAATACGCAGCTGGAACATAGAAATTCCCACAAGAAAAAGATTCGATGTGAATGTCGACTTCATCAACGTGATTTAAGACTATAACGTCATCTTACTAGAGAAAAATCTGGAGAATGAAACTTCTAAAAGATTTTCATTACAATTATTTTGATTAAAATTTTATCTTAGAATGCATTATTCTTTAAATTCAAAATATAACCAAAATGCAAACACTACCTTAAATATTTAGAAGAGAGAGCACTGGAAAAGATCACATGCATTAATCGAACATACCTTTGTATATGGATTTACCTAGTACCTTTGTATATCTATATTATAGTAGTTTCAGCCTAGAGAAACGACGACAGCGACGCGTGTTTTACCAACCAGAACTATTTATGTCGGTACTATAGTTCCCATGAATAACTGCCAGCGCCATCGACGAGTAAAGTTTCCAACTTAAAATTCTCGATGCTCAAAATACTATTAGGTCCATATACAAAGGAACATACCTAAAAAACTGACAAATCAAACGTCACGTCAAAAACTCAAAATAGTATAAACAAAAACAAGTCAATTTTATTTAAAAGTTAAAAAAATAATAAAAATACAATTTACGCATGGAGGAAGCAGATATTCCTTGTTTTAAGAAATCATCAATGAATTATGTCCAAGCCGGTGGCAAGAAGCGAATATGGAAATCACTGAAACAAATTTTGGCGACAGAAAAAACCCTTCCATGGCCACAAGACGCTGTAACTTGTATGTTGACAAAGTTTCGAATTTTCGAACGAAAAAAGAAACAATAAAATAATTTATTTCAGATAATTCACTCAATCCTCCGCCTTCCTTCAGACCAGCCAAAAAATATTCCGATATTTCTGGATTGATTGCTCCCTACACTGATCCACATACAAAACTGAACTATCACAATTCGGAAGAGTATGCAACAGTACGTGCTCTTCCATCGGATTTGACTGCCGGCTACTTGGCTCTTAGAGGTGCTAGCAGCATAGTTGGATGAAAGGTTCAAATGTTCATTTGGAACGCCTATTCATAGATGTTTACGTTTAACTTAATTCTGTATGTTTTGTACGAAATCTTGTAAGCCCTTACTTTTGTATCAATAAAATCAAAAATCTACTTTTTGAACCACAGCACACAGCTATAAAAGACATTTTTTTAAGAAAATAAATTCCCCTTTCAACCACGGGACATGCCCACAATTTAAATGCAATTAATCGGCATCTGTTACAGAAAGAATTGGTCATGACATCGACACGAGTTAATTTTTAGAGGTTTACAGTTTCTTCATTTTTATTAACTAAAAAAGGCATGGTTATCGGCTTAAATTGGCAATTGGCTATTAAAATAATTTATAATTGATGATATAATGAGATGAGAGTTTTATGTGTTCAAAGCATCGTGACTGAATCGTTAAAGCGGATAAGCTGGATGCAACTCAAATAACAAAAGAATATATTTTGCAAACGACCATCGTAACATTCTTCTCGTTACTGATATCTAGGAATATGTAAAAAATATTTTTTGGCTTACATCAATGCAACTAATATTTTGTTTTATTCGAAACAGATCAGTCAGTTTTTGGGTGACACCGCTTAAGTTCGCTACAGTTTACAATCATTGTAGAACAACAATTTTAAAAATTAGTAGGAAAAATTTGAGTTCTTTCAAACGTTTGTGTTCTTTCGTTTCTTTATCTTACTTTTTGGGATATCAATGGTTGTTGCAGTCTTCGACACGTAAGTTATTATTTATATCATTTAAGACAATCGAGATAGCAATTACAATCCATAGCTACATGGATGTAAGAAATTCAACAGACATAAAATATGTAATTGAGAGCAAACCACTTACCATATTTCTCTTAAGGAATTGTAAGGCTTAGGGCATGGTGTCTATTCTAAAGATTTCACAACTGAATTGCAAAACTCATAAATGAGACATATAACAACTTCTTCACACAAACTTACTTACATACTTAAGGTGGCGCTACAGTCCGGTGTGGACTTGGACCTCAATCAACAGTCTCCGCCAGCCAGCTCGGTCCCTAGCTAGCTGTCTCCAGTTTTACACTCCAAGTTGATTGAGGTCCTCTTCCACTTGTGTGCGCCACCTGAGTCGGTCTTCCTCTCCTTCTGCGTCCCTCGGGAATAGTGTATAAAGCTTTCCGGACCGGAGCATTGGTGTCCATGCGCTCTAAATGACCGAGCCATTTGAGTCTCTGGACCTTGACCCTTCTGGCTAGGTCTAGGTCGTTGTACAACCCGTAAAGTTCGTTGTTGTATCTTCTTCTCCATTCCCCATCAATGCACACAAGGCCAAAGATGACCCGAAGAACTTTCCTCTCGAAACAACCTAAGGCGCATTCATTAACAAATCGTCGCCTTAAAATTGAGTTGCCGTAAACGCCATTTTTACGTTTTTGGGAAATCGCATTTGAATGTTTGACATCCAGTTTCAGAAAAACAAACCGCTGAGATTTTTTGATTTTTTTACTAGATACTTTTATGAGTGTCTTCTTTCTAAAAGTGCAAGCAGATATTCATGAATTCTTTTAGATTATAAAATATTAACAATTAATTAAAAAATCATGATTGCCGTATACGCCACAAAATCAAAAAAAAATTCTTACCTCGTGCACGTACGTCAAAAAATGTGGCACATACGGGATTCCAATACAAAAACTTAACTTACAGACTTCTCAGAATAGCTCGGTCTCAAGTAGCACAAAAAGTCTAAAATACACCAAAATATTTGGTGTATTTTTTGCAGTGATATACATTTTCAATATAAAAAATACATTACTTTTCAGTGCAGTTTTTGGACATTTAGTGTAAATTATACCCATGTTCTCGTACATAAAGAACACCGATTGCACAAAACTTGTACCGATATTCGGTACATAAGTTGTGCAAGTGACATAAAAATTGTCCTGGTTACTAGGATATAATATACTCCAGGCGTGTAAACTATTAGGCGGGGAGCCCCCCGCCCCCCAGGTATGCGAAGCCTTTCTGGCTAACTCAATTCACGCTGACCAAGTGAATCTTATTCATCTTGGCTTTATCTTTTATTCCTCATTACAAATTTTAGTGGGTGCGATGACGACGGGAATTTCTTGTATGGGGCTCCTGGGCTATATGAACTGATAACTGATAAGTTATTTTTTCATTCGGAAAAATTAAAAATGAATAAAAATTTACACCGTTTCTTATTTTTTAGTGGAAGACGAATCTGCAAGAATTATGAATTAATTATATGATTCTAAGTGTCCCCTTGATGGAAGCTGGAAAACAAATGAAAAATTTTCTCGAAGGAACTCTATTTATACTTTTTCCAGTTCAAGTAAAATCGTATGCACGTACGGCCAATTAAGAAAACATTTTTTTTTTATTTAGTGACGTACGTGCATGTCTAAGTTATCGTTTTGTATACACATAAGTCAAAACAATACTAAAAAATATTTGTTAATTTTACGGCGTACGTTGGAAGATAAAGAATGTACGTCAAATCAATTCTTGTAATAAAATTTTGGAAAATTGTATGGAAATTTTGACGTATATGCTAAAATTGGGCGTTTACGTCAAAATAATACCTGAAATTTATGAATTAGGTGTATATACGTCAAAATCATTCCGAATATCTCCGCAATGGAAAGAGATAGAGCCAAGAGGATGAAAGATTTGGAAAGAGCACCCTCGAAAACATAAGACTGCATATCAAACTCAAAAAACGAGTTTTGGCGTTTACGGCAACCCAATTTTAGGGCGACGAAATAACGAAAAAGGTCTATGGAAGAGGAACGCGCTTCCGAATATTGCTTTTTTTGTGTTTATTTTACTACCGCTGGCTGAACGAAATGGAGAACATTAAGCCAATACACCAACCTGCAGTATTGTACTGACATCAACCGAACCGTTATCAAGAGAAACGAAAGGAAAAGGAAATGGTAAAATGGGCTACTACTTCCGAAGGAGAATTGAACTAAATTTTAATTGAAACAACAACTTTTTTTCAAACAAAATATTCAGTTAAAAAGATGAATAGGATAATTGCATTCGAAAAAAAATATTTCAAATTAAAAAGCAACAAAATAGCCAATGTATCTACGCAAAAATGACAGAACAGAAACGGAGTCGCAGGGGGCAACACATTTATTGAAAATATCACTTTAATGCTCTGAAATTTAAGTATTTCTTTTTGCAAAATAACGTTCACAACATAAAGTACAGTATCTAAATGTTTTTCAATTGAATATAGGAAAATTCTTTGAAAAATTTAAGAACAAATATATCACAGAGCAAATGCGATACGAACAGAGACAGACAATGCAACATGGCGTCGGTTTCATGTTGAAAACAGAATATATATGGGGAGTTCAGATTCATGGTGATTTTTGTTATACTCTTTCGTTTACCATTGGCCATGGCCATTAAAAGTTCTTAAGAGTGCTCGACAAAATTTTCATATGGGACAGGGACTATCACTATGGGAGTAATTTTGGGATTGTTTTGTTATTGATTTAAATCTGAGGCGTTCATTCGTTTTTCACTCTTTAAATAGACTTTTAATAGTTCTCAAGGCCTTGAAAAGTATTTTATGAAAAATAAATATGCTCTATAAAAATTATATAAAGTGCTTTAAAAATGCTCTAAAAAGCCAATCATTATACGCAGGGCCGTCTTTAATCTATTGGAGGCCCTGGGCATATTAGGATAGTGGGGCCCTATGGCCCTATGTCTTTGGCAGTACACTATTTTGCTAGAATAGACAAAGAAAGTAGATAAAAAATATGAGTGCGACCCTTGTGGTCCACAGGACTAACTTCCCGGAGAAGAAAAATAAAAAAATATAATTTCAATCAAATTGTTATCAATTGTACTTATCCTACCCCTAGACCGTTTTCCCTTGAAATTACAAGAATATAATCGCTTAAACTTATTTTCAATTTTTTTATTGTTGTAAAATAAGATTTTTTTAACAATTGTTCCATATTATGCTGAAATAAACTTAATTTTCAAACATAAATGACGAATTATAACTACTCTCAGATTTGTCATTCCTTTCAAAAAAAGACTAAATTGATTAAGCTGAAAACATTAGGTCTGTTTGGTAAGTCCAACTTTTTGCAACGAAGTACAACGAAGTAAAAAGTTTTTACATTTCCTGTTTGTTTACTCGAATTAGTTGCAGAGAAAGGGGAAATCGAGAGAGCAAACAATTTCCCCTCCAGAGAAAATTTTTCAACTTCTTGCAACAGAAATTTCTTGTTGCAATTTGTTTTTAAATTTATCTTGCTCTTCGAATTTGAATTTGAATTGAAACAGTTCGTCGAAATTTAGAAATACATACATGCTTTGTGTTCAGCAATTAATACATATATCATTTATGTTACTATTTTTTTTAAGGACTTGATAAGCAAAGCAAAGAAAAAGGTTTAATGCTTAGTTCCAATAATTCTTTTGTCATGACGGGAGATAAGTATTCTTCTCCGAAGTGCTGATTTTTTCACAAAGCTGATCGGAAAATAATATACATATTTTTAATTCCAAATCGGTATATTGACGAACCACTTATTCAAAGTATTTGTCTACACAGTTTCGCCTATTCCGTTGTCCTCTTTCCATAATGAAATTGAAGAGCTCGTCATCGCTGTCTTCATGAATGTTAAACATTTACGCTCTAAAACTGCACCACAACCACAATATTCTTCTTCGCTGAGCGAAGAATCATATTTCATCAACTCTATCACCAAAATCAAAAATTCATTATTTTTCCATATAAGTAATGTACGTACACTCTATTGTCAATCGTTTTGAAAAAATGAAAACAAACTGCAACAAATCACATCAACGCGTTTGTTTACTTTTTTGCAAGTTTCTCTCTTTCTGAGAGAATTTGACTCTCTTCACCTAATTTTACAGATTTCAAACAAACTGCTACAAAAAGTTCCCAAACAGACCTATTATCAGTTCTCAATCAAGTGATTCCGCGTTGAATGCGACCAATTTCATGTCAAATATACTGTTTGAGGGATAATCCAACAGGAAAAACCGAAGGCGGATGCACACACCCATTGCAGTTAGTTACCATTATGCTTAAAAAGGTTTTCAATGCGATTTCTACATTTGGAAATGTGTTTTCAATTTTGTTCTCTTTCAAAAGTTGATACATTTTTAAGATGCAATCCTTATTTTCACTGTCAACAATTTTCAAGTATTCTGTCAAATGCAAACATTCTATTTCCAACTCTTTTTCATTGACATCTTCATAATAAAATAATTCAGCAAATTCCTTCCAACTTTGTCTCAACTTTTCAGAACTCAGAGTTTTCGAGCGAAAAAATAAATCAAAGTTTTACTGATATTCTAATATAGTGGAGTCAATGAAGCTCAAAAAAGGGCGTTTTCAGAAAGTCCTCAGAAACAGCTTTGTAAATTTTTTTTTCAATTTTTTTTGTTTTTTATATCGATCGTTTAAAATCAAGAACATTTCATTTGGGGGAAATAATTGCTTATATTGTTAAACAATTTCTTTATTTCTCGAAAACAAGAAGACATTAAGGCATGCGGTTTTCTGGATCTCACTGAGAACTTGTAACAGCAATTGTGAAAAAAAAATTGTACCTAACTACATACAATTTCGAAAAAAATTAGTTCGAAGTTAGAAAAAAAAGTTGAAAATTTCGATATTTTCACTTTGAAGATGAATTTTTCGAAAACTATTCCTGAAAACAGTTTTATTTAAATACGAAATGAAAGAGGCTTTGCAAAAAGGTACAACACGGCATTATGGACAAAGCCGTTGATTTTTAATATTTTTTTGAAAAATAGGCTTTTTTGTTATAAGATCGTCCCTCCCGGCTAAACGGGGTACAATAGACCCCCTTTCGATATGATTTTTTTCTTGTCTTAATGCAACCTTTACACTCCAATTACCAAAACATATTTTTGGATCACCCTTTATAAACAATATAAAAATTGTTTAAACAAAATAAGCAATTATTTCCCCCAAATGAAATGTTTCAGATTTTAAACAATGTAAAAAACAAAAAATTCCGAGAAAAAAAAATTCCAAATCCGAGCTGTTTCTGAGGACTTTCTGAAAAAAAGCTCATTGACTCCACTACAGATTATAAATCCAAATTCCCATTTAGTGTTTTTCTTTTTCGTTTAAGATGTTATCGCTTATCAACAATTTCCTTGAGTGTTTGTAAGGATTTAACGATTCCAAATTGAGAAGCAATTTTCTGTGACAAATAGGCAAGGATTGGAAGCCTTGTCAGTAAAAACATTTTAAATGCGAGCACGATTTGAAGCCACGACTTTTGGGTAAGGTAAGTCTATATCAGCTTAATTCTCCTAATTTTAACTTTACTTTTTGCTTGAGCTTACACTGTTTATTTATTCCAAAAAAGGTTTTTAAGTTATTCTTATTTGTTTCAATTTTTGTGAGCAAATTCAAAGAGTACTTATAATAATAATATTAATAATAATAATAATAATAATAATAATAATAATAATAATAATAATAATGGGTACGGCACTTTACAGCTTTGAATCGCAAAAGTCAAGTTACAGTTGCCAAACGAAGCCAAAAATTAAATCATTTTTATTTTTCATTAGATTGTTCTTCCGTTGCGTTATTCTGTGACTTAGAGTTCACTCTCGACTAACGACTATATAACTCACATAAGTAGATTTCATTCAATTTCAATTCCTGAGTGCGTGAGAAGAATTGAATTTTGAAAACTAAAGAAACTTTCGGTATCAAATCATTATCTTACTAACTTAATTATCAAGCTTCCAATCCATGAACGTCTCACTATTCAGGCGCCAAAACCAAGCGCTCTGGAATCGGCAGTCACTTGGTCCTTGTGCCGGAAGTTCGGTTTTCCTTGTCGTCTCGAACCTGGGATCTGCGAAGAGAAGAATTTTTTGGCTGGAGCGTTGTCGTCCATTCGCTCGATGTCGCTAAGCCAATGTAGTAGTCTTTTCTTGGCTTTTTGCACTTCATCCAGATTTTGGTTCAGTTCGTACAGTTCGCGGTTGAACCTTCCTCTCAATTCACCATATCGTCGCAAACAGCACCGAAAATTCGTCGAAGAATTTTTCTTTCGAAAGTGCCCAGAATTATTTCCCCTTTTTTATTCCAGCACTTTATCTTTCGAGTGAAGAGCTTTCAATCCAGTATTGTTTGGCCAAACTAACATAAGTAGCAGCGGTTCGCTAGGAAAATTCTTCGTCAGAGCTCCACAAAGGTGTAGTTTGTTAGATTGATGTTTGTTCCAAGGTAGGTGACCTCCTTAAGTACCTTGAAATCGCTGCTACCAACAGTGACGTTTCGTTCTTGGCAGTGGTGGTTTGTTCATAGCATGTACTGTGATTTCTCTTCGTTCACTTAGAGACCAACCACCAACGTGTTGTTCTTCAATAGCTGTGAAGGCCTAGACCACAGCTCTTGGGAGCGACCGATGATGTCTATGTCCTACCCATAGCCTAGGAGCTTGTTGGATTCGTTGAAGATAGTGTTTTCTGTGCTCACACCTGCCTTGCGCACTATCTGCTCCACGACTATGGTGAAGAAATCACATGACAGCGAATCTCCTTGTCTAAACCCTGCGCATGTTTGAAACACCTCGGATGAACTTTTACCCATTTGCACACTGCACTGCGTATTGTTTAGCGTCATGCGGCATAGCTGGATCAGTTTGTTTGTGATCCCGAATTCAGACATCGCCATCATCTCTTGTCGGCATCATAAGCAGCTTTGAGGTCGATGAAAAGATGGTGGGTTTCGACTTGAAATTCGTTAGTTTTTTCCAGGAATTTCCTCAGTGTGAATATGTGGTCTATCGTTGTTCTGCCTGGCCTGAAGCGACACTGGAACGTGCCGATTATTGTGTTGTAGAACGGTTTAAGTTTTAAGACGCTCACACAGCAAGTTGGATCGGATTTTGTATGCAACATTAAGCAGGGATATGCCTCGATAGTTTTTGCATGACAAAGGATTGCCTTTTTTGTAGAGGGGTCATATGAAGCTTATAGATCAGTCATCGGTCATGCATTCTTCCTCCCACCCTTTGTTGATAGCTTGGTTCATCAAAACAGCCTCATATTTAAAGAGCAGGTATGCCATCCGACCCGGCAGATTCGTTATTTTTATGCTTTTGGATGGCTCTTTCTACCTCTTATGTGCTGTGCGCTGGGACTGGGGCATCATTGACTGGTCTCGCTTCTCTTTTGTTATCAGCTTGCTCGACATTATGCGCATTCAGCATCTGTTCGAAGAGCTGCTTGGATACATCTACAATTCCCTGTGCTTTGGAGACTAGGTTACTTTCACTGTTTCGAAGAGCCCGTATCCCGGTTCTGGAACCAGAGGCTAATTGCTTCGACCTTTCAAAGAATCGTCGGGTGTTGTTCTTGGCATGTGAATCTTCGAAGCCTTTGAGCTGCGGATGCTGTCTTCTTCCTTTTTCTCATCATCACCAGAGAGAAAAACTCGTCAAGTTCCATTCATTTATTTCCGAGATAACCTGTGATAATCAAACATACCGCCGGGGATGCAAATTTAAAAAAAAAAATTTGTCAAAATTCCAAATTAAAGACATTGCACTGTAAATACTACTAATCGATAAAAACCCAAAGTGAAGTTATCCTCAAAACTATCAACTCTCCAGTGCATGTAATACACATTTATTGATGTTCCTGTTCATGTTCATAAAGTTGAACAAAAAATAATAATAATCAACCAGTAGCTCGTTTATTTTAATAGAACTTGTTGAATTACTTTTGGCATCATTACAATAAAATTTCACCCTACAACGGTGGTGATTGTGGTGTTAAAGACAGATTGTTTCCTACAGAGCTATTTGTCCATATTACACATTGTGATTTAAGTGACTTGGCTATCAAATAAATAATCCTTTTCTTTCATTTTCAACATCAGTGAATGTGGTTGTTTTTAAGCTTGTGAATCTTATGTACGTGCAGATCAAATGAATGACGGCACTTTAGTGGCAAGCAGAACCTAGAACCAACCTTTAGAGGTATTTACATAATGTTGCATGAAAGAAATTTGCTTATATCGTGACATTTTGCCAGAACGAGTACTTGAGTCTTTTGCATTTTGAAAACACTTTTAGTGTTTTCACCAAAATGTTTATTCATATATCTAAGAAAATCGTACTTCAAATATAAATATTTCAAGTCTAAGCTGTTCTACCTCCTTGTCATAAACAACACGTAACCAAGTATCAAAACTTTTTCAAACATAAATCTAATAAAATAAAAATCAAAAACGTATCTTTAACTGCCCTTAAAATCGTTCAGCATCCAACATAAAAATCTGTTTCTACAAAAATTCATGACCATGTTCTACTGAATGTGACACACTTAAATTACTTAACTTTTCAGTGCCTCATGACTGTTGGCACGTAGCAACCTTTAGAGCTTGCTTCGTCCACCACTTAACCTTATTTTGTACGCTGTTTGTTCAAGTTGCAGCTCCTTGTGTTTTTTTAATGCTTTTTTTTTAACTTTATATATTTCTCTGCGCAACAGTAATCCGAGATACAGCAGCCCCGTATTCCTTTTAAAATAGAACTTTGTAATTAAATGGATGCAGACTCTCTTTATCCTTAACTTTGTTTAAATTACATTCACATATGAGAACCATAACGTCTCGCTGAGTCTGGATATTCTGACGTACACATAGTTTTGGAATATCCTTGTTTGGAGAACTCAGAGAAGTGTGTTGAGTTATTTGAAATGGAAGGTACTACACACACCTCTCTCCTATATACTTTTCAGCATAATCTGAAGATTTATTTAGGTTTGTATATTTTTATAATGTTTTAAGTGATAACCTTGCAAAGCACAAGGTGTTCCAAAACTCTTGAAAGGATTAATCTAGAGCACAATTCATTATTTGATGCCTCCCTTACACTATGAAGAGCGTATAATATGAAATTCACGTATAGCGGTTCATTCATATATTCGATCGACCTCTACCTGTCAAATCCTGCTCTCCACTTATACAAAGTGAACTCCCAAGTCAACACAAGAGGCACAATCTTCCAAAATATGTGTTCAACGAAACCCATATACGTTGTTGATTGGAAGAGCAGGGCATGATGCGAGCTCGTTGGCCTTGAACCTAGATCAATACCGGAAGTCAGGATCTCAGGACGCAGGTTGAAACAGTTATTAGATGACTTTTCCCACTTTTACAGAGTTTGAACTCGTAGTTTTGGTCCATATGGTTCACATACGAAACACCTTGTTTTTCCATCCGCTTCTTGGACTTAAACTTGCTTGAATATGTCAAAAAGAAAAACGTCCCAACAAGAGGCTTTGTATGCTCGTATATGTAAAATCCTTTTCATTTGGAAATATGCATGTATTTCTGAGGTTTTCTACCCTAATTGCTTCTTTTCATTTTGGTCTTCATCTCAGGTACCTTAACAACAACATAAAATTAAACACACATACATGTCGGTCGCCTTGCCTCAAATATATTCCATATAGCACTAGTTCACCATAGTGCAGAGTGTTATTTTTAAACATTTCCATTTTGAGTTAATGTGCTTCTAGCGGCATAAGTTTTCAGGTCAATGGTATTACCAAAAAAAAAAAAAAAATCTGCAAATTGTCGAGAGCAGTTTTATTTTTGTTATTTTGTAGTGTTATTTTTTTTCATTCTGCGGGTGTTACACGAGTTCATAAAAATATGATAAAACCTACGGCGCTTTTTCTCTTTGAGAAGACATGAAATTCAACTTATGGAAATGCTCGCTTGCGAAGCGTTGAGGGGGTTAAATTGAGGTTCTAGGTTCAATTGCAGTACCTACATACCACCTAAAAGCGTAATGTACGTTTTGTAGAAGAATAACACAAGAAAGTGTGTTTTTTTTGTTAATAGTTTCAATGATGTCTGCTTTATAACTTCAATTAGCAAAAACGTTGACCAAAGGGAATTAAATTAAACATGCGTAGATCAGTTCAAGAACAAATTTATTTTGATGCTTACTCTATGGTGTTTCCAATATGAAAGAGGCTGATTACTTGTTTAAATTTAGCAAGAGTCAAAGTGAAGGCAAAAAATAGATATTGAATGGTATAAACATACAGTTAGAGAGTAATTCTCATGAGCCAAGCATATTCGATTAATTTAACAGTTAGAGAATAATTTTTAAAGAGTAATAAAAATGTACAAATAATAAATTAACAGCTAGATTTAAGAGGTTGACAAATATTGTAGGGCGAATTACTCAATGTTCGGCAAAGTGCAATAATAAAGCAAAATTATAAACAATAAATAAATAAATAACAACAATTAAACAAATCAAAACTATAGGTTCCAAATAATTCCTGAACATTCAGCCCCCCCTGAAAGACTCCGGTCTTTCAGAAAAAGGAAGTGGTGCGACCTTAACCACAGGCCGGGTGTACTCCCCGTGCATTGTACGGACTGTGACAACTCTAACCCTGTTGTCTTTTCCTGGATGAGTTGCAACTATGCGACCAAGTATCCACTTGGATGGAGGGAGATTGGGTTCCTTTAACAAGACGACGTCATCAATTGATAGATTTGGTCTGCTGTTTTGCCACTTTTGTCTTTGTTGGAGAGATGTTAAATACTCATTGTGCCATCTCCTCCAAAAACCTTGACTCAATTTCTGTAAAAGATACCAATTAGTTTGAACAGATATATTAACATTTACCATGTCAGGTTGAGGAACAGATGTGTAAGCCTCCCCGATCATGAAGTGAGACGGTGAAAGCGCACTTGGCTCAGTGTCTGATGTTGGCCACATTGGACGCGAATTGAGAAGCGCTTCGATTTTGGTTAGGAGTGTGTACATTTCCTCGTACGTCAATATGTGCTCTCCGATGACTCGCCTTAAGTGCTGTTTCACAGACTTGACGCCAGCCTCCCATAACCCTCCAAAGTGAGGCGCAGAAGGTGGGAGAAACTTCCAAATGATGTTGTCTTTTGCGAGATGATCAGTGACAATCTTTTGATGATGCTGACTCAAGAGACATTTGTACATCTCATTTAGCAAACGACTTGCACCATGAAAATTGGTTCCGTTGTCGCTCCAAATTTCCGTGGGCTTTCCGCGACGTGCACAAAATCGATCCAAAGCGAGTAGGAAAGCGTTCGACGACAAGTCACCAACCAGTTCAAGGTGAATACCCTTTGTGACGAAGCATACAAAGAGGGAAATGTACGCTTTAACGAATTTAGGGTTTCGTCCACGTGAAAGTCTGAGCGTAATGGGACCAGCATAGTCACATCCAACCTTACTAAACGGTCGCGCGAACCGAATTCGTTCAGACGGAAGGTTTCCCATTAATTGTGTTGTTGATTCACGACGTTGGCGAAAGCACCGCACACAATTATAAACAACTTTACGAATTAAGTTTCTAGAACCATGAATATAAAATTCGTTATTTAGCAACGCGATCATAAGAGTCACACCAGCATGTAAATAATGTTCATGAAAGTAATTTATGATTAGTTTAGATACTCGACTCATTTTGCACAGTATGATGGGGTGTTTTTTGCCATATGAAAGATCAGAGTTCTGAATACGTCCACCCACTCAAAGCACACCGTCGGCATCAAGAAACGGAGCAAGATTAAGCAATTTATGTTTTTTTGGTAATTGTTTACTTTGCTTCAACGCGACGATTTCTGATGAAAAGGAAACTGATTGGGAATGCTTAATTAACACTAATTTTGCATGCGATAGTTCTTCAACGGATAACGAATCATATTTTCGAAGGTCTTTTGAAACGCGACAGTTTGAATAAAACCGAAACAATGTTGCTGTTCGTCTAACACACTTGTACCACTTTGATGAATCGTTTAAAATGTTTTGCAATACGTTGTGTTCGGTAGCGTTTGACATAAATACCTGCATTTTCGGGTTTCTCCTTTCTTCCAATTGATCTTTTGGAACCTCCTTTATACAGGGATTTGAATACGGCCATTGATCTTTTTCCTGCCACAGCCACGAGGGTCCTTTCCACCATAGCTCGTTTGAAGGCAAAAGAGATGGTGGAATTCCACGAGTTGCACAGTCGGCTGGGTTGCTTGCGGATCGAACGTGATTCCAAAGGTTATGCGGAATCGATGAGACGATTTCCGAAGTTCGATTTCCAATAAATACCGACCAAGTTTTCGGTGGAGATGAAAGCCAATGAAGCACGATTGAGGAATCTGTCCATGCGAAAACTTTCATTTCTTTATCCTGTAAAGATAACTTAAGTTTATTCACTAGACGAGTTAGTAGTAGGGCTCCGCAGAGTTCTAATCTGGGAAGAGACAAAACCTTGATGGGAGAAACCTTACTCTTTGCAGATACCAACGCTACCGAAATAGAACCGTCCTCATTTCTACTCCTACAGTATACAACTGCAGCATATGCATCCAGTGATGCGTCACAAAACGCATGGAACTCAACGTTTCCTTTATTCGACCATAAAATTCTTGGAATATGTACAGCTTCGATAAGTGGTAGTTCTTGTCGTATAACTTTCCAACGATGAGCCATTTCCTTCGGAATTTCTTCATCCCACATTAACCTTTCCCTCCATATGTCCTGTAATAGAATCTTAACAGCAACAATTATCGGGGCGAGGAATCCCATCGGATCGAAGATTCGAGATGCATCTGATAATATTCGACGTTTTGTACAGGTGACAGTTGAGCTTAATTTCACTTTGTATGAAAAACGATCCTTGGAAGGACACCACTGCAGACCAAGAACCTTCACAGAATCAAATCCCTCAAATTCCAACGGAGACATCTCACGTTGATCCTCGGGTAACGACAACAGTAGAGGCCAACAGTTGGTAGTCCATTTACGTAAATTGAAACCTCCTGTTTTAAGCAACTCTACCAATTCTTTTTGAAGGGCAATTACTTCATCAATAGTGTCTGCACCGGTGATGACATCATCCACGTAGAAGTCGTTGAGAACTGTTGCAGAAGCTAAGGGATAATCTTCAGATGAATCCAGAGCAAGCTGCTTCAACGTTCTAACTGCTAAAAAGGGAGCACAAGCAGTACCATACGTGACGGTTAGGAGTCTGAAGTGCTTCAGAGTGTCTTGAGGGTTTGAACGCCAAAGAATCCGTTGGTAGTCACAATGATTATCTGCAACACGTATTTGTCGGTACATCTTCTCGATGTCTCCGGATATGGTGTAGAGATGGCGCCGAAAACGAAGACATATAGAAAAAATGTCACGTTGAATAGTTGGACCTACGAGTAGTGAATCGTTTAACGATATAGAATGGTTGCTTTTAGCGGATCCATCGAAAACGACCCTAACTTTAGTGGTGCTACTATCATTCTTAAAGACCGCATGGTGGGGAAGATAAAAAGTTCTGGTAGATGGTTGATAAACCTCAGCAGGAGGAACTTCTTCCATGTGACCTAGTGACACATACTCTTCCATAAACTTGTGGTATTGATCCTTTAAAGACGGATTCGACATAAACCTTCGTTCAATTGAGCTAAGGCGACGTAACGAAACAGCAAACGAATTTCCAAAATCTATAGCTTCATCAGTTTTAAACGGTAAACGTACTTCATAACGACCATTAGACAGCCTTTTATGAGATGAGGCAAATAGTTCTTCAGCACGCTGGTCATCGATCGAGAGGGTGGGCTCATTAGAAATTTCCTCTAAACGCCAGAATTTCTCGAGATCAAATTCTTGCGAATGATCCAGCTGCGTACAAAACGTCGCAACACTACTATCAGGCCTAGTAGTTGTTTGAACAAACTTTCCTGCTACAACTGATCCAAAAATTGTCGGAATTAAGTAAGGTATGCCGCATACTTTACTGTTATTCGGTCCAGTTATTATGTTAAACACCATATCTGCACCGATTAGAACATCTATAGCACCAGGTTTGTAAAAAGAGGGATCAGCTAGTTCTAAGGACAGGAGATTGCATATATCTATGTTTTCAATCAACGATGCCGGTAACAGAGAAGTAAGCTTAGAAAGAACGTGGCACTTTACGTCAACAAAGCTTGAGTTGAAGCGAGAAGTCAGTCTTATAGTCACAACGCCATTTGTAACTCCAGCTGAAGTGGAGGCAACTCCAAGTACAGGAATTCTTGAACGACTACGAGAAAGACCCAAGCGTTGAACAGTCTGTTCAGTTATGAATGAGACTTGGGATCCCGTGTCCAGAAGCACACGAACATTTTGGAATGTCTTTTCTCTATCTTGAGTTCTAGCAACGGCAGTAGGAAGGACGGTTTGATTTGTTAAGCTTGACTCAGACAAATGGTTGCTTACCACAGACGACGGACCTGGATATGACGATGAACCTGGATTTGACGACGACGACGTACAAGAAGGGACTGGAGCAGCAACAGGTGGTTGGATTTGGGACAAATTTGTGCGTACTGATGATGACGTTGCAGCGCCTTCTTGATGAACCAAAACATGGTGTCGTGATTTGCAAATCTTGCAACGTTGGTATGAAAAGCATCTATTTGCAGCATGTCCTTGTCGTAGGCAGTTGAAACACAACGAGTTTTCTCTAGCAAAAATTCGACGAGCATCTATTCCAAGAGCAAGAAAGTTCTTACAAGTATGCAAACTATGGTTTCCCTTACATTGCACACAACTTTGGGTAGACTCAACCACATGAGCTTTAATAGAACCTTGAGTCTTATTGCGAGTCTTACAAGGTCTAACAGGAGTTGAACATGATTCCAAACAGGCGCAACGATTGTGAAGAAACTCCAGAAGTTCATCTATTGATGCACCATCCCTTGACCCAATATTTTCGGCCCAAGCTTGCTTCGTATCTGGGTCAAGTTTTTGAGTTAGTAAGTAGATGAGCCAAGGATCACGTCCATTTGTATCCAGAGCTTTTAAACCCCTTATCACCTCATCAGCACCATCGGTTATTTTTCTTAGTATGGCTACGTTTGGAGAATTTGTTATGGGTAGTGAGAGAAATGACTGAATAAACGATTGAACAATTAATTGCGACCTATCAAATCGTTTTTCTAACCTATCCCAGGCTTCAAAGTAGTTGCTATCAGTAAGCTTCATGTGGCTAACAAGATCTGCAGCTGTACTACTCAAGAAGGTCTTCAGGTAGTAGAATTTTTGCGAAGGAGTTATGGAAGGATTTCGATCAACCGCACTCAAAAACATATCCTTGAAAGCAGGCCAGTCCTCGTATTCACCAGAAAAAGTTGACACTGCTATCTTTGGCAAATTCACTGAAGATTTATTAGTGGAATCTGAATTTAACTTTTCTAAAAACTCAGTTTGTTGACTTGCTAGCTTTTCAGCAACTGACTCTCCTTGAGCAGGTTGCGGTTGATTAACTTTAATAAAGCTCTTGAATATAGAATTCGCAACAAAATATTTAGCCTCATATTCAAAAAATTCGGGTTCTGGATCCACAAAATCTTCATCATCTATATGATTGTACATCTCATCCTGGAGCGAAACAAAACTAGCCCAGGCCTCCTCTAGTTTCTCGAGGCGAATCTCAAGCATAGACAACGGAGTATTAATGTCGACCGTTGCAGCAAAATCAGAAGCCTTTGTCAGCCTTCCCTTTGCACGACCACGTTTTGCCTTTACCACGTTCATAACTGGGAATTCAAAAATCCAAAAATAATGAATCGGAAAAAATCATTCAAATATTCCCAGCAACAAAAGAAGAAGAACACCACGATTATATAACAAAAAAAAGGTTCAATGTAATTTGGCGAAGAAGGACCAGATGCTTTATAACTTCAATTAGCAAAAACGTTGACCAAAGGGAATTAAATTAAACATGCGTAGATCAGTTCAAGAACAAATTTATTTTGATGCTTACTCTATGGTGTTTCCAATATGAAAGAGGCTGATTACTTGTTTAAATTTAGCAAGAGTCAAAGTGAAGGCAAAAAATAGATATTGAATGGTATAAACATACAGTTAGAGAGTAATTCTCATGAGCCAAGCAAATTCGATTAATTTAACAGTTTGAGAATAATTTTTAAAGAGTAATAAAAATGTACAAATAATAAATTAACAGCTAGATTTAAGAGGTTGACAAATATTGTAGGGCGAATTACTCAATGTTCGGCAAAGTGCAATAATAAAGCAAAATTATAAACAATAAATAAATAAATAACAACAATTAAACAAATCAAAACTATAGGTTCCAAATAATTCCTGAACAATGTCTTAATCGAGGACTTCGTCATTTCCCATTCAAATAAGCCTTTACAAAAGAAACACAAATAAAACATTTTCCTCAATTGCATTTGTAAGGGTACTTGCAAATAAGAAGTCTGTATATAAGTTGAAAATATGTGCGGATAATATTCGCATTGTTTTGTGTTTAAAGCAGATTCCTTTGCTTTTAAAGAAAACATTTACGTTTGAGACAGGTAAAACATTGCTAGGAGCAATGTTTATGATAAAATGTTCACCTTAAGGTAATTTAAAAACTAAAATAAATTGAAGTCAAGAATAGTGGTTAAAGTATATCCACCTGTCTCTCCGCCTCCGCCATTGCGATTACGGCTTGAATCGGATTAATTAAGTTTGCGAAACTTCGATAAAATGTAGTGTACGGTTTATATTTAAAGACTTAGTTCATATTTGGACTTAACATTTTCATTATTAATACTAATATTGATATATTCCATATATGTATTTCCATATATGTATATTTGGAAATCAATTTTAGTAAAAAAGAACTCAAACGCCACAGAGCACATTGCATGAACCTTTTTTTCAAAGTAAAATCAATGGCGCAAAATTTTAAACGATTTAGTAAAATGTTAAAGCTATTTTAGTAAGTTACTAACAGCCCTATTAATAAAAACTGCAGATATGTCTTCTAATTCACCAATTAACAAAAACATTGATTAAAAGATAATGCATGAATTAACATTTCCTAATAATAAAAATATAAGCACCCTGCGATAGCTAATTGACGTTTAGATAAAAATTAGTACCAAAATCTACTACAATTAACAAGAACCCTGTAGTGACCATAGATTATAAATTGGTTTGCACATATACTTTCTCATCTAATCTCAACTTTTACACACACACTGTCTCATTGAATTGCATTTAAGCGTGTGACGTTTAGAACTTCAATTAACTCGTTAATCCACCTACTTTGGTGTATTAGTTAATTGACAAGTTAAGTAACGTCAATTAACTCAATTTTTGTTTTATTGATAAGATTTTGCACTTAAGTCACTGATTAAAAATAATTCAGGTTTGATTTTCGTTTATTATTAGGGGTGTAAGTTGTTAAAAAGAATTTGCAAATTTTAAACGATTTTACGAATCTTACGCCCTATTTCTTCACAAAGTTCTAAATTCCCTTTAAAACTCGGCGTGCATATAAACTGTGTAGAAAAAAAAGTGCTTCTCGACTCAGCCGTTCAGGATTGGCCTTAAATTGTAGGTCCCCTCAATCCTTCACAAGCATTCATAGAACTGTTGATTATGAGCTTTAGCTAAAAAAATATTATGTTCATTTGCTAACTACAAGAAGACATCGCAGTGAAGCACTTTGGGATTCTGGCAATCTGCAACTGCAGCACTGCAGACCAATTGGGCCAATTATTATAAGACGGCCATGATATGCGAATGAAATGAAAACTATACCAAAAATTGCATTAATGCGCTTTCCCATCAGTGCAGCTAAACTTATCACCCCAAACCCAAAGTGACTCAGTCGTTAGCGAAGCATTTCGAAACCCGTATCATAACGGAAAGATTGGAGTTGAAGAAAACTGCGTGTATAAAGTTATTTTTTAATGTATTTTTAATTTTTACCGAATAACGTTAACAATTCTTTTTTTTTTCACTGTTATATGAATGATGTTTTCATGAAATAATAATTATATCTTAAAATATTACATACTTATGTACGTCTTTTATTTATTTATACAATCCCTTTATTTCACTCATTGCTACAATAATAAAAATTCTAACTATGTATTGCAATGTTGGCGAAATATATTCGCAAGCTGATCGACGACTTCGATGCCGACCACCTATTGCTCCCATTGGCACTTTCTCTATACATTTGCTTCCACCATACCCCTTTACAAACGCTGCTGATCGTCAAGATTTTCCGGTGGAAATATTTGCACCCGTTGATAATTGGCAATATCCGGGTTGTTTGCCGTGTAAGGCGTCGCCATTGACACTTTCAAAACTCACCAATTCTCCGTTCGGCACGGCGAATGTATTTTCACATAGGCATAATAAATTCATTCCAATTTTATTGGTTGTTGTGGATGTTAAAGGTCTTCTGAAACATCGAGTGTAGCTTCGGCTGTGTGGCACGTAGCGCCGGCCATCCTGTTGAAACCAAATGTTCTCCAATATCCTCCTATTCAATTTTTGTGAATAAAAATTCGTTCAACATGGCCCGATAACGATCGCCATTGACTGTAACGGCCATGCTCATTTTCGAAGAAAAATGGCCCAATTATACCTCTGGACCAAAATCCGCACCAAGCAGTAACTCGTTTTGGGTGTATCGGCTTTTCAATGTATGCGTGCGGGTTTTCTGTGCCGCAAATGCGACAATTTTGCTTGTTTACATACCCGCCATGATCAAAACGAGCTTCATCTGAAAAGATGATTTTTTTTCGCAAAATCGCCATCTTCCCTAAGTCGATCGCAGGCCCACTTAGCGAAGCGAAAACGCATTGGATGGTCAGTTGGCTTCAACTCCTGAACCAATTGGACTTGATGTCTCCGAAATGTTTAATTGTTGAGAACGACGGTGAATTGATGGTAATGGCGCTTCACGCACACTTTCTGCCACAGCAGCAATATTCTCGGGTGTACGCAATATTATCGGTGTATCGATGATGATTGATGATGCTAGTTTCTTTCACTTTTTTTCACAAGATAACGAACATACGGAGCTGACGGTGCTTCTCTTCTTCCAAAATCCGTACGCAATTTCGGCACATATTCTGCCGATGATTTTCAAAGTAATGTCGCAATATATCCCAGCATTGTTCAGCGTATACACAACCGGGGCAGGGACATTAGTCCACGGGACCTAAGTCCATAATGGAATTATGTCCCACTTAGGTGGGACATTAGTCCATAAATCGATTTTGGACTTAAGTCCCACTTTGTTGGGACATAATTCCGCAAAATATAATTCTGGATTTATGTCCCATTTCTCAATTTGTTTTGATTGAGAACAGGTAAAAAAATGAATGCTTTTGGACGAGTTTTAATGGTTTGAAAATCTGAAGAATCGAAGTGATTTCATTCCTCCTATTCAGTTTTTTCTCTATTTTGATATGCAAACAATTTTCTTATATACATAAATACAGTTATTGTATACCAAAGGAATAGATTGGCTTCTATAATTTGAATCGGTGCAGGGAAATTACTCCACGGGAATCTGCTCCACATGGGAATTTACTCCACTTCAAGTGGGAATTTGCTCCACTTTTTAAAGTGGAATAAATTCCCACTGCAAGTGGGAAATAACTGCATAATTGCTTGAGAAAGTAGTCCACTAAAACTAAAAAGTGTAAGAAACAATTATTGCACTTCTTATTAAAAGTTTTTTTCAGAATGCCTGACGGGGCAGGGACATTACTCCACGGGACATAAGTCCATAATGGAATTATGTCCCACTTAGGTGGGACATTAGTCCATAAATCGATTTTGGACTTAAGTCCCACTTTGTTGGGACATAATTCCGCAAAAAATAATTCTGGATTTATGTCCACTTTTTAAAGTGGAATAAATTCCCACTGCAAGTGGGAAATAACTGCATAATTGCTTGAGAAAGTAGTCCACTAAAACTAAAAAGTGTAAGAAACAATTATTGCACTTTTTATTAAAAGTTTTTTTCAGAATGCGATTTTTTTTCTTTGAACTATAAAAAAGTCTTACAAATAAATAGGACAATTTTTTTTACTACAGTTTTTTTTTACTTCAAATTCACCCTTTTACAAATCAAATTCACCCTTTTACAAATCAAATTCGCCCTTTTACAAATCAAATTCACCCTTTAACAAATCAAATTCACCCTTTTACAAATGTAAAAGTGTTTGATGATTAAAAAAAATTATGGGCTTATGTCCCATTTATCAAACAAGAATTACGGAATTATATCCCAACAAAGTGGGACTTAAGTCCAAAATCGATTTATGGACTTATGTCCCACCTAAGTGGGACATAATTCCATTATGGACTTATGTCCCGTGGAGTAATGTCCCTGCCCCTACACAACCATATTCGTTCAGCGGAAGGATAAAACTAATTATCTGTCAAATCAGACATGAGCGGATGAGCTTAGTGTTAGCATTCACGAAGTTAGCACTAGTTGCAAAAAAAAAACGTTAGATGGTGGACCCTTTAGAAAAATTGTATTGACACAGATGTTGCACAAATTCGTATTTAAAAAAAACTTTGAGCTTAACATCATGTATTTGATAATTCGAATGATAATTTATTTACCAAAAATTATTTGACCATTCAGCTTTTCTCTTTTCGGGTTCTGTGGGAGTACTTTTTTAGCGCAAAAACTTGCACAACAGGCAATTAAAAATGCAACTGCAATACCAACTCCATATGAATAAGGCTGAGGATAATCCAAGGTAGATTACTGTTAAGTCTTGGAGAGAAGAGTTAAATGCTTTGGACTATGATCGATTACAAACTAAGTTTATTTCAATGTCAGTTTCTTAAAGCTAAACAATTTCGTATTTAATTCAAGTGTTGTCATAGATTTTTGATTTCCAAATTCGATTTATTCCGTAGAAGTCGCATTTGGTTTTGATGTCTGCGACTGACACCGTTCTTTGTTTGGATTTCGTAGGTGTTTCTTCCCAGTACTTTCGAAATGATACCACGCGACCATTTCTGTTTCTTGAGATATTGGCGGCACAGAACCTCCTGACCAACTTCAAACTTGCTGAGTTGGCTTAGTTTCTGGAACTAGGGCTGATAGCTGCACACAACGCTGTTGATGACCATGTAGCAACTCCGACGGAGACTTCTTTGTAATTGGATTGGGAGTTGTTCGAAAGGTGCTGAGTAGAATTGGAAGCGCAAGTTCAAGAGATGAGCCATCAGCAAGAAGTTTTTTGAAAGCTGTCTTAAATGTCCGTAAGAATCGCTCGACTTCCCCGTTTGACGCTGGATGAAACGGAACAGTTCGGACATGATGAATAGCATTGGATCTGCAAAAATCTGAAAACTGTGTGGATGTAAACAGAGTTCCGTTATCACTAACGATGGTCTTTGGTAAACCTTCAATTGAAAAAATACTACGGAGAGCGTTAATTGTATTTTCCGATGTAGCTGCAGGCAGTGAAACAACATACAGGAATTTAGAGTGTGAATCAACTACAATTAACCACATACGACCATATAGAGGTCTGGCAAAATCTATGTGTAGTCGACTCCACGGCTCATTTGTTTGAGGCCAGCTGCAATACTTTTTTGCTGGTTCCGATGCTTCAGATTGGCAAATCTCACACTGCAGAAAAATCTTCGATTTGCTTATCAATATTTGGGAATCAAACGTAACGTCTTGCAAGTTGCTTTGAGCGAGAAGAACCCCAATGACCTTCATTTAATACTTTAAGAGTTTTTTCTTGCAACGTTTTTGGAATCACAACACGTGGATAGTTTGTATTGAGCAAAATTATTCCTTGATGAATTATTGTTTGGGTTAAAAAGCGTCGTCAACGGCTTATGATCCGTCAGGAGTTCAAATGACCTGCCATACAAATATTGGTGGAATTTTGTAATTCCATATATAATGGAGAGTGCTTCTTTTTCTATTTGGCTGTCGGATTTTTGGTGAATGTTTAGAGTTTTGGAATCGAAAGCGATGGGCTTCTCTAAACCATTCGGAAAACGATGAGAAATAACGGCGCCTATGCCGTAACTAGAAGCGTCGGTAGCCAAAATAATTGGTAGATCTTCATTGAAATGTACCAGCCTTGTTGCATTTACGATGCTCATCTTAAGGCTGTTGAATGCTTCTTCTTCTTTTGATGACCATCGAAAAGAAACTTCTTTACGACGTAGACTATTCAAAGGCCCTGCAACCTGGAGCAAAATTAGCTATAAATTGATTGTAGTAATTAAATTTTCCCATTACGGCTTCCAACTCTTTGAAGTTAGTGGGCAAAGGTTGTTCTTTAATTGCTAAGACTCTGTCTTCTAGTGGGCGAATGCCTGAAGCCGAAATAGAATGGCCTAGATATTCAATTTCGTGGCGTGCAAACTCGCATTTGTCTATGTTGCCACGGAAACCATTAGCCTGAAGCCTACTAAAAACTGCATTAAGGTTTGCAAGGTGCTCTTCGTCGTTTTCTCCTGTTACAAGCTGATCGCCTAAATAAATTCCGACAGGCAGTCCTGTTAGAATCTGTTCCATAACATGCTGGAATTCGCCTGGAGCACTGTTGATACCAAACGGCATCCTTTGGTATTGATATAACCCGAATGGGGTATTAATAACCACGAGTTTCTTGGATTCCGCGTCCAATTCTATTTGTAAGTAAGCGTCGGACAAATCGATTTTAGTAAAGAGCTTCCCATTACGCAATTTATGGAAGAGCTCACGAGTACGTGGAATGGGGTGTCGATTGACAACCAATTGTGGATTGATTGTAACTTTGAAGTCTCCGCATATATGGACTGTTCCTTTCCTTTTCGGAACGACAACGATGGGTGTAGCCCATTGAGTTCGTTAATTGGGTTCAAAATTCCAGCTTGGACTAAACGTATACCGTTTGTACTTCCGGCTTAGTAGCCTCTTGAAGTGCAAACGGGATTGTGCGAGGTGGAACAAATTTAGGCTTAGCATTTGGGAGTAGTTCTAAATGAGCTTGGTAGTTAACACAGCATCCTAATGAAGGCTCAAAAAGTTGAGAAAACTTAGCACAGAGTTCTTTGATGCTAATTGGTAAATTTCAAGAAATGTTGACGGCTTTAACAGAAACCTGAAGACCCATCCATATACAAACTCTGGAGATTCCCTTAGATTGAACCTCTTGGCAGTGGCAATTCCATATTCAAGTCCGTTTACGAGCAACATTTAAGCACGTTTTAACGCTGCTTCTTCTGCTTCCCAAACAAATCAATATTATGTACAAGAATCAATAAAATCAATCGTCTTACAAAAAGACAAACCAATCACCGGTTGTGGTTATTGTTTTTGTTGCTGCTTGTGAGAGATGTTCAAAATTATAAGATAGCTCCTGCAACACAATATCCGCACAGAAGTTCTTTGTCATCAAAAGAATCCTATACTTCCATAGTCCAAAATTACTGACGAGCTTTTTTCAAGTCTTACTGTCACCTGATCAGCCAGGTAATGTTCCTGGATCGAATTTGTACTATAATGTTCACTATACAAATTCGAATCTGAAGATTTGCAATTTTGTGATATTTCGAAATTATCATAAATTAATTATTTTTAAGCAAACTGCAGGTTGTCAGTTGTCACTTTGACTTGATTTCAAATGATTAGGTTTGCTTGCTTTGTTTTTTCATGAGCTGTCATTTTTATGTATCAACACTTTTTTGCTTAGACCTACCGTTTGTGAGATATTTTAAGGGAGTTAGTTTTTCAACTTCTTCAGAATGTCTATTGTATCCTTTGACGAAAATGGGAAATTCTATTCCTTCATTCTTAATTTTGATTTTCTGGGGCTCTTAATATAAAAAAAAAGAATCATAAGCAGTCAACGGTGCGTTTATTTACCATTTTGTTTTGTATTTATCATATTGCGTATTTTTAAAGATGGAACCAGACGAATTGAAACAAAAAACATTGCAAACGATACAAAAATTTGAGGACAACTTAGCAAATCAAAGTAAGACACAATAAAATTTGAAACGTCTCAAGGCATTCACAAGTATATATGAAGGATTGACGGATTTAATGACCGATGGTAAACATTAATTAGAATCAAATAACACAAGACTAAGTCCAATTTTATTTTCAGAACCATCTACGAAGAAAAGTAAAAAATTTGATGAGAAGGACATTTTAGAAGCCACAATAGCTTCAAATTTGTTTTCAGGAGAAAACGAATGCTTTGATCCAGAGGAATTAAGGATTAAGGAAAATTTATAGAAGCAGGAAAAAAAGAAGAAGAAAAAGGAAAAAAATATGGAAGCAGAAAAAAGTGAAGAATGGAATTGTGGATTATTGTAGAAAAAAAATTGTTAATTTTTAGAAATAAAATATTAAGTCACAGTTTTAGTGTTTAAACTCCTCCGAAACGGCTCGACCGATGTTGATGAAATTTTATATGTGCATTCAGGAAGTATGAGAATAGGTTTATAAGTAACTAGCAGTTGCCCGCGACTTCGTCCGCCTCTCCCTCGTCCACCGGCCAGAGTATCGTCTCGACTTGTGCATCATGCGCGCGAACTCTCCCTAATTCTTATATCTCTCTTACTCCAACACGTTTTTTTAATTCTGTATCGTTTTATCTCCTTAAGTAAATTTTTTTTCCTGTTTCTTTAAACTGAGCAAATTTTTTTGTTAAGAAATATATAAAGTGATATTGTTTAAACACAATAATCTGCACAAATAGTGCAATCAATCACATTCACAACTCAATTGAACTCTCAAAATTCTTATTTGAGCAGTTATTTTATATAATATTCTTGGCCAGGCTGGCTTAAGTGTGATACAGGCAACACATCATTTTTCGTTTTCATCTTTCTATCTTCTATGTTGTTATTGAATTGAAAAGGGACGACGACAGCGCGCGGGGCGGAGCTATGACAGCCATTGCTATATTGAATGGGAAAAATAGTAAGACTATGTCCAACTATACACGCTCGTATTGTTTTTTTGTTGAAATTCTGGTATGTATGTACTTTAATTCTAAAATCAGTTGGTGCTGAGCAGTGCACAGTAATTTGTTCAACACATACCAAGAAAAATACATATATTTTTCCCCATTTTTTCCACTTTTCCACTGATTCTTCGCTTATATTGGTCGCAACCTAATGTTATATAGCCTAAGGCCTTCTACAATAAATAAACTATTCAACACAAAATAATTGTTCAATTTGATTAAGCAGTTCCTGAGATCAGTGGGTTCAAGCAAACAACAGAAGCCTTCAAAAAAGAATATTTTTTGCCGTTTTTGCAACATTTTTAACTGACGCTTCGCTCCTATTGGTAGCAGCGTAGTATTATATAGCTTCTAGTCTTCCTCCATAAATCCACCATTCGACACAAAAAGAATTGTTCAATTCGACTGAGCAGTTCCTGAGATAAGTGCGTTAAACGCAGAAAAATTAATATATTTTGCCGTTGTTTCCACATTTTCCACAGATTCTTCGCTGCTATTGGTCACAGCTTAATGTTAAGTAGCTTAAAGCCTTTCTCGTTTAAAAACAACATAAAAAGAATTATACCATTCGAACCAGTAGTTCCTGAGATTACCGCGTTCAAACGAACAAACTCTTCAGCTTTATATATTAGTATAGATATAGATATAGATTTATATACTGCTAATTATTAAGGATGGCTCACCCACTCATTTTTTTTTTTTAAATAATGTTTGTATGGTGTCTCATTAAGAAATACATTCGTTCCTTAATTTTCAACTTCCTACCACTTACCCCTACTTTTTAAGAGCCATATCACTTCTTACTCAGTTTTAATGAAAATTTCGACGATTATTATTATTGTTTGTACATTGATACACTGCAGTCGCCCGTAGCTTAGTTGGTAAGTGCGTTGACTGCTAAGCCGAACGTCGTTGGTTCGAGTCCCACTCAGGCCAAGTTTTTATTTCATCTTTCGCGGGTACTGCCTCTTGCGAAGACCTGACAAATTTTCCAAGAGTATCAATCTGTCATGAAAAAGTGCTTCTCAACTTTGCCGTTCGGAATCGGCGTTAAATTGTAGGTCCCCTCAATTCTTCACACGCACTCAGAGAATTGTTGATGAGAGTAAGTCGCTTAGGCCTTGGCTCTTCAAGAGCTGTCG
Organism: Sphaerophoria taeniata; assembly: GCA_943590905.1. Lineage (NCBI taxonomy): Eukaryota > Metazoa > Arthropoda > Insecta > Diptera > Syrphidae > Sphaerophoria > Sphaerophoria taeniata. The sequence continues at coordinate 49,561,848 of OX016541.1, read as the reverse complement.
CGCCACTCTATTTATTTTTTTTATTTTTACATTGATACACTAAATCCTGAGTGCGTAGATGGGTGTTAAGTATTTTATACAAAATTGATGTACATGAGATATGGCCAAAATAGCGGGTAGTAGGGTGGTGGTGTAGTAGGTAGTGGGTAGCAGGGTAAAGGGTTGCAGGTTGCGGGTAATGGGTAGTGGGTTTCAGAGTAATGGTGTAACGGGTAGCGTGTAGAAGTAGTTGGTAGCGGGCAGTGAGTAAGAGGGTAGCGGGTAGCGGGGTAACCGGGTAGCGTGGTAACGGGGTAGCGGATATGGGTAGACGTACTGGGAAGCGCAAACGGGTAGCGGGTAAAGGGTAGTGGGTAGTGTGGTAGCGGGGTATCGATAATCGATTGAGGCAGTACGAAGTCTGCAGGGTCAGCTAGTTTATGATAAATGTTTTTTTTTTCGTTAGTTTATCCAAATTGTTGTTATTCTCTTAATAACGAGATTAACATTGTTTTCCTTCATTTTCAACAAATGTGCACTGTGGTTTATACGAACGTTTTAATAACGGCAATAAATTTGTATATGTGTTTAAAATCTAAGTACTTATCTTCTTCGCTAATTTTGGGCTTACTTAATTAAAACTTTTTTTTAAGGGTCGAAAATAATACATGAATACCTACCCAATGTACAAAAATTCTAAAAACCATTGCTATTTTTAAGCTACATAAAAGAGGAATAATTTCGTCCTTGTCAATCATAATATGTTTTACCGGCCGGAATGTCATTTTTGCAGAAACACCAAACTCAAAAACTAAGACCATTCCAGACAGCTATGCCGTGGTGTCTAAATGAAATTCATTGTCAAATACCAATGTAAATTTGAGATGCAAAAAAAAAAAAATACAAAAATATCCTTGCGTACCTACAGCGAAAAATTTCCCATACAATGCCGTATACTGATTGCAGATAATGCTCTGAATTCCCCAATTTATCCCTAAGCATTACTGCCCTATATTTAAAGAATCTCAAAAACAACTAACTGGTCTAAATAGACATTAAATTTGCTAACACACAAACACTGAATACCGACACAGGGTTAAATATCGGAGGCCGTGAAATAAAAGGAAAATTCCTTTAACACTCTCACTCTCTCTCTCTATATATAAATCTGCCTCATTTCTCTCTGGTATCTCTAGCTCCCTTTTTTCGGTGTATGTAGATTGTGGAAATCAAAATATAGGTGAAAGCTCTACTCTCATCCAAACTAAAAAATTTCCTACAAAATAGGTACACAAACTATCGAACATAACGAGCCAAACACATGCTACTCCTACACTTCCACCTGTATCTCAATCTCAACTTCTTCTTCTGTTTCATCGTGATATATTTTTTTCTTATTCTGTTCCCGTGTTAATAAAAAAGCTCTCCTTTTTACACTCAAGAGAGAGTGTAAATAGATGCGTGAATTTGTCTTTCACTTTTTCCACCACTATCAGGGGGTCCGCAATATTCGCGCTTTTCCATATCTGATAGTCCAAGTGAAAACGCCGCGATGCTAAGATCCGATAGTGCATTACAGAATTTTTCCTTTCTAATTTAGACCAATTAAATTAGAAAAAAAATTCCTTTTGAAAAACGGTTGTGTGTTGGGGTTTTTTCTTTCGGTTTTCTCCATTTTTTGGTTCTTTCCCTTTGTTTATCTGAGTGCAAATGTGTAAAACTAAGGCTGTTTTTATTCTTGTGCAGAAAACTTCGACTCGTACTTCGTTTTCTCTTCGGATTCGACTTTTTTCAATTGCATGTAAGTTCGAAATGTTTCGCTGCCAAGTGAAAATGTATACCAATTGTTTAAATGTTGGCAGTTTTTGTTTCTAATCATCTCAAAAGAATTGCCATCATGCATTAGAGAAGTGTGTATTTGAATGAAAAAAAAATAATAATATTCAAGCAAATGTTAAAGTTCATTTCAAGTTTAAATGTGAAGGTTCTCTCTGCAGTATACCCAAACCTTGCTGCTACTGCTGCTGCAGAAAAAACCACCCACAATATTCAACCGTGTACCACACCATCATCATTCTACAATAGTACACCAATAAAGAAGCAAAAATGTAATCCAATGATCTGTTCTGGTGCTCTTGCTGCTGCATTGTGCAAACAAAAAATCTTCTCTACCTATCAAAAGGATATAGTATAATAGAGAAAACACAATAACGACCAAAAATCTCTATGTAATAAATTTCAGAGTGCAGTATATCAAACAAAATTTATAATTTAATTTACAAGAAAGCTTCGGTACTTTTTTTTTGTATCTAAAATATTTTTTTCCTTTTTTTGCCCATCTGCAAAAAGTGCCAGTCTAGAGAATGAATAAATAGTCCCATGGTAGTCCTGCAAGGATACTCGTTTCTAAGATAAATTGTTGTTAAAAAAAATTAAGAAAAAACCATATCATGCTGATTTTTAAGTGATAGTTTAAGTGATTTTTTCGAAAGTGAATTTGAAAGGAGTGCAACGATATTTGTGTGTGTGTGAGTGATTTTTTTTTCCAATCTAAATCTTTTGATTCTAAACAAAAATAAATAAATAAGGAGTGAGCTAACGAAGGAAAACGTATCAACCTTAAAGGAATAACATTTCAAAATTTTAAGTGTAAGTAATGTTGAAAATTGCTTTTATAAAAACTCTTTTTTTTTAAACCCTTCGCTCTCCATCTCTCCTTTAACCATTTCAACACTTTTTACCCAATGTCATCTTTTCTACCTTTCCTTTCTTTTCCCAAAAACAGGACATCCTCCATCCGAAAACAAAAAACTTTTACCAAAAGCAGACAACCAAAGTCTCATACATATACAATTATATCAAGAGTTAGCTGAAGCGGCACATTGTTGCTTTTGACCCTGAAAATTGTGTGCAGAAATATAAAAGCCCGCAGCGCTATGCTCAATGCTTTCGGAGGATATTTATTTATTATAGAAGTTAAAAGGAGCCTTTTCTTATTCTTCTTTCCTTGACACAAAGACAATCATACAAAAAATGTTCTTATACACCTTCATACAACCAAAATAGTATCGTTTGGCATATCTTTAAACCAAGAGTTTTTGTGGCCATGTGTCAAACTCGAGCCATTTCTTCTTGTACGTACCAAATCTATACGGAAGTTCTTGTTAGTATTTGTTTTTGGTAGTTGGTCTTTCTTTCTGTGTGTATGTGTGTTTGTGTCTATTTTGATTAGGGGAAATTTTATGTTAAGCAAAGCTTTTTCTCAGCTTCATGTGCAAAAAAAAAAACAGCAAGGAAATTAAAGCGTTCTTCATTTCGAATCTGAATAATTTAGGTTGCTTTGAGGGATTTTAAAGGTATTTCTATCTCTTTATACCTATTTGTATATATTTGTGCTGTACAGACTGGAAGAATTGATTGTATATCTTCTTTTGAAAAGATAAACCGAAACCGAATACTTTTTTTTTTCGTTGGTTCCTTGGAGATTTGTAGAAAGTCCTTGAACAAACACTTCATGAAAAAGAAGTATATAAAAGATAGGTACAAGAAAATTATTATGCAAAATACAGGCAAAAGAAAGAGATTATGAATGGAAAGACTATTTTAGATATGATTTTGGTTTTGTGTTGTGTTTTTATCTTATTTCAACATTCTGTTAGAAGACTTTTTTTTAAATGAAAATTAAGATGAAACACAGGAAGATCAAAATAACTTTTTCAATTTCTAAACTGCATAACTGCATTTAACCTTTAGACACCAAAAAAGTCTACATATATATTTTTTCGTAAAAGTTATAAGAGAGTCATTCTGAATTAAAACGTTGTTTTAACATAATTGGGTGACATTATAAAAAAAAATACTTTGTTTTCAAAATAAATTAAAATTTTTTTTTTCTTTTTAAATTCCCAGTTTTCAGTAAACACAGCTATTATTTTTTTAAACTATATTTTTTAAGTCAATGGACTTCTTTCCTTTTTTTTTGGTTTTTGATGCAGAAACCTCATGACGATAGAATTCATGATACTTGAATAATTTGGCCTATTTTTTTATCACTTTTAATATTTTGTGTTTTTTTTTTGTTTATTGTTGTGATTCCATTCGATTATTCCGCTACAAAAGCAAACGCGAAAAATATCAAAATAAACTGAAATGTTGATTTATTATTGCAAAGGGCCAAAGTGGTTACATTTTTTGTTTATCAAAATCATACATACATATAGGTACACAAACGAATGGGACATAGTTTAATTTGTTTGTAAAAGGTTAAAGTAGTCTATGTACAAGTTGATGACATCTATAAAAAAGAATGTTCTGCTCGCACAAACTTGCTCTTGTAATCCAACACTTAACTCACAAAAAAACAATAAGAAATAAAAACATGCAATTAAAACTCATAAAAAAAGTAAAACTGAAATATCTAAATACCTCAATAATACATTTTATCTGGAAAAAAATTGATGCCATAAAATTTCTTAAAAAATTATTGATTTTTTAATTACAAAAAAAAAACAATTCCTTGTAGCGGTTTTTTCTTAAATTAATTTTCTATATACAGATACAATTTTTCAAAAATGTTCTAAAATGGGTATGCTGGTATGCAGTATTCAAGAATATGTAAATATACATGTTATTACAATCAAATTTCGATTTTAAATATTGGTGCGTTTTCGAGATACAGAATTTTGAAAAAAAGTTTAAAAATAGTTTTTTTTTAACATGCAAACATTTTTTTAAATTTTTTGAACCCAAATTATTACTTGAGCAGTATACGTAGATACTCTTAAGAAAAGTACGCTGATCGGACTATTATTTTTCGAGAACATCTTATATTTATAAAAAAAATCTAGACTCGAAATCATCGACTTTTTTCACCCTTTGTTCCTCGAGTCGGTGTACATAAAATTTTAAAACCGATAGAATTTAATAATACAAAGTGGCACACCAATCGTACTAAAAAAAAAAAAAAGAAACGGTGTAACACAAACTGTCAATGTAGACCGTTATTTAAAGATGTTGAAGTGCACACGTAGCCACACAAGGTATGGCGGAGCTCAAACGAAAATTCCCAAATAAATTGACATCCAGGGGTGGAATCGTGTAAGCTGATAGTTGATAGTTGACAGTCAATTTGCTATCTTTTTTCCCCTGAATTTGATTGTCAACTATAAAAAATCAGCTAACACGATTCCACCCCAGAAACTGCACTTTCCGCTGGCCCCCAAGGTCATATGACCTGACTGAACCAGGCTTTTTGTTATGGGGTTATGTCAAGCAGGAAGTGTACAAAACGAAACCCAAGAATTTGTTTGAAATGAAGCAGTCCATTGAGACAATAATTGAGGCGATCCCAATTTCAACACTTCACGTCGCATTTTCTGATCAGGTGCCGCATATGCGTCGATGAGCGTGGAGGTTATTTGCGGTCTATCATCTTTAAAAACCATTAGTTATTTAAAATAAAATTTAATTTTTAGTCTAATAAAAAAAATAATGAAATACATCGATTAAAATGAAAGTTATTTTAATTTCTTATTGTTGCACGATTCGTGTGCCACCCTGTAGAAAATAAATAACCAACATTTTTAGAATAACAAACATAAATGATACAATAGATTACGTTGCAGGATAAGTTAGCAACATTTTGACCAGACAGGAGTAGAATTAAAAAAAAAATCGTTTTTTGCGAAAAGATAAAAGGTCTTTCAATATTTTTGATATTACATATTCACAGAGCTGGATGTTGGCCTACAATTGTTGCAAATTGTATAATATATCATGAAACAACTAAATCGTATGGTATGAAAGAGCAAGAATTGAAGAACAAGGTGCACACTTTTGTAGTTGTTCTTCTTTTGTGCAGGATATAAATGTTTTCAAATGATTAAAGTGAAAATCTTGGATTAAGTGTAATTAAAATGTCGACAGAAATGGACATTTTTCAGCGTCTATTTAATAATTGGTATATGGTGGTGAGAAGGGCGACTGACGTATCCAACACCTTGTTCGCTCTGAAATTGATGATTGATAAACTGCAGACTTGCCTTACTGATAAGAAGCACACAAACTATTAAATTCATTTTTCCACAAACTTGGGTGTTAAATTTAAAAAGCCTTTAATAAAAAGAGTGCGACCCCTCTCGTCTACACGACTTATATCCCAGAATAGACAAATAAACATGTATACGACTGGGTCGCACGACCCAGAAATATAATTTTAATTAATTATTTCTAGTTAAAAAAAAAGGTTCCAAAGATTTTTTTTTTTTTAATTTGAAAATTCATCAATTTTTCAAGAAATTTAATGGCATCAATTTTTTTTTGGATAGAATAAGTTTTTGAAGTAGATATTTCAATTTTAATTTTTTATATATACAATTTTACAAAAATTTAGTTATTCTTGGTACGCAGTACTCACGACCATAAAAACCGTTTTCGAGCTTAAAAATATTTTTAAAAAATGCAAAAAAAAAATGTTTGTACGCAAAATATTACTAAGACAACATATACGAACTTATAAAACGTACTTATATAAAAAACAGTACGGTGATCTTATAATAAAAAAAAAGGTTTTATGGGAGGTACCGTCTTGGAGCAGTAGAAAAATATTTTTTTACATTAAAAACATCAACTTTTGGTTTTTGGCTGAAAAAATTGTATCCTTAATTTTTTGCTCAAACCTCTATTTTTCAAATTCGAAGTCAATCGCACCAGTGGTTAAGGCTGGAAATGCGGAATCGTCGCGCCGGACCCACTTTTTTCGAATTCTCTATCAACGTAATGTCATATTTTATCAATATCATTTTTTTACGAGTACAACACCTGCCATGTACTCTATATGTCGTAAGTAAAAAAAAAAAAAAACAAAATACCTTAGTCATGTAAGTATTTGCATATCCTCATTCTCTTTAAAAAATCATTAAGTACCTACTCTCATTAGACCGTGTTTCTTTGTAAGTTTCCTCGGGAATTAATGGATCTTTTTCTATAACCTGTAGGTATCAGTATTATACATTTCAACACTTTTAAATAGGTTCTAAACAAACTAATATCTGCCTCAAAAAAAGATTAATACAAGTCAATGTTAAAGTAAAGTTCTGATTAGTTACCCACCACTTAAATTACCTGCCGGTTAAATCCTCCGGTTAGTGAGTTTTGCGTTTTACATTCATCCTTCTGATATATTCATGTCTTGGGTGACTAATTGTCAGTTATTCAAACTTTCCACTTCGAAAGGTTTCGACTAATGCTAGGAATGCACAACAATAATTTGAAATATCTACCTGAGAAATACAATTATCATTAAAACTTTTAATTATTTCTTAAACTAGCTTATTTCAGTGGTGTAAACTGCGATAACCGAGATGAAAAGTAGTCTATGTCACTTTCTGACCACTACCTAAAATACCATAACCACTAAATCATGTCGATCCTACGCTCTATGCAAACACAAAATAAATCTTTCCCAATAGATCCATACATTTTACCAGGATAAAAAGAAGCATATGTGCTATTCCAGATTATAATATATATTTGTTCTAAATTCCATCTTGATCCATTCAGCCGATCTGTAGATAAGTACAAGGGGTGCTGTTTTGGAGAGATACAGAATTGAGGGATGTGTGGTTTGAGAAAATTTTATTTTAGAAATAAAGAAAGCCTAACGCTAATTCGCTCAAGTCCTTCTTACCAGCCTCTGAACTTTCATAAAAAGTTTTCCAGAATAAAAAGCATATAGATTTAACAAATACTCTATTATAGTGGGCAATAAAATAATAACAACTTATCAACTGTCTAGTAAGCCGATCAAAATCGTTTGTGTACTTCTTGCGATATATCAAACCGCACAATAGAACGGGAAAAGAATAAAACAAGAGTATTATAACAGAAATTTAAACTTTCCCTGTCCCCACAAGAGTGTTCCCCGTTCCCATTGAATTTCGGCAATTCATTAAAACCATCATCCATTCAGACATAATGGACAAGTTGTGCTCATCCAATTCACAAAACTAACTGGACGTTAAGTGAAACCACCATCGGGATACGGATGTCCAGACTGTGAATTCTACAATACTCACGAATTTATTAATTTTTATGTTGTTCGTTTGAAAAATACCCCAATTTATTGTTTTACCCTCGCCTCTCGGTGTGAAAATGTCCGTGGTTGAATTATGGCAACCTTATATTTTCTGAATTTTGAATAAATTCCATTATGTGGGTGTAATTTTTGGTATTTGTTAGGTAATTAACATAGATCTACTTAAATTGCTGTTTTTATTCGAAGGCGTGCATTCTCCTCATCCACAATAAATCAAAATGCCGAACAATTAATTTGTGTCTATTTTTAATTCTTGTTAGAATGCATTCGAATTAAGAACCAGACGAGAGTTACGTATATCGAACTAAAAAAAAATCAAACACTTCTAATTGAAAAAAACTTAAATTGAAATAAAAGATGCATCAGTTAGCATTTATTTTTTCGCTAGAAAAATGTCAAACCTACATTCATCTAAATCAGAGACAGACATTGTACCAAGAGAAATCGAAATTAGTTTTTTATAGCGCAGATAAATAAATGAAAACAAAAGCAATCAATACTTTTAATGACATGTTGTGCATGGATTTTATCCGCACCATTACATTTTTAATTGATTTCCAGTTCAGGCAAAGTACGTTAAATTTTATTGTCCGATTTATTTATGAATTGATTCAATTTTTATTGATAGAATTGTGCTCGTATTTTTGATGTTTCTCTTTAAATCGGAATTTAGTGCAAATCTCGTTTGCATGCTTCTCGAATTTTTTTTTGTGAATATAGAGGGAAGTAATATTGAAGTTCAATTAAAAAAAAAATATACCCGAATTGAATGTCAAATTCTCATTTAATATTGTTAACCTTTACTGGCCCTAAGGCAAACGAGAATCAACAGAGCGGAAAATTGAAATTGAAAAAAGAGAAAAAAAAACGAGAAAAGGCCTGTCTTCCTTTTGGCTATTTGGGCAGCATGCGCATAGATTCACTGTGATGGGAATCGCTCGATATGGAAATTTATTCAGGACTACTGACGCATGATGGCTTGTTGCAAACATCTCAATATAAAGCAAAACAAACAGGCAGTAGTTAGGCATATGGTCTGTCAGTTGAAGGACTAAGGGTTGTTGTTATTTTGGTTGATAACTATTAAAGTGCGGAAGAAAAATCCTGGTCAAGGCTTTAATTTGAATTTTTTTGAATTTTTGAATTTTATTAAAGACTTAATTCAAGCCATACAAGAATATAAATAAATCTTAAAAACTAAAATACAATACAACAATATAATAAATAGCGGACAATAAAATAAAAAATGTAATAAAACGTCAGGAGAGTATTTGGGGGATTAATTTATTAATAGGTTCTTCAGGGTGATTTTGGACACATTAAGGTCAAAGTGAGGTGAGTTATTGGCTTTAGTCATCATTCTAGTCAATGGTTCGTTACGACCATAGTCAGTTCTGTGGAAATGGGTTCGAAATAAGGGGATAGACCTTAATCTACGGGGATTTATGAAGAGAGAAATCCTTGAGAGCAAGTCTGGGCAGTCAAAAGAGCCAGTTAAAAGCTGGTGTATAAAAATAATGTCAGCGTTGTCCCTTCGCAAGTATAAAGGTTGCATGCCCAGTAATTTAAGACGATCCTCATAAGGAGGGAGGTCAAGAGGATCAACCCAACCTAAAAACGTAATGCAAATAAAATGAAACGGCGCTGAACGGCTTCAATACGCTTAATGTGTACTTGGTAATGAGGACACCAGACCTGGGAGGAGTATTCGAGAAGAGGTCGAACAAAGGTCATATACAAAGATTTTGTAACGTATGGATCATTAAATTCTTTAGACCATCGCTTGATAAAACCCAAAGTAGAATTAGCCTTGTTGATGATTGAATCGATATGCGAAGTAAAATTGAGTTGAGTATCACAGAGCAGTCCTAGATCATTAATAGAATAAACTACCGTTATTGTTTGGGTGTCAAGAAAATAAGATCTTTGGGGTAATGGAGGCCGCTTTCTGGAGAAAGTTATAGCTTGGCATTTGTTAATATTAAGCTCCAACAGATTTGCTTTACACCAGACGAAGAATTTGTTAAGATCGTTCTGAAGTAACTGTGCGTCCTCAAGGGAAGTTATCTTTTTATAGATTTTCATGTCATCAGCGTAAATTAATAGTTTTGAATCTGAGAATATTTGATCGACGTCATTTATTGCTAAGGCAAAGAGAATTGGACCGAGGTGGCTACCTTGAGGAACACCAGAAGAAGCAATAATTGGGTTTGAGACATGATTTCTGAAGCAGACACTGTATTGTCTATTGGAGAGGTAGGATTTTATCCAGGACTTGAAAATATTTGGAAACTTAAGCTTGTCAAGTTTAAAAAGAATAAGGTTATGTGATATCTTGTCGAAAGCCTTACTGAAGTCTGTAGCGATAGAGTCAACTTCATAACCTTCTTCCAAAGCACAAAGAGAAAAAGAAGTAAAGTCAACTAGGTTAGTAGTTGTAGATCTACCCTTAAGAAATCCATGCTGACTAGAAGAAAAGATTTGTCTGGAATGGAAGAACATGAATTCATAAATTATGCTTTCAAATAATTTTGGAATGCAAGAAAGTTTTGCAATTGGTCTATAATTGATAATGTCGTTTTTTGGGCCTTTTTTGTGGATTGGAATAATAAAAGATTCCTTCCATAACTTAGGGAAGATACCAGAAGATATTGATAGTTGGAAGAGAGTAGTAAGAGGAGCGGCAAGACTATCAGCACACTTTTTCAAAATTATAGGTGGGATACCATCAGGGCCAGCAGAATAATCATCTTTGAGAGTTTTGATCCTGTCTGTTACCGAACTGGTGTCAATGTTAATTGATGTTAAAGAAGTTTCAGTGCAGCTGAGGCTGTTCAAATTCTAATGTCTTAATTTAAGGTGATGGATTTACTATGGCAAATGATGTCTCACATGGTTGTGATAGACCAAATTTTGATAAAAATGTTATTTTGTCGGTTGAGTAACCAGCCTACAGAAGAAATGTTGGGCTTCAATTCAAACATTGATTTTTGTTTTATTATCAAATTTTCACGTTTTTTTTTTAATTATAGATAATTTTTATATAACATCAATATTGTCCAAAATCTATGCTAATAAATTGCATTTCCGGTTTGATATTTTTTTTTTCAAATTTCAACATTTGTCATACCAAACATATACAAACATATTATAAGTAACAATAGCGGATTAAACGTTGAGGGCGCCACAGGCAAGCATCTCATTGTCGCCCCTATATTACAAATATTTTTGCATATGTATTTTGACCGAAACCGCTGAACCGCGCCTAATTATAAGGCGCTGAAATAGGGGCCAAGGAAAAAGAGACTTAGTTTAGATGAGACCGATTAGTATTGTCCGAAAGATCTTACGAGTTCGGGTTGAAATATTTTAATTAATGATGTGCCGAACCGTAAATTTTGTAAACCAAGTTAACTCGAGTTAGTTCTTATGCAAACCGAGTTGCAACTCGGATTGCTCCGAAAATCAATCTAGAAAATACTTAAAAAGCAGAAAATTGAGGATTTTAATCCGTCAAAATCTTTGCCATCTGATGATGAATTTCGGCCATTAGGTTATTTGCCCCTGCAATAAGTAAAATTAATATTCAAAAACACTTATGTCGTTTTCGATTGGTTTCACTCAAGAATTCACTCATTCAGAAATCGAATGGAACAGGTCAAATCGCTTCCACTGAGTTCTGTTTTTTTTTTGTTTGTGTGAAATTTCAAAAGTCAAATATCTAATTTTTCTTTCAAAAATCCTCAAAATTCGAAATATATTATTTGTTTTCTTGCAAACGAAAGACATGGCATTAGAGTTAAAAAATTATAAGCTAATGATAATAAATCATTCCATTGCATAAATGTATCCATTTTTATTTTTTAATTAATTTCAATGTCAGATAACAATAATTTGTTGAATTAAAAACAAAAACAAAACTGATTGAGTATTATTTTTGATTTTTTATTATTCATGTATTAGTGCTTCTTGAGTGGATTCTGATTTGAAATCAAGAAGAGAATTTCTCTTCTAAGAAGCGTTCTGTCTCACTGTCTGTCAGTTTCGTGCGAATAAAACGCTTTCAGAAGGCTTCGGAATGATTCCGGACGCTTCCGGAGAGCCAATCGAAAACGACATAAGTCGATTGCCGAGTTGGCAAACCGAGTTTACTCTGTACTGTAAAGGTTCATTCATATGGAGATACGACCTGCGCCTGCGAATTGCGAATGGTTGTTGTATTTGCTATTTCATTCATATGAGTAGTCGCAGAGAGCTGCGAACTGTCATAAAAATCAAACCAGACAAACAGAAAATATTTATTTGATTTTTGACTCTTGATTTTTTGAAATCCTAAAAAGCTATTTATTCGTAGCGTGGAAAGCGTTTCGTATTTGTGGATTGCGAATTCTCATATGAAAATTCGTAGCTCGCAGCTGTTGGTCGCATAGAAAATATAAAAATGTGTTTTCTGTGAAGTTTTAACTAGATTTGGGCAGTTTTCTATATTGGAATATGTAAATACGGTCATTTATTCACCTTATTAATCAATTAAAAAAAAGAATATGTTGATATTTACTTTGGAAATAGCTTTAAAAAAATAATTCGCAGACGCAGGTCGCAGCTCGCATCTCATATGTACGGGCCTTGAGTGGAATTGCTCAGGACCGATTTTTATTTTAACAACCACCTATGAACTCGCATTATTTTCCATTTGTAAAAATCACTACACCCACGCGCCCCTTTGTTGTCACGTGCCCCAAGCACGTGCCTAGTTTGCCTTTAGGATAATACGCTACTGATAAGTAAATTTTAAAAAGTGGAGTTTCGTAAGAAATAGATTATCGCTAAAGAATTGAAACTGATACTTCAATCGCCGCACGCAAATTGTCAGTTGGCTGCGGAACATTATATTTTATTAGGCTTAATCCAAGCTTTGACTTAACTTAAAACTAGCGCTAACTTAAAACTATGTTTCATTTTTTTTTTTTTTAAAGGGTTTTGGTCATAAATATATGAAACAACGTACGAATTCTGAAAAATTAATTTTAATTCCGTCCTGAAAAATTTGCGCTATTCTCGTCCCCAAATACAATCTTTATATTTCATTAACTGCCAAATATTCCTGAAATTGGTTTAGCCAGTGCTGAGATATTTGAGCTTGAAAATTGAATTTGATTGAACAAAATCTTAACAAAAACAAAAAACAAAAATAGTCAGAATGGCACCCTTTTACCGGACCATCCACATTCACGCCTAAGCGGCTGGATTAAAGATATTTTAAAAAGGCTCGATGCTATTTAGCGCTAAAAGATACTTTTTCACAAAGTAGCTCTCTCATTACAACAATTTCAACGTCAAGTACCTCTGTCAAACAACCTTTCACTGTTTTTATGCGCATAAGATCATCCGCGAGAAACAAAATGATTGAGAGCAGATTATAGTAGGTATCTCCCAATTATTTCTATTGAAAAATCGTTTCAAAGGAAATTAAAATGAAAAACATTTTTATGATGACATGACGCCTTGAAAGCTTTATAAAAGAAATCTCGTCGAATTGAACCACAAGTAAATTGTAAGAAATAAAGAATCTTTCCTTAAAAAAATGATTTATTATCAATACAAATATGTAGATAAGATATGAATAAGAAAAATAAAAACACGTTAAAATCAAAAAAAGGATATTTCTTAGAAAGAAAATGCTTTTTTTTTTGTAGCATCTCGAAAACAACAATACATTTTTGCATTAAGTTTTCTGGTTCTGGTTTTGACTTAAAACTAATAACACCATTGAACTTTTAAAACAAAATTATTGCTTAATTTCTGTAATCACATAAACTTTCGAAATAAATTCGTTTTTCTTTTTCCTTATCTCAAAATTTTGACTTTGAAAATTAATATTTTAAAAACTATTCCTTAAAAAAATTTCATTTTAAAACAAAATGAAAGAGGTTTTTGGTTTTAAAAAGACGTACAGCCAGGCCGAATTTAGAATGTTTTGGCCCTGGGGCCAACATTTGTTGGGAGCCCCTTAAATTTTAATTTTTTACATTTCATTACATAGATTCACTTACTTTTCTATTCTACACTAGGGGAACTTTTTGCGAAAGTATTAATAAGATCTTCAAAATTTATATCGCTAAGACTATCACTTTCCACGCTGAGGAGCATGGGGTTGTTCAAACGATCTTGTCTCATACTGGTTTGCAATCTGTTTTTAATGATCTTCAAGATCTTTCTCCATTGCAGTTTGTTACCATCATAGATAGGTACTTTCGAGGGGCTATTGCGTGGTGCAAAATATAGACTGCACATCATTTTGAAAAATAATACGATACAGACAAATTTCCATTGGTTCTCCTTCTTCCCTCTTATATATTTTAAGAAAAATTTGCAAGATGCACCAATTTATTGTCCAAATTAATTTCTAGATCTTGAGAGTAAAAATCGACGAAGTTTTTCAGCTTGATGTATCAACTAAGGAGGAAGGAAGAAAGATTCTGTACAAATTTTTCTTTTGGTGATAATTGTACAGCAGATGTTTTCCCATAGTCAATGGGATTACGTGCGTCGTACATTAGGAGTTCGAACACGCACTTGCTCATACTCTTTTTCATCAGACAATTCTTTTCCTGTGATTTCATATGAAATAAAAAAAAAAATTAATGATTTGAGCAAATTTAAAGCTGTACTTAAAATTATCTTTCGAGTACATCATGCCAAAATCATGTCCTAAAACCAGCCATGTAAGTACACATTCCTACGTATGTAGGATTTCCAATCAAGAATGTTTGTCGTTGTTTGCTTCATAGAAGTGTGAAAAGGTCGACTCTTTTTAACTACTTGTGAAAAACACTAAATTTGCTAACCAAATAGAAATAGTCTACTAAAACTAGGTTAACCAAAATTTAATTTACATTTTTTAAAAATCATTCTCAATTAAGTTTAGGGAATTTAAAACAATTAAAATTTGTTTGTTAAAACTTATGACTTGAACATTGAAGTGAATGAATTAAGTTTCTTTAGTGTTACTTTGATGGTACACATGAAATATGACTGTAAGCTTGTTCATCCGTTCAGAAAATTAAAACAATTTTAGTTTTACATCAAAATGTTGCAACCACAATTCGAGAATCTGGAAACAAAACTTTCATCATAAATTAAATAGTTCTACTTTATGCTCCCCTCTTTTGATCACGTCTCATTCCTTAGACTTATTTATTTGTTATGTTAGGTATCTTGCAACATTTAAGATTTTTTTCTTAAATAAATAACAATTAAATCAAAAGGCGACAACGTCACAACTGACACATCAAATATAGTTAAATAAAGTTAATCAACCAAAACTCTTTGTAAAAACGTTCTTAAAGTTCTTAAGAGGACGCACATCTGTAAAATTCGCATCAGCTTCATAAAAATAAATTAAAATAATCTATCTCTAAAATGAATTCACACCAGATGTTCTTACTCCTCGAATTTACAAAAGGGGAGTAGATCAGAAGATGATGTTTTTGAAAATTTATTATGCGAATCAAAAAGCCAGTTTACACTTTAATGATAAATTTGTGGGAATTGTTTTTGTTTTCTCCTCTTATTTTGAAATAAAATATTCTAAATGGAGGAGGAAATTAGAAATCTACAACGTGTGAACTATTATAATCATGTCATCTGTATGGTTGGCTGAAATGTGCAGTCTCTGTCAGAAGATGTGCATCAGACTGTATCTTATACGAGTAGAACAATTTTCTAAAAATGAGCATGTGGTTGCTTAAAAATAAAACTTCAAACAAAAAATATACGCAATGTACACAAACTTGAAAACATTTTGATTGAATGTTTGTCTGAGGTAAATGCATTAATCTTAAGCAAACTACAAGAACAAACATAGTATTGAGGTAATCGAATTTCAAATTGAGTTTGAATAATACACTAGTCAAAACAATTAAAGGAACACTTGAAAAAACTCAAAAATGGAGTGGTTTTTTAAAAGGCTGTATCTCAGTAGAAAAAAGTCGGATTGAAGTGAAATAAAAAGTTTTTCAAAGATTATCATTTTTTCTTTTCAAATTATTTTGAGTTAAAAAAGTACCGTTAGTCGTTTTTGCTTGAGCGAAAAATATGTTCACTCAATTTCAAAATCGAAAAAAAAATAAACTTTGAGGTTTCATAAAATGAACGGAAATTTTTTTTTCAATCCAACCAATCTAAGATTCAATTTTAGAATTTTGTTGGCTATAATTCACTGTTTGGTTCAGATCGCTACGATTTTTTTTCTAATCAAAAAATGGGTTTACA